>WOVY01009689.1:1140000-1460000 GCA_013436015.1 Rhipicephalus annulatus
ACTGATACACGTCCTCGGCAATGCCCTACAACAGGTGGCCAACTTTCTCTTCCTCTGACATAAAAAGGTTGACAATCTTGAGAGCTTCAAGATAACCTCGAAATAGGTCATGCACGTCTCTACTGGGATCTGAGCTCTCTGTAATAACGCTTGTTCCGCTTGCTTTCTCTTAGCTACGGAGTCTCCGAAGCACACTCTTATTTCGGAAACAAAGCGATCCCATGACGTGAGGGCATCTTCGTGGTTCTCGTACCACACGAGTGCTGTGTCTGTTTGGAAAAATACTACATTGTTCAGCTGAGTCGCCACGTCCCACTGGTAGTATTTGCTCACCCGTTTGTAGTATGTGAGCCATGCGTCCATGTCCTCGCCAGATTTGCCACCGAATGTGCGAGGCACTATCAGACTTGACGCAACCAGGGACCAGTCGCACGCGAACCTGGCACTGGCGGTGCTGCTGGGACTGGTAGAAGATCTGCAGCTGCGGGGATCCGGTGTCCTTCGCCGTAAGACATCTAAGCTGCCAGTGGTAACGGGGGCAGTCCAGCAAGGCGGCGGCTTCGTCGTAGATCAGGTGCTGGAAGCGTCGTGTTGTTCGGTTTAATACCAGCACCTCCACCACAAAACTGTTACGGTCGAATTAAAGGATAGGTGGATTTATTTACAGGGTGAGGATGAAGTTCGGCAGTCGCGGTAAAGATGGAGTCCTCAGGCCACACCCGACAACGTCCTCTTTCTCTTCTACCTACCCAGCACATACCGTAATATATATATATATATATATATATATATATATATATATATATATATATATATATATGTGTGTGTGTGTGTGTGTGTGTGTGTGTGTGTGTATTGCATGGTAACCAAAAAGGAACAGAATAAGAAGTCCCACATGTAGAGGAGTGCATGGTGCAATTTACTAACTGCCATAGAAAGTACGGTTTTTTAAATATTTGTTGAACCCATTTGACTATAAAATGAGCTGCCCCAAACGATAAAAGTATCGAAAGGTTCAAGCGAACAGTGAATAGGCGCATTTGGGACATATATCAAAAGCTGACGTCCAAGTCGGCAGTGCTATGTGGTAGACCTCCACATAGCGGTTTCACTGTGGTTTCACGTTCTTATCTGCGTTTCAAACTGCTTTCACTTCATCAAACCTTTTGGAGCACAATTTGCTCAGTTAAGTTTTATGTCAGAATAAAATGATTATTTGAAGTTGTAGTTTGGGCATTTCCAACAAGCAGTTTTTTTCTAAATTATAAAGCAGAAATTGCATGCCTACCAATTCTTATGCTCAGATGACTTCAAATGACATTTGTTATTTGCTTTATTGCGAGACTGTTGTTCATTTTTATTACGAGCGTTGTAACATCGGCAATTTTGTTTTTTACAAATTGGATAACTATTAAAGTAATACCTTTGTGCTATAACGGCCGTGTTTCTAAGTCATGTCGTTGCATGCACTAAAGATTTTGTATTGTTTTGTTTTGTGTGTTTTTTTGCCGAGTAAAATGTAGCAGATTGAAAGGAACGCAATTTCGACCCAGTTTTTTTAACTGTTCGACTAGGTCCGCTTTATTTTGAAATAACGTTTGAACCGAATAACTTGTATATCCAGAGAAAGTCGTTATAATATATCTCAGATGTTCTAGGTGCCTTAAATATGATGTGTTTTTGATTGGTATGATATTTTGTGTGTCACTTTCACATTTGCTTTATGGCTTTCTATAACTCACTAATTGAAATATTTGTGTTACAGAGACTAATTGTCATTTAAAAAATCTTCATTTACCAAGGTTCACGAGGCCACAATCACATTTCAATGCTGTGTGCATTTACCTTCTCCGCAGACGAGAAACTGCCAGCGTTTGACATAAGCAATTTATTTTCTCGACAAAAGATTCCAGTGGGCCGGTTTAAAGCACAGGTTGGTAACAGAGGCACACAGAAGGCTTGCAAGTGAGAGCCTAAATTAGCATGCGTAATGGCTTAGCCATAGCTAATTGAGCAACACACGGCACGTCGGCTGGGAACCAAATCGCCGTGGGGTGTGGGCGAACAACTCCAATTGGGAGAAAGCGGCCGTACTGGCGCAGAGCTGCCATTAGCAATAGGGTCAGGTCATCGCAACTTCGGTGTTGTATACGTGCTTGCACGGTGATCTGTCTTCGTGTTTTCACACTTGTGAACACATAAATACGGTTTTCTGTAACCATTTGTGTGTAGCGCAAAAAGTGTGTGTTTATTGCGGAATGATTTTACTTAGGTATATACTGATCAATACTGATCAGCTAAATTGGCTTTAAATATAGAACGACGTTCATAGTTAGGCAAGAGTAATCCAGCAGACAAGACTTCAAAACATCCCTACTGAAACGTTCCGTAAGATGCGGAGACCTCATGTACGGAATTATTGGAATATGGAAGACGTATGATGCGGACTCCGCATCTTACGGAAAGACGTATCATGCGGAAATTACTGAAATGTGCGCATGTTACGTCTGAATCTAGTGCAAAGCAATATAATGTGTAAATTGAATAGACGTCCACATCTTGAGTACATGCAATACTGTGTACAAATCACAATATTTCTTAAATGTGCATGATGAGGAATTGAATCATCGGCATCTTTCAAATTGTCGTGATGCGGAAGCAAAATTACCTTTTAAATGAAATACAATACGAAACTACTAAATTAACATGCTAGCAATCATAAATGGTGGTTACATTGCAACACATTAATGCAGTGTTCTATGCAAGACTTAAAGAACTTATAAAGTTATTATTATCAATAGAAAAGCATTAATATACACATCAACCCTGCTACAATCAATATATTTTTTTATTTGTCTGTATGCTCCAGCTGTGAATAGTGACATTGCAGTGTTGATCGTACACAAATGAGGTGACTACACCGTAATTTCACGAGCTCCACCTAAGCCACAGGATGGTGGCACAAAACACAATGTAACAACAATTTTAGAACAAAATGTTTACACATAAATAATAATCATAGCACTGTGAAAGTATGGCGCTATGTTTATCTCATGAATGCCTTGTGGAGATCGGCGAAATGCTGCTTGAGGCTCCGGCACCACTGTAAATTTCGAAGGTCACTGCCATAGAACTTATGTGTCCTTCATATACACCTGGAAATGAAAATAATTGGCACAAATAATGTCAGAGACACATGTTAGCACAATAGTTCACATGCACAAGAAATATAACACACAGAATGAAACTGAAAATGTAAAGCACACAATCCTTCATGTTATGCATATGTGAATAATAGAAAGAATGAGTGTATAAATTAGTTCTGCCACATCAAAAAAACAGCATGCTTATCACAGTGAAACTAACTAGGTTGTCACGATTTTCAATGGTGGAGATAATCAATTAATATGTCTTTATGAAATTATGATTTAAATGCTTCCTGCACAGTAAAACTTTAGAAACTGCAAGTGAAAGCTCTCAATGTACATTTATTAGTGTGTGCATGTACATCTGCTGCCTTTATCCTATACAGTTTGTGCACAAAACTGGCATCTTGAACAATTTTGAGAGTTAAACCTATGCAACTTATGAAGGTTAAAATCACCATGAAAGCAAGCAGGACCAGGCAGGTGCCATGAAAAATCTGTGCAAGCCAGATAACTATAACCGAACTGCACACATATAGGGGAGCAACAGTAACAGAAATTCTGCTGCTGACCCGCATGTCGCGGTATCAAACCCCGGCTCCATTTCCGATGGAGGCAGAAATGCTGTAGGCACGTGTGCTCAGATTTGGGTGTACGTTAAAGAACCCCAAGTGGTCGAAGTTTCCAGTGCCCTCCACTACGGCGTCTCTCATAATCATATAGTGGTTTTCGGACGTGAAACCCCACATATAACTCAATAATAACAGAAATAAACTGCCAACAGAAACGTTGGGTGCATGTGCTATATGTAAGTGCTTACACCTTACTACATACAGCATGCTCATTCCATTTTAAATACCGATATTGAAAATAACTGCTCTATTAGGAATGTAAAAGGTAAGGTGGAACTGAACGACTCAACAAAAAGTGACCCTATTATGACATCACGTTTTCTTATAACAAAATTGACTAAGACTCTCAAATATCATTATGCCAGGAAAAAATCTTCAAAAGAACAATCAAGTTTGAAGTCATAATTTTTAATATGGCTACTATGACTATAACCAAGAAATCGATCTCAACATGGCTAATGTTAGTTTTTAAGGCCTATGTTCACTAGACAATGAACTATACCACAAAAAGCACAGCGTTCAGGCAAAGCACCACACAAAAAAAGAAAGCAGTCCTTTTTGTTATTACCTACAATGCCTTTAAAATGGTATTTTTACCTCTACTTTCCGCTTTTTATCTAAGTAACTGGTGTGAAACAAGTTAGCTGAAAATGCACTGTGCCTCCAAAACCTGTTGGTTGAATCTGAATTTTTTAAAAATGTTGAAGCTTGCACTAAATTAGGCTCCACAAGCCTTGGAACAGCGAGACTACATGACTCCTAGGACTACGTTGGTTACTTGTGTTTTGTTTCTGGGCCTAAGCAAAAAGACAAGGGCTTAACTGAATTGCTGCTAACAAACAAATGCTTTCGAAATTGCCCGAGCGTCAAAGGATGCTCAGCCATTTGTTGTTTTTCGCACTGGGCTATTCTACACCAAACATACAAACCATACTGCCTGGCGACCATCACGGATGTATAGTTTAAAAAATATAGGTAATTTTTTACTCTTCTGAAAATAGTTATTTGCAGAAAAGTTTTGAAGAGAAAAAAGTAGTGGTCACGTGGGTACCTTCATAATTTCGCAGAGTGCATGCGGGTGTTATTTGTGAGAAAAATTTCAAAGTACCGCTTTTTCTTGCCATATCAAATTTGATCTACATATTAAGTAAAAGTGCTTCTTAAAGTATTTGAAGCCGAGTAACATTAGTGCAATTTTTCCGCTACATAGGCTTTGAAAAATTCAGCCAAACTGTTTATCGTTTGCGTTTCTTGTGTGGCAATACTGCATTTTGTATGAATATTTGAGCCACAAATACTCACTGCACAGAAGTTATATTTCACGAAAAAAAATAATGTTAGGTCCAGATTACAAATATTAATATATAATTGTTTTTGTCCTTATTGAGATGCAATTTGAGCTGTGTGTTTGTCTAATTGAAAATTACTTTTATGCGTAAGTTGAAAGCAAATAAACAGTTTTTGTTACATGGCAAGTGTTATCATTACAATTTTTGTTTAAATGAGGAAAATGATTTTTGAAGTCTCCTATTGAGGGCCATGGGGAACTTCGGGACGGAAGCTGTCGTATATCAAATGCAGAAAACAGCCATCATAAGAAAACTTCAAAAATTCATTTCTACTTTAAGACAAAGTGTAATCATATAACTTGCCATATAAAGAGAACTGCTTCCTTGCTTTTGATGTGGCGAAAAAATTGCACTAATATTACTGAGCTTCATGCACTACACACAATCACCTTTACTTAATACCTAGACCGAATTCGGTGTAGAAGAGGCAGTATTTTTGAAACACTTTTCACTTTTTACAAACAACACCCAGACGACATCCTGGGAAGTCCAGAAGGCACCAACGTGGCCTAATATTTTGTTCTCTGCGATATAATTTAGCATTTTGCTGTTTTCAGAAAAATACAGTAAATGAGCACAATATTTTTTTTCAAAACACATTTAGGACGGTTGGCAAATGGCTGGGATGTTTGATGCGTAATTGCCTCACTGCCAGCATTTATTCTTCCGAAGCTCAAGCTATCACCTCTCTGTTACTGCCTCCCTCACACACAATGCCTGCACAGGAAAGAAAAAGAAAGGCAGGTCTGACAAAGTTCACAAGGCAAGATATTTTCATGTTGGATAAGTTCATTACCATAAACAGCAGCAAAATAACATTCATTTTGAGTAGTCCAAGACACAAGCTATATACCAGCATACTAAGAGCCAAGCACAAACTTTTTATTTGAACATGTGTGGTGATAGACAGGAAGCAATTATTGCAAGACTGATCAGTCTGCAATTAACTGAATGAAGTACGATGCACTGTTCAATCCAACACCACATAGGCATCTTTGCTATAGCAAAGCCATGTGTCATTGATTCATGCACTAGATGGGACAATGCAAATGTAACAAAAAAGGTGAAAAAAGAAAACAAGGGAAAAAAAGAAAAGGGGGATGCAAAGTAGGAGCAGTCTAGCACTACTTTTACTTTGCATTCCCCTTTTCTTTCTTGTTTTTTTTCTTTTCTATCATTTACCTTTTTTTGCTTTTCTTACCCCTAACCTCCGACAGGAGAACACTTTGTATCAGTGCAACCTAACTTGAAAAGAAGCAAGTGCTGCACTCTTCTGCGTTATAGGTTTTTTTTTCAGACAAACATTTCCAACAGGCACACACGCCTACACCAAAAGATGATGTCATTACTGACCCCATTTCAACTAACACGCCAAGGATGACAAGGTGACTTCTAAATAATAGGTCCTCCTATCGCAACATCGGCCAGCCTGTCTGAAGCACTTCTACTGTTCACCCTGATTACCCCACTAGATGTTTCCATCTGTCGACTCACATCTTCATTTTGGATAACACTAAGACGAGCTTACATTGATGAATACGCACGAAAGTTTAGTGATGTATCATGTATCATATTAAGCAACTCTGTTAAAAAATTATTGATAGCTTGCTTCCAGGCTTTTTACACTGTAGCTTGAAACTTCGTAATGTCTTCTATGCACATGAACCAGATTGACAACGTAATGCACAACATGCTTAATAATACTGCGAGGAACAAGATAACGACAAAATGACCAGCCACACAAATTTTTTGCTGTACATGTTTATAAAATGTTCATGTACCCCAAACGAGGTGCTTATGATACAAGCCGAAAAAACCTACAAGTAGGGCCTTGGAGTCTTCTGGAAGTAGACGTGTTGCATTTTTTTCTGTAGAGGGCTTTACACCCATAAGTGAGGAACAAAACTCCTGTATAATGAAGAATGTTGGCAGCTATCAGTTATAGAAAAACCTAATGCAGCTAATCTTCCCCGACACATCTGTACATTTAGAGAGGTGACGTAGCTTTTGTGATTGTGGCAGTAACTCCAACAGGACCAGTGCGAAAATTGGCACTACTTGGCTAGACAAATGTCCAAACATGCCTGGCCGACTCCCTCTAGCCATCCTGGCTGAATCTGACACATGATTTTTAACTGCTGGCTGGACAAAAACAAAACCACTGAAGCACTCACAATACACAGCATGAAGTTCCTCTGGAGTGGTCAACTTCGTCTTCTGCGATGAAAGAGCAGCACAGTGTACTGATAAGGCACTCCTTGCAATGGTTTTCAATGCCACACAGTGACCTTGCTGTTCCTGTCGAAGAGAGCTTCGGGAGCTTGGAGGGTGCTTGCTCTTTTCTGGGGGCTGCTGCCGCTCCTCGTTTTCTGCTCAAGGTCAACCTGCACAAAGTTGTAGACGAGGCTTTAAGAGTTGTATATAATGATATACAAACTTTCGCTGAACACACATTTCTTCGTGGCACACTGAGGAATTTCTTCTAAAACTTAAGGCCTCGCATATGCAAACATATACAATCGATCCGAAGATGCACTCGACTGTAAAGGAGCAAGTTTGTTATGTAGTGTATATAAAGAAAGGTCATTCAGCACAACCACAACTACAGTTGCACACGAAAAGGACATTTTACACGATCCTGTTTATTTACATGGTACATTTTATTTTATTTAGATCTCGTCTGCATGAACTCTTGAACCGGGCACCATATAGGTTGAAAGACACACACAGAGTTTGAGACAAACCTAGTTTTCCGTGGAGCATCCTCTTGCACTATAACAACACATCTCAATCTAGTTAGTTGGTCAGAACGAGGTGAAAACAGCTCGCACTTGAAAAGCACGGGCAGAAGGAATGACGCCTGCACCCTGTGCTCCCTGTACATTCTCGTTGAGGGTGCAGTTTTCACCTTATCCTTATGCAATTTCGCATTTATAACATTGTTCGCTGCATAATCTTTGTGGCGTTAAAGTGTGTGATACCGTCATGTGTATCCCATGTAATTTATAAAAATAGAATACAAGATAGCTTGATTCAAAAATAACAAAGTGCATCCAGTGCCATGTCCTATAGCCATTCTTTAGGCAAGTGGCAGAATGATTTATTCTTCAAAACTTATCTTACTTGTAACCACTACAAGAGCTAACTCGTACACTGGCACATTCTGTTTGCCTCTTTAGATTATAAGGTACCTTTTTTACACCAGAAAATCTTCAAGAAGAATAGAAGTGTTGTAATTGTGAAGAAAGAAAAGTAGAACAAAAAAAAGATAACCTGCCCTGTACAGGGACCGAGCCTGCGAACTTCGAATAACATGTCCGATGCTCAATCAACTGAGCTACCATGGCGGCTATCCCTCTCCCATTTTGTACAGTACATATGTGCATTTATACATGGAAGAATCAGTCAGCGCTGCCTGTTACCATTATGGCAAGTGTGGGACACCTTTTTTTTGCCTACTGGCAATTACATTACGATTGCCATTACGTTACGATTACTTCCAGTATCCCTATACTTCTTTGACAGCATTATGCATCTGTCAGTTCTCAGAAAATCTGCTAGTCACAGGAGGAGGCAATAGTTCGTCCTCCCACCTAAATGCACTTGAACACATGCACAACTGATCAAAAAAAAACAAGTCACACACCGCTAAGATTACTGAGATTCACTGTTTCAGATTCATGAGTAAAGGAAAGAACTATAAATTTAAGGGTTTGTTGTCTTTGTTGAACACATTATAATGAGAACTAGCAGAAAATGATGCCGAACAAACTATAGGGGAAGTTATCAAAAGTAACTTTAACAAAATTGTGAAAAGAAAAGTGAACAAAAACGTAACTTGGCAACTTTTTTTGACAATTGAATTGACATTACTTTTTATAACATCCCTTTATTTTACTGGGCAATGCTGTCGGGTAATTCTCATTATTAGAGTGGTGAGTAGGCTGACAAAGAAAGTATATGGCATTGATACTTCCTTTGAACACCTAAAAGTTTGAGGACCTTAAAAGAGCGGAAGCTATTTTAAGTAGACCAGAATATTTATTTGGAGCGAAAAAATTGTACACACATTTTTACCCGGCTTTTTAACCTATTTTGAGACATAAAAGTGTATGCTGCCAGTAATGTTAAGTACCATTACTTTAGTCGCACTATGCACTGTAGCAGGTGTAGTTAGAGTAGTGATAGTGAAGGATTAATCAAGCATGCCACCAACTGCGTTCACATCAATGGTCGCGTATTTTAAAAATAAACCTGCTGTATAGTAAAAAAAATTTTAAGCATTTATGATTTTATCCAAATCAAGTTAAACCGACTGGGTAAGCAAACCATTTGCCTAAAATCAAAAGGCATAAAGTGATTCATGTATTATAACTATGTTAACAATTTCAGCAATGCAGGGCAAAGTGACAACAGTTCTATTAAAAACCCCTCTCATTATAACATGCATGAAAAGCACCACACCAGAATATTTTATAGTGCATGTAATATCGAGACTACTAGACTGTCTATTGACCTTTTAGAAAAAGGGTATCTCCTTCACGTTCAAGGGGCAACCACTTAGCCTTATCCTGAGCTTTTCTGTGAATATTTCCTGAATTTCTGATATCATTAGGATTGATTTAGAGTGAACAGATTTTGGTTACGCATTGAAACCTAGTTCTGTATGTAACTGCAATTATGGGTGCCAAACCATCTCCAATTAATTTTTAACATTTAACTTATTTTTTTAACTGCAGCAGCACAACTAGGTATGGGTGCCCAAAAAGTAGCTAGAAACAATACCTTTACCTCTTTGAGCCTTTTGGAAGTGTTCAGCTTCTCAGTGCTCACCTTACAACATTTTTTTAAATACGTGTTTGTGTGCCCACTGCTCTTGCTCCTTGTACAGTGAGGAGGAACGCATGGCAAGAAGAGACAAGAAAGAAGCATAGCGAAAAAAAGCGAAATAAGCGAGGACCTCTTTTGTATCGTACAATGTGTGTAACATTACTATTGCGACAACATATAGACAAATTATCACGGCTATGCATCCATTGTAGAGTCATACACAGCTGCAACACCACGACAAAATTTCAACCTTGTGTTGGTTTAGGATCCCTTTATAGTGGCAAGCTAATGATATCTGCATTTGTTTGGCACATACTAAGATGCAGTGAAATGTGATATGGTAATCTCATTTAGAATGCACGTCATGTGGCTTCATTGTATATGTGGCCACAAGTAACTCTGGTTGCAAAGCAATATGGCAGAGCCTAAACAGACGTCACCGACCACTCCAATCTGAACTTGCCTTTGCTACTTGCCCATTATCATCCCAGCAAAAAATGAATAATTGAATCTGCTACAGATATAAGCTAGCTTGTGCTAAGGACCAAGTATGAAGGGTGTTTTGTCATTATTGATATCAGTTATTTGTTCAAGAACACTTGCTGTCAAACACAAATACATTGCTGTCGAAGCATCAAGACTCAAATATAAAGCAAAAAGAAGTGTCTCTTTAAAAATTACAGGCCACAATGCAAGATAAATATTTGATATACTTGAGATGTAAGGCACGCACAAGAGGTGCTGCCATATTATACTTTTCCTTGTGTTGAAACCTGCTTGCTTTACTCACCCAACACATCTGTAAAGATGCTGTGAAAACACCAAGGAGCTGATGCAGCAAGGTTGTACACATGTCCAGGGATTCCACCATTCCTAGGCAGCCCTACAGCCTCCACAGTCCTGCAACCATTTGTAAGATAAATATAGTTCTACCCAAAGTTCTTGGTTTACAGACACACATGCAAGACGCATAACCACTCTATAGGAAGTTTGCATGATAATGCGCTGGGTAGCAAAACGGATGCCAATATCAAGTATCCCGGCCTACCGCTTCTTTCTTTCCGTTCTTAATTAATCAATCCATGGTTAATAAATGTTCCCCCAATGTGAAGTGTACTGGCAGTCCGGCGAAGAATTGCAATGTATTTCGAACACAGTCCGATTCATGGCAAGTAAGCGTGCAATAGGGTTTTCTCAGCTGTTCGAGAAAAGAGCATGAAGTTTAGCTAAAACCCATGTTTTTTATAAACACCATTCAATTTGATATAAAGTTGTGAGCATTATGTAAAGGAACACGGATTCATGTTTAATCAATGATTTCTTATAATGTACTTATATGAATGCAACTAACTAAATATGAAACGATAATTTTTGCTCGAGAATTTAGAGTTATAAACACTATCGCACTTGCCAGCTGCATCTTGTCCAAAACAGCGGCAAGATAGGCTAGTTTCTGCAGGTGAGCAGTAATGAGCAGTGCAAAGTAACAACAAGAAACACCAGTAACAACAGTATGGGACAAGTACAGACTGCCAACTGTATACATTATTACACAAAAGTTCGCCTGAATATCAGTCAGACAACTTGTGCAAATGAAGGTCCAGTTGGGCATGAACAAGTTACGAAATTAACAATGCCTGCTTTCACTAACAGGACCCTCATTCACATAAAGTATGCAGCGATAGGCCCCTACCGAGGCACGTCACAGCATGATGTCACTGGCACATGTAAAAGGTGTGGCTGGAAAAACACCCTCGCTGGTGGCTCAGCCCGGTACAGTCGTGCGGTGTTTGGGGCAAGTTTTAATTTTTCAAAGCTTACACTTCACGTTACAATGTCGAAATTAGCTGTAGTATGTGTCAGCAAACATCCAGCTGTGTGGTAAACTGTGTGGTAAAATATTTGCCACGCTGTCTGTTTATCTTGAAGTGAACACACGTGGTGGCCTGTGCGAGCAACAGCGGCATAGTCTTCAAAAATGTGCACTGTTGATTGCGGCATGTAGTGTGCATTGAAAGGTATTGAGAATGTTGGTTCAACTGAGAATATTGTGTGTGGTGTGTGCAGTGTCAATAACAATGTGTCTTGTTTGCGAAGACGTTAGCCCTCATGGCAGGGACCGGTCGATGAAAAAACTTGATTCGACATTTTGGTCAAGGTATATGTGCACTTGACGCGACCATCTGCGAGTGGGTACATCTCGGTGTTTGCGCTGTGTGCAGAAAAAATTGCAAGGTCACCAGGCTGGAAGATACCATTTGCTGAAGCTGCATGTATGAATCACCCCGAAGAGTACGCAAGCTCAATAAAGGTATAACTCGTTTTATCGAAGGCCTCTTATGTCTTCATGTAATAAGCAGAGATTCTTGTTTCACATATACTCAGTACCTTTACCGCTCGATATTCATGAAGTGACAATGCAAACAACAAGTTTGTTTGTTAGGTCCTAAGGGAGCAATGTAAATATGCAAATAAGTTGTAGGTGTCAGATGCAGCGATGTAACTGCACAAAAGATTACGTATATATTATCCTACAGGTTTAGAATCGCATACATCTCAGTGGTCTATGAGGAACGTCACAAACAACTTCCTTGCCAACCAGCCCTTGCACAGAGGGAGGGAATGGCTGGCACGGTGCTCGAAGTGACGTCACACTATTTGCAAACATAGAGAGGTTTCTTACTTAGGCAACATTTTGCACAATATATTTTTTAGATGCATGACTGTACTCATCCACTTTGATCATACTGATGTCTTTTGTTGTTACTTTGTGCTGTGAGTTACTAGGCATTTAGTCTCCATGATCTTCAAAAGCAAATTTCAGTGCTCTCTCTCCTATTGCTGACAACTGTGTTGTTGCATAAATTGGGCAAAAAAGCAACACAGAAAGGCTGTCACAATAAATACACCAACATGGGTATTCTCCTGCAAACAAAAGTCGGCACTGGTCCTGTCATTACCCGTCTTCCTTCTCTCTTTGCCTTCTTTGTGCTGAAACAGCCAAACACCTGATGAGTTAGATGAGAAATATTAACGAATCAAAACTATAAGTGCTTGCATCAGCAACTACACAACAGCGTGATAACCACACCCCTGCCACACAGCAGCGAAACATATTTTGAACATGCTGGCAGTGTATTATTTTATAAGAAGCAACTCTGGCAGATTACAAAATCTCACAATGTGCATGCAAGTTTTCTTCAAAGTCAGGCGTACAATGTAGGTGCTGGCCGGTACATTATTAGTTACAAGCAAAGGCGTCTTGCGGGTACACATGCAGATTGCACGAACACCTCTCTCTCTCTACACTAGGCACACACATTATATCTTTTAACAAGCACACGCCACTGTTTAGGGGCATAATAACGCTCTACCGTGAACGTATGCCAATCAAACCACTTAGGCGGTTGGCTAGGTGAATCGAGCCAAGTTACAAATTGTATCGCCCACGAACGTAAACAAAATGCTGCTTTGCATCAAATGGCACTGCAGGCTTCGCTTAATCAACAACGTAGCAAGCGCCATGTGCGTCTTCCTCACTACATTGCACATATATTCTTCTGATTGAGGCTCCGCTCAAAAGCAGACACTCTGTAGGGACGGCGTTGAACAGGGTTGGCATCACCTGTGTGTATGCGATGCTGGACAAAGGACATCTGCCCTAGAGGTCGGTCACCAAAATCGAAAATATCCTGGTAGGCCTCGAGAAGATGTTGTAGGGCCTCAACTTGCGGAGGCGGAAGATCAGTGGCGATCATGTCTACAATTTGACGGCTGCCCGAATGTGTTGCTAGTGGTGTGCGCTGTGGTGAAACAATTGTGTCTAAGGCACGCACTTCAATTTGTGAATCGAGCAACGGACACAGGTGGGCCACAGAAATGCCTTGGGGCATTTCTGTGGCACGTGATTTCTGAAGCATGTGATTCATGTAGTCGAAATTTAGAAGTGGTAGACAAGTTGTGTTATCTGTGATGCTGAGCACCGTGTAGGGCACTGCAAAATTCTGCACAAGGAGTACGTCGGTGAGAGGTGTAGCGTAATAGTCACCGTCGGGCACAGCTGGTGAGCACAGAAAATCGATGTACGTCTCAGTTTTGGAACGTAGGTGAACAAAGTCGCTGCATTGTAATCGGTATGTAGGTTGGTATGGGGCGTCACTGACTTGTGGCAGTTCAAGGCGGAGAACACCAGCGGAGAAATCAAGCAGAGCAGAATTGGTGGCAAGAAAATCGAGGCCTAGTATGAGGTCATGGTGACATGTTGCAAGCACGGTAAAAAGGACGACCACTTGATATCCGGCTACGGTAAGTTGAGCTGTGCACATACCGACGACAGGGACTGTTGCGCCATCTGCAACTTGGACGACACTGGTCAAAGAGGGCGTGATGACCTCCTTCATACGATGAAAACGCGAACTCATGATAGAGACGTGAGCGCCCGTATCAATCAAAGCTTCAACAGGTCTGTCATCAACATATACTTCAAGAGTGTTCCGGTTCAAACGTAAGGGCAACAGAGGATTTTTGGGTAATGTCGACAGGGCAGCTTCACCTCCAGAAGCTGCGCAGCCTCGTTTTCCGGGGAGATCATGCGGCGGTTAAACGATGGTGAGGGAGAGCGGCGATGCGTATTTGAACGAGAAGGGCGGCTTTGAGGAGGCGGCGACGACGGGACAGGATGGCCGTAGTCCTCAGGGGCAGTAAATGCTGTAGACTCAGTGAGGGTTGGATAACGGTGGTTTGGTGGATGGAATGAGTTATTGTAAGCGGCGTACGAGCCAGAAGGCATAGATGGTCACTGGCTGCGGCAGTAACGAGCGATGTGTCCCGCGCGACCACAGCGGAAGCAGATTGGCTTATCTTCAGCTTTACGCCATTCAGATGGGTTTCTGGTTCGAATAGAGTACGGACGGCGACGTCTTATGTCCGCAGAAGCTTTTGAGGGATCAGTATTATCCAGGGTGGGTGCAGTGGACAGGATATCCAAGTTAGCAACTTCCTTGCGGACAACAGCCTGGATCAAGGAGACAGCTGGCGTTGAGGCGTCGGGCAACGTCGGTTTGTTGGCAGCCGGGTAAGCGGCCTCGATTTCACGTCGGACGATGCGCGTCACGTCTTCGGTTGTAGACGGATGACAAGGAGTGGCTTCGCAAGACGACGTTGCCACGGTGTTGGGTAGGCGCTGGAACTGCTGCAAAATGCGTCGACTCTTCACCTGTTCGAGACGGCGGCACTCTTTTGATCACGGCGTCGATGGTCTTTACGTTCGTAAATACAAGAAGGCTGAACGCATCGTCGGCGATTCCTTTTAAAACGTGCGAAATCGTGTCGGCCTCAGTCATGTTGGGATCGGCCTTGACACAACGCTGAGACGTCTTGAATATAAGTCAAGTAGGGCTCAGTGGATGTTTGTGTATGTACGGCCAATTGCTTTCGGGCATCAAGCTGTTGACCATACGGGTTGCCAAATAGGTCACGGAGCTGTTGTTTAAACATTTCCCAGCTTGTGATTTCGTGCTCATGGGTCTCAAACCAAATGCGAGGGGTCTTGTCAAGATAGAAAATAACATTCGCAAGCATAACGATTGGGTCCCAGCCACATTGCTTGCTGACGCGCTCGTACATACTCAGCCACTTGTTCACATTCGCGTTGTGCTCTCCAGTAAAGTACCGGAATCACGGGGTTGAGTTAGGGACGACGTACCGGGTTGCTGTCGTTGCCGAGGTAGGTGGCGAAGCCGTATCCTCACTCGGAGCCCTGGTAGCAGACTTAAGGAGGCGTCCACTGCGTAGCTCCGTTGTCAAAAAAGTACCCAGCACCTCCACTAAAACGTTATGTGGAAAATAACAGTTGTCAGTCCGCAGCCACAACGCAGCTCACCGACAACGTCCACTTCTTCACTCTTAGACTGAGGCACCTTTCTTGGATATGTCCCACTATGCCCTGTGTCAGTCAGCCGAAATCACGTAACAATGTTGTTGGAGAAAAAAATCTTATTTGTAAAAACCATTGGTTGCTTAGACTTTGAATCAAACTTGTTTTTGTTTTCATTACTAGTGTGTGTTCCCTTCTCACATAGTCGCGCTTTAAGCGCAGCTGATGCTGATGTCGCTTACAATAGTCTCTGGCCCGCTTTTCGCCCGAGCCTTCGCGACCTAGTCTGTCTGTCTGTCTGTCTGTCTGGAAATGTTTATCTGCTTGTCCGCCGTAACAATTACCCAAGCGGCCCCAAACGATATCCCAAACGGCCAAACCCATACACAGTGCCCACCAATACTGCTCGAGTTTCAGCATTCATACTTGTGCGATTGTCAATTAAAACCAAATATTGCGCATATCTGAGGCACCATAACCACACGTCAATAATTTGTACGTGTATAATAATACTAGAGAAGGCATTCTTAAGTAATTCTAATGACCTTTGCGTTTATCACAATGCACTGACAATGCAACGCAAAATTCAAAATAAAAAAAAACGCCAGGCCTGCGCGGTAGGCGCAGCACAGTTACAGCGAAAGGTAGAATAGCCTCCTTACGGAGCCTTTTCAAAACACTCTTTGGGCAACTACTGCAAGAACACTTGCTAGGTACCCACAAGGGCTATAATAATAAACGTTTAGGTAGTAGGCCGGCATTCGCTACGCTAGTTTTTGTCATCCTACTGAGAAGCGTGGTATCCGCTAAACACTTGCTAGGAGTGACGATAGTTATAGCGTGAGAACAAAACGACGACACAGAGACAAGAAGGACACGAAGGACACTTGTCTCTATGTCGTCATTTTGTTCTCGCGCTATAACTATCGTCATGCCATACCAACTAGCCGAAGCTGCCACACTTGCTAGGAGTGTGGCAGTTAGGTCTAGTTGGTATGGCATGACGATAGTTATAGCGCGAGCCGTCATTCTGTTCTCGCACTATAACTATCGACTTGCTAGGAATTTCGTACCAATTGTACATGCAGTGGCTGACGACGGTAAGGAATTATGGCTGTAGTGCGTATGCGCCACAGTTAACAGGGAAACAAAAACAAGCTTTTGTAATGGGCCGGAGCATTGCACGGCCCACTCGTTACGCTAATCGCATTGTGCGACGACTGGTTGTTCTTTCGCTGTTGTAAAACGCTTCATAAGTCGTATCAACGTGATTGCTTTCGCGACATCAAGCCCGCTTAAGGCAATTTTGTCAAGAAGTCACAAGCACCGAAGTAGCTCAATGGTAGAATACTGGGCTGGCATGAAGCGGACCCGGGTTCTAGCCTCTGTTACGACCGTCATAATTATTGAAGTTTTTCGGCCTTTGTGAACGGGTCGCAAATATTTCGACGCATTCCAAGCAAGGGTATGCCGTCAAGACGGCTTGATTTCCTCTCGGCAAAACCTGAACGAATGGTTCGGGACTGGTTCGTGCCAAGAAAACGCACGAGCCAAGAGAGGCCATTGTGAGCTCGACTCAAGAAAGGTCATTCAGTTTGCTTCGAGCAAGGCTTTCGAGGCAGACGAGGAGGCAGCTGGCCCGTTTTCAAGTTCGCCGAGGATCTGAAAATCTCGGAACCAGCAAGGTATTTGCCGTTCAGGCTGTAAGCTAAAGCCGAATTGGTTGTGGTTGCATCTGGTGAGGAGAAGCGGAGCCCCGGATATGCGCTGCTACGCCACAGCTTCTAGCAAACAACCAGGAATGGAATGTGGGGTTGAAGAAAAGAAAAGGGCAGTATCTTCTGCAGCACTTGCGGGAACCCACCTAGACGACGAGGAATTAGTCGACCACTCCTTCTTCCCCCCCCTCTCTCCATATGATCGGCTGTATGAGGTGGCATATTTTGACGGTATGCTGGCCCACCACTACATTGCCCTACCCAAACAGTCAGGCAAGTTTGACACGTGTACTGGCGGCCGGTTTTTCGAACCTCACCCAGCTGCCAGAAGAATCTTGGAAACCAAAATCATCGGACGTGCGCGAAACTTGTCGACGTGTACGAAAATGCCGGTGCAGTGCTTTGATGACCATATTTGGGCATTGTGTGGACTGTGCCCTCTCCACATGAATTGTGTAGTGTCTTTCCTCTCCTTCGTGGGTGGAACACCTAGACCATGGAGCGCCGTATTGGCTGAATTCGTGGACAGTGCGCCCAGCGTTGGCAGCGCGGCGCTATATAAACCGAAGACTCTTGTGTATTCTACAAGTTCTACAGTTCAACAGCTCTCATGTACAGTGCTTGACTTCTACTTGATAACTTGATCACCTCTTTTCTAACTCCAAGTTAGTACTCATGTAAATAAATTGTTGTCGTTTTACGAGTACCTCATCTGACTTGTTCGACGAGGGATCCTAGGACGGGGGCCCGCTACCAAACTGAGACCCGCGGGACCTGGAGTCGCAACAACTGGTGGCAGCGGTGGGATTGCGTCAACCCAGGTCGCAACCACTGAATTCAGCGGAGAGATGGCGTCAACCCAGGTAGCAACGACTCGACGACAGCAGTCAGATGCGACGACCCCATCGACTTCGAGAGGCGATTGGACGCCAACGGTCGGATGCTCCGAGCTCATCGACATGAGAGGCAGCCGAACGACACTTTTGGGGTGACAAAAGGTCATCGACTGCCAGAGGCAACCGGAAGGCGCTGCTGAGATGCACGACACTGGAGGCATGATTGCGAGCAGGGTGAGTGCCTACTTTCTCAGTTAAACTTTACCAGGCATTTACTAATGTGTTAGTAAAATCTGGTAGGGAGCATAGCTTATTTGGTCATTGTGTAACTGACATCAGACAGATTGTGAGATAGATTCGTCAAGCTATAGTCTGTGGGTGACAGCAAAGTTAACAGTGACAGAGCTATCTTAGTCATATGGTTATCAGATAACTTGCGTCGGGCAGATAATTGTGAGATAGCTTGTTTAAGCTATAGTCTGTGGTTGACGGCAAGGTTAACAGTGACAGAGCTATTTTAGTCATCAGGTTAACAGATAACTTGCGTCGGGCAGATAATTGTGAGATAGCTTGTTCAAGCTACAGTCTGTGGGTAACGGCAAGGTTAACGATGACAGGGCTGTTTTAGTCATATGGTTAACAGATAACTTGCGTCGGGCCGATAATTGTGAGATAGCTTGATTAAGCTATAGTCTGTGGGTGACGGCTAGGTCAACAATGACTGAACAGGATTCCGTGTAAGAACGTAAGGAAGCTTTCGCAGACTAATTTAACAGGTAACTTGAGGCAAGGCACAAAACTAGGGCTGTCGTTGTTGTCAGGGTTACTTAGTTGCAAGACAGGAATCATTCGTCGAACAAAGAACGGTACCGGAAGCAGTCATGTATCTGAAAGCCCTGCGAAAACCCGTATTGTTAGCGATGGCAGTGGAGTTGAAACTGGATGTGTCGGACTCCCCAAACAGAGCATAACTGATCAAGCGAATCGTCGGGACAGGGACAAGCAATGAGGACCTCTCAGAGTATGTCGAGAGCCTTCAACAGGCAGAAGCCCGGAGAAAAGAGGCAGAAGAAGCCGAAAGGATACGTATACACGAGGCTTAAATGCGAGCATTAGACGAAGACATTGCAAGGATGAATCATATAACTAGGGCACAGCATCGGAAACGTCTTTGGTCGTGTATATGTGAAGTATGTGTAGAGCCCGAGAGGTGTGATGTGGTGAGTACGGTGCAGTGTGAAGTCACCGAGAAAGCCGCTGTTTGTAAGGTACCACCCGAGAAAGGTACGCGTCTCTATCAGTGCGACATGCAAAGTGATCCTTCGGCGGAGAGAAAAAAGCAACAGGTCGTTGTTAGTGAAATTGCGCCTAGGGAAAGTACGCGACTCTCCGAGGGTGCGAAGGTAGTTCATGTAGAAAGTGGGACGGGGGATGTTATGGAAACTGTAGCAAGTCTAAAAGGTGTTCCATGTGAGACCAAGGCTGGTTCCAGTCGTCCTGGTGAGGTCATTGAACAGAAGGATGAGCTGGAGACCACGCTCGAGCCTCAGCAGGGGAATGACCTTTCGGATGTTGAAAGAGAGGACAACGAAGGTAGTCCTAAATGTAGCGAAGACAAAACACTACTGAAACCCGACAGTACTGCCAGCGAGGGCGAGCTACTGTTGAAAGCATTTCCTACAGATAGAGTGAGAAATGTTTTAGAGGGTGAGAAGGTACATTGCGAGGCTGTCGTAGGTGTACAAACAGGCACGAGTTCGGTGGAGGATCGTTTCGAGGAAAAGTCTAATCCCAGTAGCAGGGACAGAGCTTGTGAGGTGTTAGAGACATGCCTCGTGCAGTGGCACGCAAACAATCAGCCGCACGATAAAACTACCCGAAAATTGAGAAGGACGCGAATTTCCAAGAGTTCAGATCTGTTGAGGGCCCAGAGTCTGGTTTTGTGAGGGGTAGCGCAGATAAATTAGGCCGTCAGAACAATGCAGCGGGGAAACCGAAGGGCAAAGACTGCAGAAATGATAGTGCACGGGCACACCTGAACTGTAGGGTTGCTGATGACGCAACCAGGGAAGTTTTTAACAACCAAAGAAAGGTTGTACGTAAGCGTCACCGCAAAAGAAGGAAGCGGGGACGTGCGGCATTACAAAAGGTGGAGGCAGACAGCACGCCGCAGCGAAAACGGAAAGGTTGGCCATCGGGCAATTCAATAAAAAGTCCTTTCACGCCTAGGGTCAGGCGAAATTGGTGAGAGAGAAGTAGCGGAAAGGGACGCGCGTCCCCAAGAAGGAAGGCACGGTTGAAAAGGACAGGTTCGCGTCGACAACGATGTCGACAAGTTCCTAAAGAAAAGCTTGTTGGTCCTAATTTAAGGTTGGAACCAATTGACAAACGACAATTGCGAATCTTTCATCCGCAGTTCAAGAATCTTCGGTGTTACGAAGAAAGCCACTCAAAATCACGATTGAGGCGAGATAGCAAAGTTCAGCTAGGAGATCGCGCTCATTGTGACCTGTGGCGATCGCAAAAGCGGCAGCGAACACGACCGCCACGTGCAAGACTGAAAGCATGAAAGTTAGCTGCAAGCTTTTCGCAGAACGCAACCGAGAGTTTCTGGAAAGGAGCTTCTTCTCAAGGTTCTTTTAGTTTTGAACCTTTCAATTGCATGTAAGTTTTCATTTGTATGTAAGTTTTGATGAGAAAACAAAGACTGTTTTCAAAAGGTTCCTGCCAAACGCGGTATAATGTTTTTGTAAACATTTACAAGCAAACGCGCAGCTAGATTTTTAGATGGTACGGAATCGTAAGTTTGGTCGGGAGATGTTACAACGCTCTATAAGTGCAAATAGAGCTAAAGCACCCAAAGGAACCCAAGGCACTCTTTATCCACGTGGCTGGCATGATAATGTAACATTAACCAAACAAGACCATTACGCAAGGTTTAGCTCCGTCACTTTGGTTTTGATAGAATGCTTGGGTATTGTGTGATAGTTTAGGCGGAGCGTTACGCGTTGCCGAAAGTCGAGGTAGGAGCGACAATTTTGACAGTTGTAAGATGCAGCCGGATCTGATCTGAAAGATTTGAGTCTGTCAAGGCGTGTCCTACTAGAGACGTAGATAACGGTAACGTTTGAGCTTGGGTTATAGCGTCCGCAGAGAACTGCACGAAAGCTTAAGTTTTTCTTTGTGCGTAAACGAAACCTATGCGAAAATTCTTTGTTGTCAGTTTTTCGTTGTTTTGAAAGTGTCCTGTTCAGGTGCTGGAAAAGCCTAGTAATAGCAGCTCGGAAAACTAGCTTACTAGATTACCAGTTGAGTTTTACTGAGGTGGAGCATTGTCCTCTCTCGGAGCTACTGCCTTTGTTCTCTAAGAATGGCCGCCTCTGCGTTAAGCCTCGTTTTTCAACAGTATACGTTTTACATACGTTTCAAAGGGAGGGATACTCCAAGGCAACGCTGAGTGTTTAAGTCGCTGTCCCTGACGCGAACGGCATTCTCGAGAGTTCTGAAATATTTTTTTTGCTGACCTAGAAGAGAACCATTTATTAGGTTTTATTGTTGTTTTGTTGCGTTTTAGAGTTCGTTGAACTCATGGTGAGTACATTGAAGACACCACTATTCAAGGTTTCAGGTTTGGTGTGCTTCCAGTGCTGTTATTCTGTTTCACTAAAACGTAAGAGAGAAATTTAGAATAACTAGTGTACTTCTTTTAATTAGTTGTAAAAGGGTAAATATGCCTGGTGGGGTTTGACGAAATTGTCTGCCGCTCACTAGGTGGCTGGTTGTGTTTCATATGCGTATGTGATTTCTGTTGAGTCACAATGAAGCAGGTGGTCACTACTTCATCAAGGACAGTCTTCACAAGACCAGGCGTCAGCGCTGATCTCTCCGAACTGTGGCTGCAAACCTCAGCCCATCGAGACCTTCACCCCACCGCACGAGAGACTGTTACGACCGTCATAATTATTGAAGTTTTTCGGCCTTTGTGAACGCGTCGAAAATATTTCGACGCATTCCAAGCAAGGGTGTGCCGTCAAGACGAGTTGATTTCCTCTCGACAAAACCTGAACGATGGGTTCGGGACTGGTTAACGCCAAGAAAACGCACGAGCCAAGAGAGGCCATTGTGAGCTCGACTCAAGAAAGGCCATTTTGTTTGCTGCGAGCAAGGCTTTCGAGGCAGACAACGAGGCAGCTGGGCCGTTTTCAAGGTCACCGAGGATCTGAAATTCTAGGAACCAGCAAGGTATTTGCAGTTGAGGCTGCAAGCTAAAGCCAAATTGGTTGCGTTGCATCTGGTGAGGAGAAGCCGAGCCCCGGATTTGCGCTGCTACTCCAAAGCTTCTAGCAAACAACCAGGAATGGAATGGGGTTGAAGAAAAGAAAAGGGCAGTATCTGCTGCAGCACTTGCGGGTACCCGCCTAGACTACGAGGGATTAGTCGACTACTCCTTCTCCCCCCCTCTCTCCATAAGATCGGCTGAATGGGGTGGCATATTTTGACGGTATGCTGGCCCACCACTATATTATCCTACCCAAACAGCCAGGCAAGTTTGACACGTGTACTGGCGGCCGGTTTTTCGAACCTCACCCACCTGCCGGAAGAGTCTTGGAAACCAAAATCATCGGACGTGCGCGAAACTTGGTGACGTATACGAAAATATCGGTGCAGTGCTTTCGTGACCACATTTGAGCATCGTGTGGACTGTGCCCTCTCCACATGAATTGTGTGGTGTCTTTCCTCTCCTTCGTGGGTGGAGCACCTAGACCACGGAGCGCCGTGTTGGCTGAAGCCGCGGACAGTGCGCCCAGCGTTGGCAACGCGGCGCTATATAAACGGAAGACTCTTGTGTATTCTACAAGTTCTACAGTTTTAACAGTTCTCATGTACAGCTCTGATCACTTGATCACCTCTTTTGTAATTCTCAGTTACTAACCATGTAAATAAATTGTTGTCGTTTTACGAGCGCCTCATCTGACTTGAACGACGATGGGTCCCAGGACGGGGGCCCGCTACAAAACTGAGACCCGCGGGACCCAGAGTCGCAACACTCCACTGTGCCACTGGTGCTAGGTCATGCCTGCCTAAAACAAGCTTGACAGGTTACAAGCACCGGCGTAACTGAAAATTAGAATATTGCGCTGGCACACTGTGGACCAGGGTTCAAGCCTCACTGTGTCATTAATGCAAAGTTTTTTTTCCAATTTCTTGTGATGTGGTTACGGACACCTGCGGCGGCGTCGGCGGACAACATGCAAAAGCGCATGGCCCGAGTTATAATCTCATAACAGCTTTCGCTGTAAAAGGCAAATATTTCCAACAGTTTGCTAACACGACACTTTGGTGGCACCTGCCCGTCGCTTTGCATTTGACACTTTATCGCCTTCGAGACAGGCGCGCACGCCTTCGTTCATTTTCGAAGATAACTGCCAGATAGCGCTCGTGTCTAACGTGCCTCGATGCACTCGTTCGCCTTCGCTGCATGGATCGACACCCTCTAACGCAGCGCCTCCAGAATACAATTCACCAATTTTCTGCCACAGAACATTAAATAAACGTTTTGTTCGCTCTCCTAAGACGCAAAACTATCATCTTTCGATGAAAATCGCTGTGAAACATGCTGATTGGGGGCAAATGTTTTGTATAGTTTTTTTTCAAATGCTGTCGCGTGAACGTGACGCAGCTGCATAGAGGTCAGGTTGCCTGTTGGAGAACAAATCAGTCTTTTTCTGGCACAAAAACATGATACAACAACAACCAATATTTTTACATCTACGACTCCTCATTGCATTGTTCTCTTATTTAAAAGGGTCGATCATGACCTGGTCACGCAACAGTTGACGGTTTTTGGCGAAACACGAAAGTTGAGGGTCAAGTGTGCTTGTACACGTGTGAAAACTGGACTGTAGGAGATTACTTCAGACCAAAATAAGCCATAGAAGTCATTGGCTGTAGAGTCCGCCTACCGCCGATGACCGCTATGTCATTTTGTCATGGCGTTCGTGACGTGAGAAGCCGAAGAAGCAGTGCTGTCGTCTGCTACCAAACAGCACCTTTCGCACGCAGTCAGTTTGACGCGTGGTGCTTGCCACGGGGTCCGCACGGGTCAGTTGGCTGCAAGTGTTGCGGTGTGTTACCAGTACCACCACTATATGCGGCGACGACGCCGTGCACGTTGCGCATTTTGACTTCGACTCCATGACCACCAGCTCAAGCGACCAGGAGAGTGTCGAAGACGGGGTGAACTAAGGCGCCAATGACATCGCTGCAGTGGCAGACGTTGCAGACGGCTTTCCTCAATGATAAGTAGATGTATTTCAAACGTGCCCAGTTGTAAAGCGAGCTTGGGATGCGGGGGTGTGTCGACGCTGCATTCGCGAGCAAGTGTTATTTAGCACCGTGGAATTGGCAAAACGTGCATATTTTTGTTGACTAGCATAGGTGCATGCATGATTTTCGGGGCTCAGTATAATACAAACGTGGTCGTATCAAGTCTGCACGTTCGGACCGTTGTTTTTCGACCGGTTGTGGCGTGCGTCATACGTAAACATAAGCCAAAGCGAACGGCGTATTAGTGTGGCCCTAAGGTTACTCACGATGTACATTTTGGACGAATCTTTGCTTGAACTCTGCCTATTGCATACGGTCACCGTAAGCGAAAATTCCAAGTGTGACGCTCAACCATGGCACTGACTGCGAGGAGTTTTAATAAACGTTTATCCGTAGTGGTGAATGGCACACGCATTACACAGTCACAGGACACTGTTTAACCTCCGAAATTGCTTCCTGCAAGCACCAGTGCTACATGGGTGAAGCGGTGCCATGTTTCAACCCCTGGAAGTCATTTAGTTCCAGTGGCAAGTTGAACAATACAGGAAAAGTTTGATTGCTAGGGCAGCTGACCACGGACCGCGATCGTAGTCCGGAATGCAGACCTTGTGGTACCTCGCCCATCAAGCGGTTCGTGACGTCACGGCTAGCGATCGCGTCAGTGTTGCCCAACTATGAGGCCGCTCACTCGTTTATAAAAATATTCAATAAAAATAATAGCTTGATCGAAATTGCTCAAACCTTGCCAGCTTGTCTGTGAACATACAAGAATCAACCCACACGACACACATTGTGCTTGAAAGTTGGGTGCCATGACTCTTTAACCAGGAAGCACTAAACCAACTGAAACGGCCCCGAGAGGCTATCAAAAAAACAAGTACAGTGCCCGTTATTTCTAATTGCTATACTCTGCTGTCTATAGTTCCAGAATGTCTGCCGATGGGAAGGTGACTGTTGAGGATTCAGTGTGTTCGTAACAACTGAAGAGATACAGCTTCGGAGACAAGCAGTGGGAGTAAAGTGCATTCAAAATCTTAATCTCAAATTAGGTCCCCTGGAATGATCCCTATCTTCATTCATGCTTGCCCTTCTTTGGTTTTTCATGTTCGTCGCTGATGACTGCTTTTAATGACGCAGACCAGTTGTTGAAGAACATGCCAGTAAAATATCACTATGTTACCGGTACAGCGATTGCATACCAAGGTTTTGGGTTGAAAGGTGCTGATGGTAATTTCGAAACTACATCTGAGTGATGTATCACAGGTATGACAACGCCTATGTCGCTGACATAACTATTTCCCAAATATCTCCTTCCCCAATCATGATGTGGTTAATATGCACACCGGTGAGGGGGCCCCAGGTTATTTTGACAATTTGGGGTTCGAAAACGTGCACCTAAACATAAGTACATGAGGTTCCCGCCTTTCCTCGCTATAAAGAATAAAACCACCATGGCATCGAATCCCACTTTCGTCCTCCACCTTGGTGGAGCATTGATTATGATGATTAAGATTAACGGCGAAGTTGCTTTGGCCGGTGTATGTGTCATCTATGAGACATCGCTATCGGAATGACGATAGGGCCAGGCCGTAAGGCCGAGCTTCAAGGGTTTGTGCTGCCATCTCCGCAAGAAACTTTGGTTGTCCTTATTTCAATGTTCATTCGGAATGAACAAATTCATTTGCGTTTTTTGAGTGGCTGTAACCTAATGAACTGATATCACAAATCTACTTATATATGTTGCCAAATTTACTACATCAGGTGGCTTCGAAAGAGCTTTACGAACCTGAATTTTCTTCGCGCATCAAGGGTGACTGCTATGTTTATTTTATTTATTTATTTATTTTTAGAGAATACTGCAGGCCCATAAAGGGGCCCAAGCAGGGGGCAAATGTACAAAGATATGCATTTAAACAGCACAAAACGCGTACAACCGTTAGAAAATCTCAGTACTGCATAACGAGCAAAAAGTAACACTAATAATAATAAAATAAAAACACGCATGAAAAGAAGGAAGGCGCAACCGTACAATTGTTAAGAAGGAACAATGCGAATTCTATACATCAAAGGTAGCCAAAAGCCAAAAGTAGACTTATATAGAGTCAAACGTGAGGTGTTCGCGTATTTCAATATAAAGCCACAATAATATCAGCGCGTGATATGTATATGGTCACATGCAAGTGAAAAAAAAATAAACCCTTCCCAGAAGTTGTTATAACAGTGTATTACACTGTGAATCAGGGAACACGAGATAACCAAACAATGAAGCTATAAATATAGCATATGAATGACTGTAGGTTCAAAGGATTACATGTTCTAAAAGATCAGCGTTAAAAACACGTGAAAATGGTATGTTGTTACAATCTGTTATGGTGTGTGGATAGAAATTATAATGGAAAAGATTCATTCTTGTACGATGAGGTGTTGAATAGTCAGGTTGAAGATGCCGTGTTCTACGAGCTTTAAGTGGGTCTAATTATACACTTGGGGCTATAGCTAAAAGATTATTTTTGAGCGAAAATAGAAATTTTAGTCTCTAGATTTTTCTACGCAACTGAAGAGGTTGAATGCTATGCTGTGTCATCAGACTAGATGGTGAATCACTAATCTCATATTTAGACAAGATTAATCTCACAGCTTTACGTTGAATTATTTCGAGAGTATCAATGTTTGTTTTGGTGGATGGATCCCAGACAACGCAGGCGATTTCGAGTTTAGGTTGAATTAGTGATGTATAAGTCGTTATTTTATAGTACCAGCAGCTGTATGTTTTAGCTTATGTCTGAGAAAACAAAGTTTCTTGAACGAAGAGTTACATATGTTAGTAATGTGAGTATTCTGCTGAGGGTGTTGGTTATTGTGATTCCCAAGTACTTATACCCGCTGACTTCTGTCAGCGAGTATAATTCAGACTTCCGTAAGCGAGTCATTAAAAGCAGTTATGAGTGATGGTGAAAAATTCCACATGGCGTTCAGGGTGCCGTGCCGAAAGCTTATAGTTGCGAAAGTGTACAGTGGACAGGAACGTGTTACTCATGGCATATTTTGCAGTGTTTTCTTCTCCAAGGCAGTGGGCACACGGGGAGCAGCCACTACAATTTCCATGCACCCGTGAAGCAATTGGGTCACTATGTATGAAGTTACTTCTGCTCTGGTTGCTTTTTGTAACAGGCAGTACCCAGGTGTTTCTATATCCATTTTTATACCATCTTTTGATAACAGTCCCTTTTTCGCGTATCACGTCCATTAGTAGCTACATTTCGTGAAGGCATGTTTGTTCGTGCCGTTGAATAGAACCATTTTTCAAGCGAAAGTTGAAGTGTACCCGAAAATGTTGGTAACTTTTTTGCAGCCGTTCGTAAAACGGTTGAAGGATGTACTTGTGGGTACGTGTAAATACAGTGATAATAGCGGGTTTAAGAATATTTTTACAAAAGTTGATTGCTGGTCGAAGGATGTTCACGTCAAAACAGAATCATACTTTATAAAAACAATTCGGCGCACACACAGTGGACGGAAAAACGAAAGGCGAGAAGACAAACATTTTCTTCACGCTTTCTGTTTTCTCGTCTACTGTGTACGCGCCGAAATGTTTCCAAGAACCAACTCAAGTTAACTTGCCCAACTTTCCATATTAATACATTATAGATCCACACTTCTTTAAACCCTCTCACCCTTTTTATGTAATATCTCACAGCGTTCTTTAGACGGATAATTGGTTGTACTGATAAATTTATAATTTCCACCACAAATTTCCTGAAGCATAACTGCAGTTGTCGACAACACTGATTTTTATTATAATATGAGAATGAGGGCATTCGTTTGCGGAATAAGGAGACAGAATGCCCTCTATAAATTTGGCGCATACCTACTTCAGCCATAATTCCTCATCGTCGTCAGCCACTGCATGAACAATTGGAACGAAATTCCTTGCAAGTGTTCAGCAGATGCCTAGGTTCTCAGAAGAATGACGAAAAATGGCATAGGAAATGGCGGCCTACTTCTTAAAGGTTTATTATTAATGACCTAGTAGGTACCAAGCAATTGTGTTTACAGTAATCACCCAATGAGTGTTCTCCTTGTGCTCAGATTTGGGTGCACGTTAAAAAACCCCATGTGGTCAAAATTTCCGGAGCCCACCATTACGGCGTCTCTCATGATAATATGATGGTTTTGGGACGTTAAACCCCACATATCAATCAATCAATCAATAAGTGTTCTGGAAAGGCTCTGAAAGGCCGCTCTTCTAGCTTTCGCTGTGACTGTGCAGCGCCTACCGCGCAGACCTGGCGTTCGTCCCTTAGCCATTTTAAATGCGAAGCTTTTCTTAGTGAATTTCGGCGACTTTGAGCGTATCTATCTATCTATCTATCTATCTATCTATCTATCTATCTATCTATCTATCTATCTATCTATCTATCTATCTATCTATCTATCTATCTAGCCGCTTACGACTTTCAGCTCTCCTGGCCGTTTGGATAACGGTATCAATATCTTGCTGCTCTTGCGGTGGTTTCATTGACATGGCGTGTTGCAAAACTGGTATGGTATAACATAACTGCATGGCGAACACATACGACAGATTCTAACATAAAAATCCCGACATGCGTGTCATGTAACAACATGACTACATGCCACACTCATGACGTGCTCACGGACGTTTCGCTAGCTTTGCATATACCCCAGTTTGGCATGACGAGATGAAAATGAATGACGAAGATATGTTACAAGTGCAAATATGATAATCATGAAATGCCTGCCATGTAACAACATGACTACATGCCACGCTCATGATGCGCTCGCGGCTATTTCGCTAGCTTCACATGTACAGAATTCGGTAATACGGGACGTTATTGGATGACAAAGGTAAGTGACTGGTACAAACGTGGTAATCATGAGATGCATATCATTTAAAAACATGACTACACACTACACTCATGATGTGCTCGCGGCCGTTTCGCTAGCTTCACATGAAGCAAATTCGGTATTACGGGACGCGAACGGACGACATAGGTGAATGACACGTCCAAACATGATGATCATAACATGTGTGTCATGTAACATTATGACTACATCCCACATGATGCGTTCATGGCCGATTCGCTTGCTTCTCATATGCCGAATTTGGTATTACATCTCATGAATGGATGACGAAGGTACGTGACTGGTGCGAACATGATAATCTTGAGATGCGTGTCATGTATGAACATGACTACATGCCACGCTCAAGGCGCCTGTAGAAAACAGATTAAAGATGGAGCTCAGAGGTGAGGAAGAAGAAGCGGCTAGGGGCGCTTTCTATATATATTTTTTAATCTTGCTCTGTCAACAGTAATCTAAAGACGTATTGGTTCTGCGGTCTCTCTGGTCTTTCTGAGCCATGGTGCTATGCCCAGAATATCTGAGGATGGACGCAAAGACTTCAACGCCATTCGCAAAATGGGTTGAAGAACGAAACAGCGGCGTCTGGCTCACCGACGAACGGTCGTTGGAAGGACCACGAACGGTGACTGTTGGCGACGCACATACACAGGCAAGAGCTCTTTCAACACGTTTTAAACATGAATAAAGAGGTCCTATTGAAGAAGCGGAAGACGCTTCGAGCATCTGGGAGAACGCTTACGAGCGAACTTGATAAGAAGATTGAAGAAGACGCCGAGAGAGAAACGTCTTTATTCACTAAAGCATGGAGAAGGAGGGTGTTGGAGGAACCTGTAGGCTGCGGTCCCTAGGACGACTCCAGTGACAAGCCAGGCCCGCTGTTTCAGAGCTCGGAGGACCTCGGGAGGTCCATGGCAAAGAGCATCATCCCACAGCTCCTCGTTACGTAAAGGGTGAAGGAAAGCAGCGGAACGAGCACAACGTTTGACGCTTCTAAAGCAGAGGAAGAGCGTATCACAGACGCTAAGACAAGTTAATGAACAGATTGAACCATTTATCGAAGAAGAAGACACGGAGGCAGAATTTTACAGAGTTTTGCAGTATGAGATGAATATCGTCGCTGCGACGACAAAAACAGAGGAGCAATTACGCGAGTTGGAACAAGCGACGCAACTGACTACGAGAATAGTCACAAAACAGGCAAGCTGTAGGCAAGGTACCAACCAAATCTCGGAGATGCAAGAGCTTGTAAGAAGTTTGATGAAAAAAACAGCATGGCGAAGGTTTAGGCATCAGTTCGAGACATCGGTGCATAACAGATTGAATATGCCGAAGAATCAAAAATTTATTTACCTTCTAGCATCTCTGTGTGGGTAGGCTGTGTCTCTAATAGAAGGTTTGCAGTTTTCTGATCAGAATTACGAGCATGCAGTAGCTTTTCTGAAAGAAACCTTCGGACGACAAGATAGTTTAAGAGAGACCCACTTAAAAGAGCTAGTAAACGTGGAAGTAGTGAAGAGTCCTATGATGTAGATAGGCTGAAGAATCTCTTCAACCTCTTTAAGCGCTCGAGATGGAAGTTATATCCTGTGACGTGCTACCATCGCTGCCATTGACAATACACGAAAGAGCAAGATCGACGGGAATTTGGTTGATGACAGTGAGAAGACGGACAAAGAAAAAAAAGTATGGAAACTTCAATATTAAATGGAGCAGATTATTACTGGACCGTAGTCACTGGTAGCACTCGCGAGTTTCATACAAAAGTAATGGCTATAGAAACAATGTTGGGATGAATGGTCCAATGTTCTGTAAGACTTCATTGTGTGCCAATGAAATTATCGACGGTTATGCTACTGAAGGTCAGTGCCAAATGGGACACGATTGTCGACGAACTGCAGCGATTCTGGGAATTGGAAAGCATGGGAATCAAGGGGAAACCAGCAACAAAGATGAGTGATGACATTGTGCTAGAGTACGTCCGACAAACAATGGAGTTCAAAGCAGAAAGATACCAAGTGCGGCCACCATGGAAAAAAAACGATACGTTGGGCGACAACAACACCATTGTATAGAAGAGGCTTATCCAGGTGACAAAAAAATTAAAGGATAAAAATGTCTTCCTTGCCTAAGACAAAGCTATGTGAGAGTACTTCGAGCAAGAAATTGCACAGAACATCGAAGAAGATGCTAGATTAGATATGCAGAACGAATTTGTATACTACATGCCGCACTAAGCGGTAATTAAGAATGACCGAACAACGACAAAGATACGGAACGTCTTTGACGCATCATCAAGCGAGAATCCAGGGGAATCCTTGAATGACAACTTGGAAAACGGGCCAAACCTAAAACACCGACATCAGAAGTTTGCTGATGAACTTTTGACATCACAAGGTTGCCATGTCAGCCAACGCGGAAAAAGCATTTTTACAGATAAAAATACACGAAAATTACCGAGATGCACTGCGATTTATGTGGTGGGAAAGATTACCCAGCGAAGATATGCCAAGCCCAAAGAATAAAACGTGGAGGGTGACGAGGGTTACTTTCAGAACCACACCAAGTAGCTTTATTCTAGCTGCCACAATTCATCGTGATTTAGATAAATTCGAACAGAAATATCCTGCAGTTGTGGCGCAACTCCGGAAAGGAATCTACGTCGATGACGTTTTACTGGGAGCCGACGAATACTCGACATCAACAAAGATAAACAAAGAAGCAAGAGACATTTTTTGTAATGCGGGAAAGAATTTAGGAAAATTGACTTCAAATAACGCCAAACTAAGAAAACTATTTGATGAAGAAGAAGATGATTAGGATCGAGGGATAAGATAAGAGGGACGACTCAAGATTCTGGGGCTGAAATGGAATTTCGTAGACGACGTGTTGAGCTTTCCCGATACATGGCGAAATGACAAGGACATCAGACAATTCTGAAAAAGACAGGTTTTGCAAGCTACGGCAAGGCTTTGTGACCCTGTTTTTTTTTCGACACCATTTTCAGTTAGAGCTAAAATAATGCTGAAAAAATTTGGATTGAAAAAGTGAAATGGGACGACCCGTTACCAAGCCAGCATCGATCAGCTTGGAAGGACTCGTCGGAGGAGCTTCAGCACTTAGATGACTTCACCGTTAACAGATGCTATGACAACAGGCAAGCTGAAGTGAAAGCATCGACTCTACACGCGTTTTCCGATACAAGTCCAAAGGCGTATGGAGCAGCAGCATACATTGTAACAAAATATTCTGATGGAAGCAATGAAGCCAATTTATTCATTGCAAAATGTAGAGTCACTCCCACCAAAAACATTACACTAGCAAGAATGGAGTTGTTGGCTGCCACAATATCAGTCAGATTGGCCAGTCATATAACTGAGAATTTCATCACAAAACCAAGGAGTGTGAAATTCTGGACTGACCCTCAAATATCTATTATGCTGAATAAAATCAAAAAAGACGAAATATCTGGTTGTTCACAACCGCGCAGCAGAAATCAAGAGCAAGCCCAATGAGAGTAAGTTGGGGATATGTTAAAAGTGATGAACACCCTGCGGATTTGATGACAAGGGGGATGAAGATGAAACGTTTGCTGAACAGTGAATTATAGTGGAAAGGCCCCATGTGGATCAAGAATGAAAAACAAAGGACTGATTATGACATAACGCTAAAAGGAGACAGTGATGACAACAAAGACGACGAAAAGATCGTTACAATTAAACTACCACCAGGAGTCAAGAAAAGATAATTGATGTGAACAGGTTTGGATCATACAAGAAAGTGTTGCGAGTTACCGCGTTGGTGATGCGTTATATAAAAAAACCGACAAAAAGAAAGGAAAACAGGTTCGCTCACAGGAGAAGAATTGGACAAGGCAGAATTTGTGCTGATAAAGCAGGAGCAGAAAACGTTACAAAAGGCAGTGACACGAATATATGACAACATGAATGTGTACGGCACGAACATCTTCGAAGACGACCAAGGTGTACCTAACATAAAAGGGAGGCTTCAGTGGAGTGATTTGAGCTATGATGAGAAGCATCCTATTGTTTTACCAAGAGAGAGTCTATTTTCAGAACTTCTAGTTCTGAACGCGCATCAAGTGACAATGCACGGTGCTGTTGCGGTAGCATTGACACATCTAAGAACGAGGTTTTGGATCGCGCGTGGGCGACAGATGGTGAAATGTGTTTTAAAGAAGTGCATCACATGTAGGAGGTTTAATTCTTGACGAATGGCGCAAGAAATTTCACCACTACCAGCTTACAAGATAACACAGACGAGGTCATTCAGCACAGTTGGTATAGACTTTGCTGGACCGCTAAATGCTCGAGAAGAGAAAGGCAACAAAATTAAACAGTTCTACATTTTGATATTTACGTGTGCAGTAACAAAAGCCGTACAACTTGAGTTGGTCAAGAGGGTGTCATCAGAAGCGTTTATACAAGCATTCCATAGAATTTGTAGCTTGCAGAGGATTGTGTACAACAATTTACAATGATAATGCAAGACCGTTCAAGGAACCTGAGAAAGAGATGAAAAAGACAATAAAGATTGAAGATGAAAGAGTGCAACAGTGTACCAGTGAGTTGTCAAAACCTTGTCAGCTTTTATTTTTATCGGTGAACACTGAAATCTCTAGCATTAGGGTTGATGTCTACGTTAATTTCAGGATAATGTATAGTTCGCGATGTGCGCGTAATTTTACCGGAATTCTTCAAAGTAATCGGGAACGCTTCAACGCCGTCTGGTGTGACCTTATTTCTCAAAAGAGTGGTGAAGTGTGAAACAGGACATTTACGTCAAAATAAACTAAACAAGAGCGTGTATCTCTATAAGTGTCAAGAAAATAACAGCGAAAGCAGCAAGAAAACCATTACATCCTCTTGTCGACCACCGTTCACTTGGCCATATTTCTTCATTGAAACACACATTGAAACATACATTGAAACAAACACCTCGGAAAGAAGAAACACATTGAAACAGCCCAAGTGTATCCAATTATTTTTTTCAGCCGTGAACGCTGGTAAGTGAAGAGTCGTGGGCCGTGTTTCATCTTTAACAGCCTATGTCGACAAATCTTAGAATGCCAATATTTCCGCATAAACTTACCGAATAAAAAGCGCATTTTCGATGCCTTATAAAGTACCAAAAAAGATAAATATAAGAAGTGCAAACCAGATCAATAACGCGTCAGAACCACACGGTGCCGCTGCGATGACATGACGGAGGAGATGACCTCAACGCGCCAATCTCACCAACTGACTGTCATCAGTGCCAAGCTGGGGTGATCCTTGTTGAGCGTGCCCACTGGAACGCCCATTTCTGAAGAATGAGCCCACTGTTGCTTTTTCGGTTCTAACACTAGCCTTTGTTTACGATCTCTGGCGTTGATTTATGAGCGATTCCTCTCCTGTTTCTTCAGTGGGCTGTTTTCTCTCCTTTTTTCTGATCTTCTGTGTCTTCGTTGCTCGTTGACCTAGTCCTATCCATCACATCAAAGTATCCGATCGGACTAACGTATGGTTCACCAGATGTGGGCGGCGACAACCGAACTGCTGAAACCACGGACACTCATCTACCAAAGATATGATGACCACACTTTTCTGGGCAGCATTCGCACAATGTGACCTGTGTCCAAAATGCCAAAAGTTCAACGATCGCTAAATATAAAGGGGAAGATGATGCAATGAAGTAAAATAAACTGTTCGAAGAATTCCGAATTCGTGGAGAAGTCGACATAGTGTTGGGATATCACTTCAGAAAGTGAAACATACCATAATCATGATGCAAAAGAGCGTACAGCATGCAATCAAGTTTTACTGCGCACGAGTCACATTGTAATATACTGTAATTGACTGATAAGCTTTGGAACTCTTCCCATTCAGAAAAGAAAGCTTCCTCGTACCAGCAGAAGAAATGTTTGTACGCCAAAAAGTTATATTGCGTCACCCATACAATTGAATATTCGATATCGACACACATATTGCAACATATAATTAGTTTTGTCACTATCGATGAAAAATTTTCGATGGCAAATATTGAGCGGAGCTCTACGAGTATATCAATTGCATCAAATCTTGAGGACATAAATTTGGAAAGAGCATGTGTTCACGTACAGTTCTACATAGTCTTTTTCCTTCTACTCGTACTTTTTTTATCAAGGAATGTGCCTTTTAAATGCCCTCACTGATAAGTGAAAATGTCTACTGACCAAAATCGCCTTCCAATCTTATCCTATAGTTGTGTCCCGTGCAGCTTGGATCTGTTCCAATGATACTCGCAGACTATGCTTGCGCAGGATGGCCGCTTCTTCATTGTCGCATAACTGGCACTGAGATGCTGTGCGGGCCGTCGGGCACGCAAGTGTCTCGGGGGAAGGTGTGTATGTGTTCGTGCGTGCGCATGCGTGTGTCGGGATATATTATAATTTTGTACGTGCTCATCGAAGAAGAAGTGCACCTGCAGCGGACAAGAATATGCAGTGGTTCCTTCACAAAAGTAAAAAAAGGCATATTTATTGTTATGAAACGCACCACAATGAGATCCCATGTAATACAGCACATACTCGTATCCTCATAAGGCACGCTGCCCTTGTTCTTATCCTATATCGGCGTCCTCTCTGCATCCGCTTCCCTTGTTCAGTGCGCTCTTTGAACAAGTGACGAGGCATGCATATTCCAACGCAATAATGAACGCAACAGAGGTGTGTGCTGAAACAGTACCATTCTCTTGCAAAGTATTCCATTTATTACCATAGTGCGGTGGCATTGTTTTTGCAAAGTATTCACCAAGTATTCAAAGTATTCAAAGTATTCATAGTGCGGTGGCATTGTTTTTGCAAAGTATTTTGCAAAGTATGCCCACCAAAAGGTACTTGCGGGAAAGTATGAGGTTGTTACGTGGACGCCTGATGTGCGAACGCATACACCTAACTTATCGCTCAAGGAATGAGTCATGAAACTAAAAAAGGAGTTACGAACAAGAGGAGTGCGCTAAACACTACAAAAGTCAACACACAAATAAGTGCTTGTTCATTACTTTTTGATGCTGTTGTAGTAAACCTCATATTTTTGGAATCATAACATTAAGATACTGAAAATATTTCCTTTGGCTTGAGTCAATGTTCTTTTAATCGAAACTTACTGCCAGTTCCACGAGCGCAATTTGTTTAATTATTCGCGTTCTCCACATAAAGAGGCTGGTGACGTCTAAAAATCCTACGAAATTCAAAAAAAGTAACAAAAATACTTCCTTCGCTTTGCTATCAAAAGCATACTTAAGAAACAATACACAGAATAATCTTTTTATTAAGGTAAATATAGCTTTATGTGCTCAAGTATTATTCTTTTTCTTTGAAATAGATGAAGATAAAGCTCTACAACACTTAAAAAATGCTACTAAATTGTGCCGCTGCTTAAAAACAAAAAGGTGTCAAAGGGGAGTTTCACTTAGGGAATGTTAAGCATGGTAACATTACCCGTTAATGATAACACGCGATCTGTTGGAGCTCATCAGCCGAATAAAAGCTTGTGCAAAAGAACAAACGCCTCCATTGTTTTTTTTCATCATTATTTTTATGACTTTCATCAATATAGTGAGAGCAGGATCTGATGAGTAAACATTTTCGCTGAAAAAAAACAATGCAACACGCAACATTATCTGTATTGATACCATCCGATCTGTTAGAGTTTAACAGCAGAAAAAAAGTTTGTAGAAAGAAACATACCCCTCATTTTTTTCAAAATTATTTCATAATTTTAATCCTTATAGAGTTCGCAGGATACGATGGGTAAATATTGTCGCTGCAAAAACAAGTCATTACGTCATTAGCGCACGGAACTTCAATCAGGGACATCGTGCAGGAATGAGTGAGTTAGTGAGTGAGTGAGTGAAAGAGTGAGTAAGTGAATAATTGAGTTACGTAATTATTAAATGAATGAGTGAGCGAGCGAGTGAGTGACCAAGGCCCTGAATAGAACCTCGATTCAAATAGAATGACACTACCGCACTCAGCATGTAGAAAGCAACTGCTTCACCGTACCAGCGCCTCTGCCTCGCGCTACTGAGGTGATCGCAAATGTCTTAGCACGCCGAAGACGTATCGCAAGTAGTTGCCAATCAGCGCTTCTGGCTAAGGAGTGATTGCATCAGACCAATTGCTCACTGTTTGACAATCAGCTGCGCAAATGTCTATTCTGCCAGTGAACCCAAACATGTTTAGTACAACGCTAACATAGGCGACTTCAGTTGATGAGGCGCTTACTATCCTCGTTTTAGTAGTATATTTAGGACTACAAGGATCCCAAAGCTTGCAGTGTTACTGTGACAATTGAATCTGAAATTTACTTCAGATTAAACAAAATTGGGCGCGAAGAAGTTGGATACCTTGGAAGCAAGGATGGAGTGGAAAATTATTGGCGTATAATGGAAACTTCAAACAAATCTCATTTAACCAGGGAACGTGCTGCAGTAGCCAGAATTGTGAACGCATGTTAATAAATGTGAAAAAAATGGCAGCTAATCCACCAATTGAATGATAATGGAGCAAAGTTAGGTTCTGAGGCCCATAATCTGTATGTTGACAACCCGACTAGAATAAATAATTTCCAGAAGTATGAATGGAAGGACGGATGGCCAGACAGACGCACAAACGAACAGATGGATGCACGGACAGACGGATAAATGGGCAGATGCACGGACGAATAGACAGGTGAGCGGGAGGGTATGGTCTATTTTAAAACCATACGCGAACACACTGTATATGTATATATATACATATGAACGGTGAGCTACTACAACGGCGTCAACGGACATCTTGACAGCCTGAGGAGCTTCGCTTGCTAAAAAATCGTGATACCAATACAAAATACACGTTCCCTTCAGCTAACTCAATGGCGAGCGCAGTCATGTTTCCCGCTTCGATCACTCCAAATTCCCATTACATTCATATTTCATCCACTTCAACCGGAATTACCCGCCTATTCACTGCCGACTCACAATTGATCACCTTTAAAATTAGCGTTGACTTAGCCGTGTCTGCCATGTAATTCATGTTAATTCACCTTGTTCACCTTCATTCACATTTCCTTCAGCTAATGCACTCCGTGTTCACGTCTAGGGGCGAAGCTTCCTAAAGCGGCACCCGTTCGTCCCTCGCAGTAGTGCGTAACATGTCTTACGTTTTGACCTGCAAGGTGGTGCCGGTGGGAGATTTCTGCTGTGCGTTCTTTAACAATAAAAACTTCGCAGCGTGCGCGTTAACTAAAAGGAGAGTTCTCCCGTCTTTCATTCCCCATTTGAAGCCATTGGCATGTACATTGAGCACTATCTGACGAGGAAGGGTTGGTACGTTATACTCGCTGGGCGTAACCTCCTTGGTTTTGGAAAAGTTTACCGAGCGTTGGGCCGCCGTGCCATGAATATAGTGAACTAGTATATACCATGAACTCGAGGTGGTTGAAGGTGGGAAGTAGACACGAAGCGCAAGCCGTAAGAACACAGAGAGGTGCATGGACGAACACACAGACAGATGCACGGACGGACGCACGGATGGCTGCACGGACAGATGGGCGCATGGACGGACGCAGGGGCGGATGCATGGACGAATGCAGGAACCGACGCACGGATGGACGTGCGGACGCATGAATAGACACACACATGGATGGACGCATAGACAGTCACACAGGCGTACGCATGGACGGATGGAGGCAAGAACGAATGGACGGACGGATGCTTCGCCCCACTCTTCATCATTCACCCTGCGCATATGCTGCAATTTTTAGTTTAATTGCGTTTAGCTTAAATTTGATATACCTTGAAATAACTTCAAGTCAATGACATGAGACATATAAACAATGCGTGTAGACACCATACGCCACTTTTGCTACCCTTCGTGTTGCAACAATGGACACTAAAGTTTACTTATGAGACATTGAAAGCTTTTGCCCTAAAACAAAAAGGAAAGTAGTCTGTCTCAAACAACATGAAGTCGAAAAAAACCTAAATTTATGCAGCAATGTTCATTAGTAGTGACGTTTATCAAAAATGAATTCTCGAATAAGTAATGAGCAGGCCCGACAAAAGAGCAGATGTCAACCTATTGAAAGCTTCTTTATCCTGAAACTGCCAGGATGAAAACTACGACCTAAAAATGATCATGTGGATGCAGATTGCATTTTGGAAATGTTTAACAATGCCACATATAATGTTACCAGAATAGGTGTAGGTATGCACAATATTGTATTGTATGAACATTTTCTTGTTTATTACATTGCATTCTTACAGTGGAATTGCATGTGCTTACAGTTAACAAATAAAACCACGTTCGACTCTGTATAGATTGCGTCTCGGATCTGGAAAATCGTTCTGAAATTCAATCTGAATTATCCTTAGCATAGCATAAGTTCATTCCAACCGCAGGCAATATATCGACAGCCGGTCAGGTGATATATTCAACAATACAACAGGTCGCACTTCTTTTCTTTCATATTGACTTTTCTTTTATATTGACGAAGCTGTACGGGTCTCTGTACAGCTTCGTATAAATATAGTAGTTGCCAGTGGTCGCGTGCGTAAAGGAGAATGATTCTTCACTGCCGCTGCTTGTCCCACAATCCAATATTGCTTCATACATTATTCTATAGTAATACTCTAAAAAATAAATTACTTTGCTTGATTCGCTTGGTAACGTCATTTCTTTCACAACGCGTGCCAATAAAACATGAAAGTGGATGATTTGATTGATTGATTTGTAGGGTTTAACGTTCCAAAACCACCATATGATTATGAGAGACGCCGTAGTGGAGGGCTCCGGAAATTTCGACCACCTGGGGTTCTTCAACGTGCACCCAAATCTGGGCACACGGGCCTACAACATGAAAGTGGATGAATAGTTCTCGTGAGGTTGATCGCCACGTGGCCTCGTTGCGGTTTACTCCTAATCTGTACCGAACCAGCAGCGCTATCGAATTGAGTTTTGAGACTTCTCTTAGTAATACTTGCATGCGGAACATCGAATACTGTTGGCACAAAACCAGGTCGTCTTCGAAATTACATTGTAATAACCAACGATCCGTGCCAAGCAGAAGAACTCATCTCCAATTGGCATCGACCAGATAACATTGAAGTGTAGTATTTCCAATGCTTTCAATGTAGCAAATAATGACATTTTCTAACCAACTTGAATATTTTTCGCAAGCCGTTTACGTGCACCAAACCGAGGTGTAGACTATATAACAATTATGCTTCTTTGTTACAGTGACAGCATGCAGTTCCGGGATAGAAAACAGGTTGACTGTAAATGCCAGTGAATTCAGCTGCGTCGACATCCTACATATTGTGGCTCCTAGCGAGTCGCTTCCGCGATTGTCTTTTCAAGATACCATATCAAAAAGAACTTCGTCGTGAATGTATTATCAGTCTCAACGAAAATTTACTTGTCCCCGAATAGACAAGTTCTTTCTCCTGCTGGAACCTGCAACTTATACGAGCATGCACAACTTCCCGGTATTCAAATGAACGTTACGAAGATAGAACGAGCATGCAAACACTTTTAAATGCTTGCAGGGTTCCAAAAGTGGTAGCTTAAGCTTGGATACAAGAATTTTGAGCCCCTTCTCTTCAATTAATATAGGAAACAAAGTATACAGCAGGAATATGAAACAAATATGGTTATTTCTGTGTCTCTAAACTCCTGTCCTGCGCTCGTGCCCAACGAGCATTTTCTCGCATGCTGCGCCTCGTACTATTTATCGTATACTTTGTTAAACTGATGAGGCACCGAGTTTCCCAGAGCCTTTTTGCGATCTACTTCTCGACGACGGTCGCACAGGTTGTGCTCACCTCCCTTTGTCTACGCAGGCATATGTTGCGCTTTCGTGTTTTTTTGCTGTCTTACCTTACGTTCGCATACTGGTAAAACTAGAAAATCTCTACAAAATCACCCAATGTAACCACTGTTTCCTCCGTCATCAATAATGTATAACATTATAAATGTTTTCACATAATGAGACTGGTTTCTACGTTATTTGATACACCACACCTAACGAAAGCTGCTGCACGTCCCTTATTTTGTGTCAAATACCTTTTCTCCAAGTACTCATTTCAAGGCATAAAAAATTAGTCAATAAGTGTTATAATGTGGACCACTGTGAGAAGATTGGGCATGTCGGGTTGATGAATTAGTTAAATGTCAGGCACGTTTCAAGTTCAACCTCTTGTTTCGCCCGCATTGTATGCTCGACACCACTATCACGTAATCACCATCTCTAGGACAGATAAGACACTTTGTTAACAGTCAACTTACTGTCATCATTCAGTGAGAATACCAGAAGATCTACATGTACTGGTGCTTGGCATGAGTGTAGGTGCACTTCATAATAATAATATGTGAGGTATTACATTCATGAACCCCGATACGGTAATGAGAGAAGCCACAGTGCTTATAGACTGTTCCGAAAATTTTAACCATCTGGAACGTGCCCTGACATCGTACAGCACACGGGTCAGTACCCTTTCGCCTTCATCAAAATGTGAGCGCTGTGGCGGGAATTAAAACCGCGACCTTCGGGTCAGCAGCCGAGCACCCTAGCCACTGATTCACCGAGGCGGACTACGGGTGAGTTCCAATGTTTGGTCACAATTCCGACGTTTTCAAATATAACAACGGAAGAGAGAGAGAGAGAGAGATAAATAGAGAGGAAAGGCAGGGAGGTTAACTAAGCTTGGCTAGGTTGGCTCCTACGCTTGGGGTGCGGGAAAAGGGGAATAATAGAACGGAAAGAGACAGAAAAGAAGAGGAGTAAGAAAGAGAAGCATAAATTGTCAGCTCGAGACTACACAGCACGGCCTCGCACAGTTCTTTCACAAGCGGTCGTGAAGTTTGGTGGTCCTTAAAAAGTACAAGAGGGCTTTCGTGGCTTTGCGCGTATGGGAAGCCGTCGGCCAAGGTCCCAGGATCTTCTCTTCTGTAAGCGGCCGTGAATCCAGCTGACAGAGCTTGGCTTCCATAATACGTCGTTCGGTCTGGTATGCTGGGCAATGACATAGAATGTGCTCAAGCGTTTCCTCGCAGGCGCAGATGTTGCATGCCGAAGTGCTCGCCATTCCAAGGAGACGAGAGTACGAATTCGTAAATGCCACGCCCAACCTCATGCGACACAGTAATGTTTCAGCGCATCGTGGGAACCCGGATGGCAAACGAAGTTGCAAGTTTGGGTCGATCGAATACAGGTGCGTGTTGGAGAAACCCTGCGTATTCCATTGTAGAAGAGATATACGGCGAGCAAGTGATTGTAGTAGCCTTGCAGCGTCTGTTCTCAAGAGTGGGCTGGTCTTAGAGTGCGCTGGTCTTGGTCATGAGCCGATCGAGCAGCTTCATCCGCGCGGTCATTGCCGATGATTCCGCAATGACTCAGCAACCACTGAAACACAATATCGTGACCTTCCGCGAGCGCTTCGTGGTAGTCGTGCCTTATCTGATATATTGATTGTTCTTGTAGCCCGTGCTGCATAACAAACCGTAGTGACTGTAAGGCTGACCTGGAGTCGCAAAAGATGGCCCATTGGTTAGGTTGCTGGCGAAGAATGTACTTTACTTCACCTTGAAGTGCTGCGAGCTCTACTGCTGTCGACGTCGTGGTGTGAGAGAACTTGTACTGAAGCAACACAATTTCAGATGGAACAACCACTGCTCCTGTGGAGCTGTGGGAATTAGTGGAGCCATCGGTGTAAACATGTATGCGGTCGAAGTACCTTTCATCCAACAGACGCAAAGTCAATTGCTTCAGGGCTAGCGTTGACATGCGTGCCTTCTTAAAGATTCCAGGAACTGATAAGCGCACGTCAGGTTGACGAAGACTCCATGGCGCAGTTGCTGGATGCATCGCAAGTTTGAAGCCAGGTGGTAGTATGTCCTGATGTTTTGTCACGATACCGCAGTATGAAGAATGGGGCCTTTGAGCTGTCAAACACGCTAAATGATGTGACGGTAGCTGTGATAAATGCCGAATGTGCGCTCTCAGCGTCTCGACAATGATGTGCGTTGTGACCGGTTGTTCTTGTGCAAAAACAATAGTTGACACTGTCGATGAGCATCTTGGAAGGCAAAGGCATGTCCGAAGTGCTTGGGCTTGTACGCTTTGCAGTGCATCGATGTTAGTTTTACACGTGTTGGACAGGACAGGAAGGCTGTACCGGAGAGTTTTTTATTTATTTATTTATTTTCAGATTTACTGCCAGCCTTCAAAAAAGGCCTTTGGCAGGAGCGGGCAGAACAAATAAAAGAATGCGAGAACATACGCAAATACGTCCACAAAACGACCGCAACAATGAGCGGGAAAATAAAAATAAAAATATACAATTACGCAATCAACAATGTGACAGCAGGTACTATTAACAACTTGTTTGGTACCAAGCCAGACCTACACTGATAGAAACAATTAATAATATACAAGACATGACTGGAAAGAGCAGGAGAAATCTGGATTGTACAAGAGGACACTGTAATTAGTAACACCACCGAGGTGCACCGCTAAACAAAGCAGAGTTACAAGGTGACACACTCAACATCAACAACAAAAAAAAGAAAAAAACATCAGAACGACATTATTGTTTCACAATCACATATCAGTTGCAGATGTCGCGATACTAGGAAAGCGGAGTGACGACCAAGATACCGAAAAATTACAGATGATCCGACAATGCTTTAGCAAAAGAATTTAGTGTATTACAATCAATTACATTGGATGGAATTCGATTCCATTCACGCGTTGTTCTCGAAAAAAAAGAGTTTTTGAATGTGTCTGTTTTACAGCTAAAATCCTTTATCTTTTTCGTGTGGTGTGATCGCGTCGAGCGCTTACCAACCCGGTCGCTAAAATTACTCTTGTCTATTGCCAGCTTATCATAGTAAAGGGAGTACAAAAACTTGAGCCGTTCACGCTAGTTCCGAGAAAGAGGGCTGTATAAAGCTGCAACTTGGAGTGCACGGATGGGCCCCATAATTTTCCGGCGACGAACTTGAATACATTCTCAATGCCAATGAGCTTTTTCTTCAGGTATGTGACATGCAGGCTCCAGGTTAGGTCACGATCTACGATGACGCCTAAGAATCTATGAGTTCTCTTATATGGGATTGATCTGCCATCGATGCACAATGAGTGGAAAGACATCGGTTTGCGTGTAAACGCCACCGCTGCGCATTTTTCTGTGGCGATAGTCAAACCTTGCTGCCGAAGGTATGTCGATGTCATTGTTGCCGCTTTCTGTATTCTTGCGCGCACTTGAGGCCGTGTCACGCCGGACGCCCAAATGCAGATATCGTCAGCGTAGAGAGATATATAAGCCGTCTGTGGCAGCATTTCGGTGAGCCCCACGAGAACCAGGTTTAAAAGTGTTGGACTCAAAACACCGCCTTGTGGCACCCCACGACTTGTGAAATACTTTTTCGTAGACCCATCTTCAGTTAAAACGAACATGGATCTCTTTGTGAGGTAGCTTCTTACCCATCGAAAGACACGACCTCCAAGTTCAGCTGCTTCAAGAGCATTGAGAACAGCCTCGTGGGTCACGTTGACATAGGCACCCTTCACGTCTAATAACAGAGCTACCGACAGCCGCTTCTGAGCTTTCTGATGCTGAAGAGAGGTCACTAAGTCAATAACGCTATCAACTGAGGACCGACCTCATCAAAAACCAGCCATAGCATCAGGATAGATGTTATAATGTTCCAGGTACCATTCCATGCGTGTAAGCAGCATCCTCTCCATGACCTTGCCAATGCAGCTTACTAGTGCAATAGGCCGGTATGATGCCAAATCGAATGAAGACTTTCCGGGCTTCAGGAAAGGCACCAGGCGACTACACTTCCACTCATCAGGCACCATTCCATCATGCCAAGACTTATTGAAAATGTCCAGGAGACAGTGCTGTGCCTTCGGGCCTAGGTGAGGTAGGGCAGTATAGGTCACTCCATCCGGACCTGGGGACGATGAGCGTCTGCATGTGTTCAATGCCGCATGAAGTTCTTCCATGGTGAATGCAACCTCCCTTTGCTGATCTCTTGGGACTGGAACATCCTGTGGCATTAGATCGATCGGTATAGAGATGTCGCCGGCGATCTTTGCACAAAATTCCCCAGAAACATCAAGCTGTGAGCGACGTTGATGTTGCGCCAGAGCGGCGAAGGGGTGACGCTGTTGCGGATGCGAGTGAATACCTCGAAGAGTCCTCCATACGGGAGACAAGGGCTTTCGAGGGTCTAGGAGAGTCACAAAAATTCATCCGCCGTTGTTCATGAAGTTTGTGCATTCGACGCTGGATTTTTTTCTGAATGCGTCCGGATTCTCTGAGGTCAGAGAGAGATTTCGTGCGTCTGTATCGTCTTTCGGCACGTCGGCGGACCACTCGAAGTTGTTCCAACTCTTGGTCGAGTGCCGTGCGTCTCGATTATTTCGAAAATATCTTCGTGGAAGTCTCCATTGCACAACTAATCACTTCTTCAATGGATTCCGGTGGTTCGTGCATGCACTTGCTCTCCACTGATATCTGAAACTCTTCCCAGTCAATAAGTCTTGAATGTCCAGGGGAAGGAGAATCGTCCAAACCTCTGACTGTCACGTACGTGGGGATATCGTCGCTGCCATGTGTTTCAATATGTGTGAACCATTGGACTTTCGTGACAATGCTATGCGACACTAATGTCAAGTCCAGGCAACTGCTGTAAGTTACTCCTCGGAGATAAGTAGGGCTGCCGTCGTTCAGCACCTGAAGCCCGTGCTCTGATGCGAGATCAACTAGGTCCGTGCCTTTTCGATTTGTCCTGATGCTTCCCCACAATGGATGATGGGCGTTGAAGTCACCCATCAATATCCAAGGTGCTGGAGTCGTTGCAAATATACCATTCAATATCTGTTGATCTAGTCGACCTGACGGCGCTATATATGCGTCTATCAGCGTAAACGACAACTTCTTCTTTTTAACATATAGACACAAGTAGTGATTTCCAATGTGAGACTCTACTCTTTGGAGAACGTAAGTGAGTTCTTTACGGATGTACACAGCAACTTGACTTCGCTCAATGCACGTTGAAGAAACGAACGATTCATAGCCCGACAGACGAGGTATTTTTGAAAAATGCGGTTCACAAATGATGATGATGGGAAACTTATTTTCGAAAATGAATTGTTGGAACTCAGGCATTCTTGACTGTAGAGCTCTTGCGTTCCACTGAATTATGGAAGCACGCTTGACTTTTTCTCGGAAAGGCTGATGCGGTCTATGGTGCGCCATCTTGTTACTGATGTCCGGCAAGAACTGGTTCTAGTGTGTCTAAGATTTACAGCGCGCATTTAGCGGCAGGGATCTGTAGACTATCCAATAGAGTGCGAATAACACTCATGAACGACCTCAATACAAAAAAGACTTGTACCTCTTGGGCGGACAGACTGCCTGCTGGGGGCATATTCGTTGTTGACTATCGATATTGTGGTTCCGTAGACACGTGTACCCGCGGTAAAGTGGGCCAGTCAGAGCCGGATGTTCTCTGTAGCGCCACAGTGTCTTCCGGCACCTCTGGACGTACCCCACCTGGTGGCGCAGCGGGGGAGGTCTCTGTGGTCGTGGCGGCGGTGGTGGTGGCGGTGGCGGCGTTAGTGAAGGCACCTTCAGCACAGGACTGCTTTTTCTTTTCTTCTCTCTCTCCTTCCGTACGTGGGACGTCAATCCGTCCTTTCTACCAGTAACGCCTTCTAGTGTCGTACCATTTGCATTTTTCAGCGTATAGTACAAGTACCGCCCTCTATGGCCGGTTCAAGAATTAACGAAGGGTAGTTAGCCACAACATGGATGCACAAGCCAGGCCATAAGGAGCTTCGCCCCTAAAAAGACGTGAGCTAGTTGAGCCTGTTCACACCCAAAAGAGCCGGAGTGAGCCGCCGCCGAAGTTGCGACCTTGTTCACACCCACAGTAGCCACCTACGAAGATCAGAGAGAAACTCCGCCACTACGAGGTGTTTGCGGCCCGCTGCTGTTTGCCTTATTTTTAACCTGAGTGAGAAATATGGTCATAAAATGTATTACTTCACTTTGTTTTCTGCAGAGAGAGCGAAACAACTTTGATTAAACCGGCAAGTTCCAGAGGAATGAAATCCTCTCTCCTAAATGGCACCTAAGAGTCCTTGGGCTCTGACGGCATCTTCAGCTTGCCTGATCACTTGTAGCTGGTACTGGATGTTTGAGCTCAGCAGCATGGTCTCCCGCTGCTGTGCGTTAAAATATTTGGTGCTTGGCCCCTTCACGAAGTTAGGACATGCCCAGATAATGTGTTTGAGGTCCACCCACTGATTGCAGAGTTTTTGTTTGTCGGAGTGGAGCTTTAGGATTTTTCAGAATGGCGTTTCTGGTGTCTCTACTGTTATCTTGTGTCCGTGTTTGCATGCACTGTCTAAAACAGACTCGGAAGATACAAAATCCAGCGCGTCATTCTCTCTTGGTGTTTGTCGTTCCTTTGGCGCTCTTCATTACGCTGGACTGGTAATTCATATGGCATGATCAGGGCACCTACTCTCGAGTGGCTTGTAAATGAGAAATATCAGTTGTAAATTTTTTTCGACCTAGCTTAGCCATGTAGCTTCCTCCGTAACTCCTTTCTTCCTTGCGTCTCGCCTGATTATCACGCGTGATGAACTTGCGATTTCGCTGCATTTTGTGAGTTTTCGATTCCGCTAGTGCAAAGCTCGCAATCCAACGCTAAGCGCTCACATATTGTGCACGTGCTTCATGAAGACATAAATGTCTAAGAGATATAGCCTGCAAGAATTTAGTTGAAGGAAGTGTAGTGGAGAATAATGAAGAAAACTCGTCTGACAGGGAAAAATCATAGTTCAACAAAAATACTATCAAAAAGAACACAAAACAACAGAATCGACGTATCGGCGCTCAATACGAGTGCCATGAAGAATATGCTCGCGTTTGCTATGAGAACATGCTACCAGAAGATTGTTGCGAATGCGGGCTATACAATAAGAAAATTACAGGATTTGGACGATAATGTCACAGGTCCCGTTAATTAGAGAGGCGATTGCCGGGCTAATTCTAAGGGCCGAAGTATCCACCCCCCGAACTGCACCACAAAAGCGCGGACAATTCAGAAGTGGTCCTATTTGGCGCGCCAGCCGAGGCCGGCTGTGGTCCAAAGAACGAGTCAGAGCCGAGAGTTGATAAATAAAACAAAATCATATTCTCCAGTATGGCGGATGAAACGATACGCAATCATGCACACTCGGCAACAGTTCAATACAATATTTCACCAATCAAGCAATCGACTACCCAATACAATCAGCTAAGATCGAATCAACGAACACCCACAACAATATGCGCTACAATGCAACACATGCATCAAACAACCATGACGCTTAAAGACAAAAGACTTCGAAAATTTATTCAGTCCAAAGTCCTTGGAACAAAGTCTGAATGATACTCTTCCAAGGATCACTCACTCAAAGTCCAGCACTGTTGTCGGTCCACTGCCCCCGAAGTTTCTCCTCCAGAAACTTTGCGTCTTCAATTGGCCACTCAGCTAGCAACAAACTTATTCGCCGGTAACACGTCGGCTTCCCATGTGCAGGTACTGCAATGCATCTTCGTTCGCTGCCGGTAGACATACTCTTCTGCTTGTAACACAAGCCTTCACCTTCAAGGTGTAAGCGCTGTTCATCACCTGCTTTGTCACTGGCGACAGCAGCCTTCGCCGACACGGCGGAATGACCCTACGCTCACTTGCGCAAAACTTCCTTCATCTCCAGCCTATGCACACTGGCGTTAACTGTCTTCATCTCCTGATTTCTCTTCTCCGCTCCTCGCTTAAATACATTTCGTGCTAGATTCCAGAAAATTCTAATCATTTCGTCGGCGCGATGCACAGCGAGACGTTTAGAAGACCATGCTAGACACGTGACGCTACTCTACATCACCACGCCCCTTTCCTTCAAGGTATTTCCAGGGCGTGCTCGGCGGCTGATGTGAGGAGGTTGGTCGGCGAAACTACGCTTCCGAGGGGGAGAGACGGCGCGTCCGGGTAGTCTGGATGCTTGTTTTCTTTTTAGGCGTTCACCTTGAGGCGTCACTCCGGCGCTTGTTATCATCACTGTCGCCAGAATTCGGCGATGCGCTCTTTTCTGAGCGATCGTTTGTGACAGACCCGTTTCATATGGTTTCAAATTTTCGCGCCAGTGCGCCACCTATCTGGGCCTTAGGGGAGGGGAAATGCATAGCCAGTTCCCATGACTCTGCTCACTTCGGCGAAGTGACACGACGCCAACGATACGTTATCACTGCGCAGCCATCGGCCGAGCACGGCATCCCCGACATGAGCATTGTTCATAGCGGCGTGGAGAGGAACTGCGGCTGCAGAGGCAAGCGGCCTACTCTTAGCGATAAAGCAGCGCGATGCCTCTTTATCTCAAAGGCGTTCGTTTTGGCAATAGTGCTTCTGCCAGTAAACACGAGCTCTACCAAACGGCAGAGGGCCGCAGAGGAAAATAAAAGTGTGAACTGCGCGGTTTAAACTCTATGACCGCTTGGCTGAGGCGCTGTTTCGTAGTACAAAACACCAATCGACGAGCTCAGTGATACGTAAATAAGCGCGTAGGCAAGCTTGCGTCTCTGCAAGTACGAGGGGCATTGGTCACGTGAAGGAAATAGGCGGGGGAATAGCTTGTTCTTGTTTTTTCAATATGAAGAATCTGCGAGGCGCGGCGCGCTGTAACATAAAAAATGTGATTGCTGTGGTCTAGTGTACAAATTTTCAATCTAGTTTGACAGGTTAAAAAATAACTCAGTGTGTTTACTGGCCCTCTAAAAGAATAAATGAAGATGACTCTGGGTAATGGCATGTGGAGCAACGGCAGGTGTTTTCTGCTCTTTCATGCGTGAACCGAGAAGAAAAAAAAGTAGGGCATTTGTCCTTCACAGAGGTTCTGAAAAAAATTTAAGACCTCCCTGGTGCCTTACAGTCGTTTTAGGCATAGAGTTTCCTACAAGTAAACTAGGGGAAACTTTGGTGCTAGTGTCTGTGAAAGCTGCAACGCCTGACGCTTCAACGAGCGAGGTAATGATTAGTAGTACACGGATTCGTCTAGACTTTCGTCTAGACGTTCGTTATGGCTTCGCGTGGCTTTAAGCTCCTTTGTCACCAAGCAACAATCAGCAATAAACTATCAGGTACGCTCCACCACATTAAAGTTTTAGGCTCACCAATTCAAATCCGGTCACGAAGGTAAAAATGGTTTGTTCTTTATTCAAAACACGACCGAAACTCAATGGCTTTAGTTGTCTGTATAACGGTCCCTGGGACTTTTTTTATTTTTTTAGCGCCATCGCGAACGTGCGTTCTTTTGGCTTTGAACTTCACTGAAAGGCAGTGTTTCCAGGACATTTTGCAAAAACGCCCTATGTGCTTGTGTAACTTGCTTGATGCGCACCATCTCCTATTGATGTGAAGTAAAAGAAAAAAATTGACAGACGTTATATTGAACCCAATCAATAACATAGATAAATATTTGAGTTCAACGGGTTGCTCAACAGCTGTTGTTCATTTACCTTGTTGCAACAGTGGTTCTCCGATCCTTTCTCCAGGGCCCCCCTGGGTTTCGCTCTATCATCCGTGTAACAAGACTTTTCATTGGTCGCAGGCACAGCTTTAAGCGTGAAGAACGCGCAAAAAAGTGGCCGACATCTACAGCGAGAGTTCAACGTCATTGCCACATACCGCTCCAGGCTTCAAATCTAAATTAACGAATTGTCTCGATTCGTTCCTTCTGTGTGTTTTTGGCTGGCATGTACTTTTTTATTGTTGTTTTTGTCGTTACTAGACAAAGTATCGGCCTGTGTAGATACGTAACAAGCCTTTTCCGAGATCTCTTCGCACAATGCGCTTCGCTGACCACAGACCTTCTGCATTGCAACATACTGACCATTCCCTCCCTAGACCCGAGTCGACCAATCCGCCCAGTAATGGCCGTCGAGTAGACAGCACACACTCCTTTTGTCAATGGCGGCTGAATTGGCAACATCTGCTTGGGGACGTAAGAAATTAATGATTAGGCACATTAAGTTGCGTAGAAAGGAAGTGTTATTTCTGAACAAATTACCCCCCGTGAGCAGCAATGCTTACACATAAATATCTGTAAGCATTATTAGGCACACGGGATTTCACCATTCCTGAGGGCCATCTTGTAACGAGTATAAATGTGATAAAGTAAGGGCAGATACGAATGTTGCATGATTAAGCACGCATCTGGTTTGCTATCCTTCACTAGCAAAAACATCGAGTGGGTGGGAACACCGAAACTTCTCAGTGTTCGTAAAATCAGTTTGCAGTTAGAGAACACTGCTTCGTGTGCGGTCAGCTCAGTATAAAACGAAAAAGTTGTCCATACTATTTTGTTTTCACTTTTTTTCACTTCGCGCCGTGCGACAAAAATAGGAAATCTTACGCAGACTATGACATCGCCGAAAAATTGTTCTTTTGAGCTGCAACGCAATAAACTATTTGTAGTATGTGAGCAGCTGCTTTGAATACAAGAAAGGGGAGATTATTATGAAACAGAACCTTGAAATAGTGAGGGCCTTCTGAAAAAATGCCATTATAGCCACAGGCATGCATGCATCACAAGAATTCCGCACTTTCCAAACTAAGAATATTGTGTTGTACTTTTTTTTACACTGAAAGCTGTTATGAGACTGCTTTTAGGGTCACGCGCAGTCGTTGTTGTTAGCCTTCGCCGCCGCTGCTGTTGCCGCCTCCAGTGTTCATAACCACCTCGCGCAAAATAAAATAAACATCTTTGCACTAATGACAATGTTGGGCTGGAACCCGGTCCCGCTGGGGGCCAACCCAATTTTCTAACACTGAGTTAAGCCGGTGCTTGTAACAATTTGTCAAACTTGACTTAGACAGGCATGACCTAGCACCAATGGCACTGTGGGGCTCGAACCCAATTACACTGGGTTCCAGCCCTGTATTCTTCTCCTGAGCTGCACCAGTACATGCGACTTGTTGTCAAACTTGCCTGCTGCCAGTGGATGGTCTCGATGCCTTGTCAGTAGCCTCAGACCTACTCGTAGTGGTTCGTGTTCAAGATAAACACGAGCTGGACAAGCACGTGATTTTGCAATGGTGGCCTGGTGCATCGAGGTACTCCCAGGCAAATTCTTAGGGCATGCACTGAGCTTCCTCGAGTGTATGTACAGCCGATGTGCGAGCACGGGAGAGAACAGGAGCACTGTATTGAAGGTATCCAATAAAAAAGTGCCTAGTATAGCTGCAGAAAAGATGATTTCGATGGTCCCACTGATTTTTCAGACATATGGCAAATGACTTGAACAAAGCTGTCTAGTATTTTTTCTTAGCGGTGAGATGTACTTCGACCAAGACAAATTACGATCGATGATAGCTCCGAGGAACTTGTGATGAGTTGCCGAAGGTATTATGTTCCGATAGATCACTATGGTGTAGCAAGCCATGGATTTTCTCGTAAATGGCAGGGTTGCACTTTTCGTTGGTGACAGTTGTAGTCCGCAGGTATTGAGTATTGCAGACGTTGTCCATACCGCACGTTGTAGTTTCTTTTGTACATGCAAACGTGTTAGACTCGTGGTCCAAATGCAAATGTCATCTGCGTTCACAGACACCGAAATTTCGCCTCCTAGTTTAACGAACTTTTTAACGAGGCCAACAAGTACGATATTAAATTATGTTGGGCTCAGGACTCCACATTGAGGCACGCCACGATAGACCGGATACTCATTTGTGTCACCGTCAGCAGTATACATGAGTATATTCTGTTCTTCAAGATAGCTGGCTATCCATTGATGCATGCGGCCTCCATTGCCATAGTCTTCAAGAGCATTTCAGATGGTGTCATGCAGAACTTTGTCGAATGCACCTTTGATATCAAGAAATACTGCAGCCGTTAGTCGGCGGCCCCATTCATGATGTTCAACGGTTGTTACCAAATCAATCACACTGTCAATTGATGACCTTCCCTTCCAGAAGCCAGTCATGGCGTCTGGATATACTCTTTGCTTCTCTAGGAACCATTCCAATCGCATCAGAATCATTCGTTCCTTGAGTTTTCCTACAGAACTTGCTAGCGCCACAGGTCTGTAGGACAGCAAATCGCGGGGAGACTTGCCAGGTTTCAGCAATGCCACGATCTTTCTAGTTTTCCAGTGTGCCGGTACAGTTCCAGATGCCCAAGAAAGGTTGTACAAAGAACACAGCTCTTCGGTTGCCCGAGGACCAAGGTGGCGCAGGGTAGCATAGGTGATTTCATCAGGCCCAGGTGCACTAGAACGTTGCGAACTGGACACAGCCGCATGAAGCTCTTGCAGCGTGAAAGGATGATTGAGACGGACGTCTGCTATAGGGGGTGCACACCGAAGCAGTGAGCCATCTGTTGTTGCAGAGCGACAGGGGTGCATGCAAAATTCTTCTGTAAACTGTTTCTGGCTGCATGTTCTCAAGATGGCCAATGCACGGAAAGGACGCGGTTGCTGGGGAAAAGATGGTAGAGCTCATACGACGAGCCATATCGTAGACAGCGGTTTTTGTGGCTCCAGGGTGGTGCACACTCACTTCCAGTTTTGACAGCGAAGCTGTTCTAAGTACCTCTGAATTTTCTTTTGTACGTTACGAGAGGTCCTCAGGTCTGTGATTGATTTCGTTTGCCTGTATTTGTGTTCAGCTTGATGACGAACTACCCACAGCTCTTCGTTTACCATGTCAACCGGCGTCCTGGAATTAGATGTTGTAAAAACACGTGTAGTGGTCTGTGTTGCTCTGGCAATTCTTTCTTTAATTTCGGTCGGAGAATTCATAGAGCTACAAGACTTTTCTAGCTCTTCTTGAAAAGCCTCCTAATCTGTGCATCGCCTTCGAATTCTTGCAACGCCAGTATACCATCGTAGTTGTATGTTAGTAGAATTGTGATCATTACCTTATGTTTTAACGTCTACGCACCAGGCGGCGGGTGTTGAAAGGCACCGAGAAGCGACACTTAAGTCGAAGCAGCTGATGTACGTTGAGCCACGGAGATATGTCGGTGATGAGTCGTTTAGGATATAAGAGCCATTGTTGCTTGTGAAGCCTAGGAGTTGTCTTCCCCGAGTACTTATGACGCTGCTGCCCCAAAATGGTGATGTTCGTTGAAGTCACTTATGATGACGTCAGGTCCTTCACTCGAGTCGATGACAAGTTTCAGGTGTTCAGCGCCAAATCTTCCGCTCGGTGAGATATAACCACCAATGATCGATACTGTACGTCTTTTTAGCTTTAACGTGATGGAAACGTACTCATTGCTGCTATACTTAGGTATTTGGTTAGAAAAATACGTGAGGTCATAGCGCACAAATATTAAAACTTTGCTAGGGTTTCCACTTTCATATGCATATTTCATATCGAGACAGTATGAATGGTAAAGTCATATTCGACTTGCATATTACAGCAACAGGGAATTTCAGCATTCTCTGCTTAAAATCTTCAAGGTGACCTCGTAGCCCTCGAGCATTCCATTGAAATATAACAGAACGATTAATTCTTTCACTCAGTGACGACGATGAGGCTGCAAGCACCATGATTTTTGTTTGTTTTAGACATCACCAAGCACCTGTTCTAGTCCATCTTGAATTCGCACTGTAGCCTTGGCAACAGACGTATTGACACCAACAAGCAGCATTCGCAAGGAAAGGATCAACTGCGTAGGCATTGCTTTGATTAGCACACACTATGACGAAGTATCATGTGTATGCCGGTTTTCTAGTCCTTGCACTTCAGCACTCCGAGACGGCAGAGAAGGCCATAAGGTATTATCCGTCACGTTCTTCAAAGAAGGTGAGACTGGAGGTTGAGATACCACTTCAGATATAAGAGGATCTCTTGCTGACTCATCGGGCAATACAGGCTTTCGTACACTTGTCGATGCTGATCTCCTACTGTGGTTACTAGAGCGCCTCTGGAGATGGTGCACCTCAGAAGCCGCTACTATATGCCTAGAGGGATCTCGTGCCATCTTCCTAAGCATGGTCATTTCAGTCTTTATTTGAGGGCAATCTTTCGGCCTCGACTCATGCGGGCCATCGCAGTTAGTGAACTCCCGGTTAGATACCCCACATGACGACTCTTCATGGTCTCCGCTGCAGCGGGGACAAGTCAACCTGTTCACGCTTACAGCGCTAACGTGCCCAAAGTTTTGACATTTGTGGCATTGTAATGTCCTAGATACGTTCAAAAGCCCACTTTCACATGTGACGGCAATGGGTCCCTCTCAAAAACTATCTTCACACATTTCGACTGTCCAAAACGGCGTACACCTGTGATAATGACGGTCAAGGATGTCAGCTAGCATTAACAAATCACTGCTATTGTTATCCTTATCCACATCAAAAGTCACACCAGCAATGGTGCAGCCTTCATTTATAATGAAGGAGCGCATAGGTATGTTGCCCATTTGAGTCACAGCCTTTAATGCATTGAGGTTCCCTCGTGTAGAAACGTCAATAGCGAGTATATACCTTTTGGGATTAATGCGGATCTTTTTAATTTGTCCTGGAGCTACCCTTCCAAGATACACCGTGAGAGCTTGTCTATTCAGGGAATTCAGGTTGCCTGTAGCAGTTATAGGGACGTAAGCAATTGTGCACGTCTGCGGAAAGGACGATGCATTGTGATTGAGGTCTCTCCCGCTTGAAATCATGCGAAGCTTCCTCTTCAAGCTGTGGTTCGTGGCTGCAGCATATCCACCGTCAGATTCCATGTCATCCCCGTCTGAGCAGCTCGATGACCTTGATAGCGCCATGTTCAGATGCTCTAGCGAAACCAGTCCTATTTGACGCTTGCAGGTAACATCCCGGTATTGGCGGAAGAGGGGGCGGAGCATCCATCCTTGCTGTCGCCATCGCACCCACGACAGAGGCGACAGTACGAGGAAGTTTGAATGAAACCACAGACGAACAGTAACAGCAGCACAGCAGAGGCTCGTCTTCTTCGTCTTCCCAGGAAGAAAAGACAAGAACATCGAGAGCGAAGGCAGGAAGGTTAACCAGGCACATGACTGCTTTGCTACACTACGCTTGGTGACTGGGAAAGGGGAGTATAAAGATGAGAGAGAGGAAAGAGAAGAGAAAGAGACAAGAACATTGTCAGTCAAGGGGCTGGCGCGTATGCAGTGGTGGCACTACACAAGAGGTAAAGGCGCATCATATAATGTGCAATAATTACGGATGGGCTCAAAAACACGCGCTGTTTCTTATTGCGTGATACTGTTCCCACAAGAAAGAAAAAGGAATAATGAGCCACAATTTTAAGGAAATAAATGGTCTCTTCCTTCTTTTGTTTCTTTAATTTCGATCTCATTTGTAACAGTTCGCTACTGCTTAGAGTGTGCTCACCTACACCGTTTTTACACAAAAGGGGTGCTGACATGCGAAAAAGTAGTTCAGATGTGAAATCTTTTGAAGGTCAGTTCCGGATTCTCTGTTAAGGCGTCCTTTTTATTACTGTGAAGTACTTTGTTGTAAAAGAGAACGTCATAGATTCCGCAATTTAGTCAGGAGCACAACCAATAAAAACAAGCGTAAAATTTTCAGTCTGCGTTGTGGACCCTGTATACGCAATCAACCGTAAGCTCTTATTCATTGGCAAAAGCGATCTAGGGCGAAATTCTTGGTTTGAGTGTTTATTGAACTTCGGCGTACGATCCCCAAGGGGCCGATGTGAAAAGCAACGAACCGTGGCAGGCTCGCGTAGTAAAGTTGGCTCCGCATGCAGAGCTTCTTATTTCGCACAGCACAGTATTTCCTTCAGTCCTCGTATGTGGTCGCACATACTAGCGGAACAAGATTTCTTGCACTTTACTATCATCCACTCTCTTTCCGTTCTTGACGGAGGGTGAAAGTAATTCGGCATGGCACTATACCGAGATTCTCCAGTAGACTAGATTGTGTGCGTATGTTCCATCCCTCTGACTTGGACATAGAAAGCTACACTGTTTTGCCGAAATTGATCTGAGAAGCCTCTGCAGCATGAAAAGCGGAGAATCTTTATCTAGTTCCTTCACTTCGTCCCGGAAGGCTCAATGTTTATTTCTTTTATGAATTTTCGATGGAGGCGTAAATGCTGCAGGCCCGTGTAGTCAGATTTGGTGCACGTTAAAGAACCCCAGGTGGTCGAAATTTTCAAAGCCCTTCACTATGGCGTCTCTCATAATCATATCGTGGTTTTGGGACGTTAAACCCCATATATCGATCAATCAATTCCTTTTATGAATATTGGCTCAGTTGTTCCTGCTCCTACTATTCCACGGTTGGCTTTACAACGTATCTCCTAGGACATGGACTGTTTTCTGCGTTAGTAGTACCAGACTTTAAATAAATATTTAAGTGCAACTCTTGTATTATTCAATACATTTTGAAGCTAATATTACTAGCGCTATTGAAAGTCGTCAGCAAACAATCACGTTCTCAAAAATCAAAGGCAACAGTAAAATCAAAGTATCCAAGCAGAGGTGCCCGAATAGTTGGTTACCCGTGTGAAAAGATTTCAGTAGTAAAACAAAGCAAGTTGTGTCCCGGGCTATACCGGCCGTGGTCACAGAAGGTAGTCGAGTTTGTGAGTCTTTTGTTCATAAAAAAGATGGAGTGAAGTACCCACATGCCTTTTTGCGATTACGAGGCATCAAACCAGTTTCATGTTATATCATCATCATCATCGCCCCACCGCGGTGGTCTAGTGGCTAAGGTACTCGGCTGCTGACCCGCACGTCGCGGGTTTGAATCCCGGCTGCGGCGGCTGCATTTCCGATGGAGGCGGAAATGTTGTAGGCCCGTGTGCTCAGATTTGGGTGCACGTTAAATAACCAAGGTGGTCGAAATTTTCGGAGCCCTCCACTACGGCGTCTCTCATAATCATATGGTGGTTTTGGGACGTTAAACCCCATATATATATATCATCGTCATCGTCGTTCTCGGCCTGCTATAGTCCACTGCAGAACGAATTCCTGTCCTGAACAGGCCTTTTTTATGCTAAGCTAATTAAGATGATTCAATTTTATCTCAGTGAGCTTCGTTATTTTGTCTCATCTTACTATAATATGTACGTTCCTCGACTGCATTTACCATTCGTCGGCAACCACCTTGTGGCTCCTACTATTCACCAGTTGTCTTTCGTTCTCAACAGCTTAGATCCACTTCTTTCGTTTGATTTCAACTAGTATCTCCGCCAACCTTGTTTTTTCTTTAGTTTTTCTAATTCTACCATCCTTCAATATTTGTATGCGATTCACCATAAAAATATATGTAATACCAACATTATCTTCATTCTAGTTAAAAAACTTTTCTCAGATAAGTCAACTAATTTTTTAATAGTCCAAGACCCCCTCCGACTCTTGATTTTAACAATAATATGCTCGACAGATTTCCATTTAAAAATTTCTATCTCATCAGCTGTTTACTGCCAAACTATGGGCAATGAGTAACAAGGTAATTTGGAATACTTTAGTGCATCGATACACCTTTACTCAAGGATTGCCACATCCAGGCTTCACTGGCGCAATCCGTCACTGTCAGAACCATTCATTGCTTTCTTCACACGGCTCATCACAGCGATGAATGGGCCGTCAGTACAACACGTACATTTTCCTTGGGCGCATCTGCTCTCAAAGTCAATTGCTGACGGCAGTTGAATTTTTTTGGCAAGTTTTTTTTTAAAAAAGATTTTTGGTTTGCTTTTGAAATTTTTCTTGTGTGCCCCCATATCCTTCATGCTCCTCACGCTCGCAGCTGAGGATAACAAAGATTCGCGAGCCCATATTGCGTGACGCACAAGACCAAAGTAAATGAATAAACCAAAATAAACTGAAACCAATGCACCTGGCTTCATTAGAGCGGCGACAGCTTTTGGCTCACGTTAACTGAAGTTTTGTCACGCAAAATCGGAAGGAACCAGCCCCTTTTTATATAACCAAAGGCTGCCACGTAAGATGGAGCCATTGAAAGAAAACAAAGGAAGATCGCAGTATGAGGTACGTCGTTTAACAAGTGCCTAATATTATAAAAACAACCTTCCTGATTGTATTTTGTTCAAAGTGAAAAATAATACACCGTACTGGGCCGCGTTTCTTTTAAGAAACTTTTCCTTAACAAATAACGAGTGTTGTAATATAATTCAGGTATCAAACATTTTTATGAGAAACTGAAGTTTCGTAGGCAAAAAATAAAACTGCACTCATCACCGAAGTGAAAATCCTAGCAGTGTAAATAAAAAAGTACAACATATGCCATGTCCAAAGACCAAACAAAGGGTAGCCATCGGGGGAACTCTTTTGAAGTACGTCTCAAGAAATCTATTTCAGATGGTCAAAGGGGAAAGGGATTCGTAACATTCTCACTCTGGTGTGCGTTCTCAAGTTTTTGTGCTTATTCTTCACAGAAGACAAAGTGACAATGAGCGTGCATAAAAAGTTAAGGCAGCTTGGCTCTAAGGGTGCCAAGCTTGAAAGAAGAGCCGAGTTGGCGAGCATTCTTTACTTATCTTTAGATGGTTTGTTCCCCGTCCTTTTTTTTCCTGTTTCCTTTCCCATTCCGTTGCTTTGTGTTTATCCCCAATTTCTGTTTTATTTTTTCTTTTTAATTCAATTTTTTCCGTTTCTTTTTAATTTTTTGTCATTTTCTCTTTTCTCGTTCTCTCAATTCAGCGCATGCTTCTTCTCTTTTTCTGTTTCCATACCTGGTTTCGCATGCGTTATCCAAGTGCAATTGTAGTGACGAAAAAATTCGGTACGTTCATCCACATACATGATCACCGCGCTCCCATCTGAAGAGTTGGCTGATTGATTAGATGGTATCGCCAAGAGATTACAGAAGCGCTTTACATCTCAGTCACACTTATTCTTTCCCAAACATTTCTTTGATACACGAACTTCATCGTGTTGTCATGTCCCTGTACCCAATTCAGCTTCAGGTTCAGACGGCATTATGAGATACGTGTAAAGAACGCTATTCATAGTGTCTCCTCACGACCACGTTATTCTGGCTAACCAGTTACTTTGGAAAGGCTGGATTCATGCGAATCGTAGAACGGCGAAAATCCTCCCGTTGCTTAAAAAAGGAGATGCAAGTGCACTATTGACAACATATAAAGCCTCTCGCATTCACGTCTCATGTAATAAACAAATGTGAAACAGTAATATACCTTAGAACCATTATATATATGGCATATATCTCAGTACTAAGCCCTTGTCAGATAAGATTTTGGCCTAGATGTTCCATTTGGGATGTACATGTAAATTTGTAGGGATGGATGCATTAGACTTTCTCATCACAGGCGTCACAATTCAGCCTTAGTAACTAGAGATTTGGCAAAGGCACAAAACCGTGTAGAACATGCCGCCCTGCTCAATATATTAGAAAGCTTGAAGTTCCGACCATATATTAACAAATGGATGCACGAACTTCTACAGGGCAGGAAACATATAGGATCGTTCACTATTATGTATCGTCTGCGAGCGCGCAGACGATAAAAGCTTACGTGCGCGATAATGTTGTGCTGTATTGTAACAGATATTATTTTTGGTTCCTTTTATCCCTCGTTCCCGATTCTACACACCCCTTTTTTGCCTTTTTGCTATCGTTTGTGAGCTAGTTCACCGGCTCGCTGGAAAAGCAGACGGTACGCTGTCGTAACGTGGTCGAGTAGGCAGACGGGGTATACAGTGTCTCGTGGACAGTGCTGGTGTGAATTTTCGATATCTGCTCTTGGCGCTACTCCTCTGCTTGCTGCTTACCTGACCGGAGCAATGTGGAAAAAGGGTCTCTGGTAGACGAACAAGCAAGTGCCGTGCGAAAGCGAGGTCCTCCCTTCAAGGATGCCGATGAGCCGCGAAGAACAAGAGGGAGTCAGATATAGACCCAGCAACAATTTTCGATGCCTGCAGGAGAAACAGAGACGTTAAACAACTAGCCAAAACGCTAATAATTAAAGTGAAAACCACAAGATCGATTGTAGCTACAACCGCGAAGCCTTCTTAAAAACAGGGGGCTTGGTCCAAAAACTTGGCGGTGATGTAGCTGTCATAAAGAAAACTGTGGACGAGAATACAACAATCCCGCTGAAGCAGATCAAACAAGCAGTTCAGAAACGACTGCCAGGCCTTACAATCACTACCAGCTTTGTTGACCACCTCCTTGACGCCCCCAGTTACTCCATGAAATTAGCGACTCAAAAGCCCGCGGACCGCGACCGCACCGACGTCAAGCGGATCAAAAAAAGACATCGCGCTATGACTGCAAAGCGATGGGCCCGAGTGTGTCGCCTGTACATTGACAAAACCAACTACAACATGTGTGGTGTTCGAGAAAATTCACCCGCGCAAAAAGGGGCGTGCCAACACTCCACAGAACGACCGCGGCGAAAGGAGCAAATATCAAAATCATGGCCTGCCTGTCTGCCAAGGCGTCCTGCACTGGCGAATATTCAATAGAATCGACTGGTGTGTGTTTCCTGGATTTCTTCGCCAACGTGTCTACCCTCATTGAGTCTCAGGAGCCGGAAACAGAGGCCGTGTTCATTTTTGACAATGCTCCTGCTCATAGCCGCACACACTAGGCAATTATACCCAGCTCTAGACATTCAATCAAGCGACTGAATTCAAGAATATGGTCTCTTCTTTTTGCTTGGATTTATAAATGGCGCTCCTCTTTCAAATTGGAACTGTTTTTCACAAAATATTTATTTATAAAGGTCTGTTCAGGTACCATCTACCCTTCGCTTTTACGGCCAAGATCCAAAAAAAATATTGATATTTTAACTCATTTGCCGACGTTTTAGAAGCCATAAGAAGTAGCATTTAGAAAGTGTACTCAGGAAATTAGGCATTACTTCTGATTCTGAAACCATCCTTTTTCTTGGCCACAACAACAGAAGTGTCTGCAGCAGTTCGCAAATTTTTTAAAGACACAAGAAGGTTTGCTTGCTAGGTTTTTCTAGTGAAGCTATAGTTTTCTTAGATTACCATTTATTTATTTATCTCAACTAATTGTTCTTTACCTTCCTTATTCGTAGGTAAACTTATAATTCACCAATGTTGTAATGCCTAGATGATTGATTTCTTCATCAGAAGTTTAAATTTCTTGTTCCCATTGCATTACAATGGCCAATATATAGTGTTGGGTAGGAGCCACAACGCAGGTACAACGCAAGCAAGCATTACGCCAAGAGGCGATAACAACGCACGACAGCCATACGACAGCCTGGCTCTTTGAAGTGTCCCACACTTAAAACTTAGCGCAGCTTACAATAACTCGTACAAGGCTGGGTTGCTGAAAAATTGGCGGGCATGCTAAGGATTATCTAGTTAATCATCTGCACATTCTTGAACGGTCGTTCAATGCGTGCCGATTTATGATGATGATACCTTTATATTTACAACACACGGCCAACCTTGACCAAGTCAACTTTCTTGTACAGTTGCTACAGAACCCATGGGTCATAAAGAAGAAGCTGGGGAAATACCACCTAATTTCGCCTTTCTTTTTTAATCCTCTGTACAGAGAGCTTCAGTGACAATTGAGTGCATGCGTGCTGATGGTGATATTGTGTATCAGTGACTCGCAGTAAAGCTCCACCCTAACAGTTCTGCTATGAAAAATCTAGCGTACATCATGGATAGGCGATGACACTGTAAGCTATCAAGGAGACCCCATAATGCTTTGATCATTATCAGCGGCAGCGTAGTCTCTGGCCCTCGTTTTCGCCAAGCACGAAGAAGAGAAGGATGAGGTGAGATGGAACAGCAATTGGTGAACAAGAACAAGAACATGGAAGAGCTAGCCAACAGCAAGGGTGCTGTCTCTGTGTCTTTTATTTATTCCCACTGTGTGGTTTAACATCCCAAAACAATCATTGGATTACAAATGACGCCTTAGTGGAAAGCTCCGGAAATTTCCACCACCTGGGGCTTTTTAACGTGCACCCAAATATGAGCACATGGGTCTACAGCATCTTCACCTACATCGAAAATGCAGCCGCCAGAGCCGGGATTTGATCTAGTCACCTGCGTGTCAGCAGCCGAGTACTTTAGCCACTTGACCACCACCACAGGGCACTGCATATTATTTATGTTATGTCCTGTGTTGTCGACGGCCCATAGACGTACGCATTGGTCGCGGTAGTCCAAAAAGCTCAGACAGCCTCGAACGGTTAAAAACAAGTTTATTCCTATTCGGATGGAGGCGGCGGCCGAACTGCCGGGGGAAACGAACGGTGGCTCGTTTGCGCCGAGCGGGGGAAGGGGAGGAGTCAACATCTGGAAGCAGTTTCAGCATCCGGTCCTTCGCGGGTTCGGAGGCTCGCTCGTGACACAGGGGTGCTTGGAACACAACATCTCCTCCCTCCTTAGATTGTCGCTTGGAAGCGATCTGGGGGCCGCCGTGGGCGCGTGGACTCTCTGGACGCACTAGGAACAGAAGCCTCCGCTCGCTGGGTGTCGTTTCTCTTGTGTTCAGGGCCGGCGGGCGGCGGCGCCGATTCATCTGGTGCGAGATGCCAGGCTAAGTGGAACGAAGCTTCCGTCGAGGTGGCTGCTTGAATGGGAGGTTCCCTTGGCAAATTACCTGAACGGCGTAGCTGAATAAGGTGGCGGCGTGTGGCCTTTCCACCAATGTCGACGAGCCATGACCGCAAACCTATGCATTTGAGTGTCGTCGCTTCAACTCAGCCGGGCATTCTGTGGAACTGGCGGGCGTATATGCGCTGTCCACTTTCAATTCTCCTGCTATACGGGAGCTTTTCTTCCTCCGACGGTGCCTTCGCTGAGGGCTCCGGGACAATTGCTGTCAGCTGGGTTCTCATTTCTCGTCCGAACATCAATTTCGCTGGCATTTGATCAGTAGTGCTTTGAACAGTGTTGTGCTGTCTGAAGAGAAAGCGCGCGATGCGGCGTTGCATTGTCCCAGTCTGGTCTTTAGTAAGGGCGCGCTTTAGCTCAGCCACGTAGCGCTCGGCTTGTCCGTTCGTAGCCGGGTGGTAAGGAGCTGATGTAACAGACGAGACGCCGTTGTCGCTGTAAAACTTGAGAATCTCCATGGAAACAAACGGAGTGCCGTTGTCCGAGACCACCTTGCGCGGCAGGCCAAACGTTGCAAACAACAACCGCAGAGTGTCGATAACTGCTGCCGATGTCGTTGTAGCCATTTTTTTACCTCCAGCCACTTGGTGTATGCGTCTACAACCACCAGGAACGAACACCTTTCGATAGGGCAGCAAAATCAATGTGCAGGGTGTGCCAAGGCGTGTCTGGTCTTTCCCATTCAGGAATAGGGGCTCTTGGCGGGCTTCTGTGGTTGCCTTGGCAAGGCTGGCAATCGTGAACTGTTAATTCTATATCATGGTCGATACCAGGCCACCACATATAACTTCTGCCGCACTTTTTCATGGCAACAATGCCTCAATGACCTGCGTGAACAAGCGACATAGCCTGTTCGCGAAGTGCCGCTGGAATTACAACTCTTGATCCCAAGGTGACGCTACCGCGATGAGTGCTCAACTCCGCAGCTCGCTTGCGGTAAGCGTTGAAGTGTTCACCCTTTAGCTTCTGCACGTTGCCTTCTTGTATAGCTGCGCAGATTTCCTTCAAGACAGTGCACTCCTGCGTTGATGCTGCTATCGTGTCAGCTGCTAGCGGAGGGTTCGGCAGCGCCTCGAACATGAGTATATCTCCCGGCGGGGGTGGTTCATCTATTGTGGTGTCTAGCAGCAGGCGGCTTTGTGCGTCGGCGTTCAGGTGTTTCTTCCCAGTGCGATGTACGAGTTCGTAATCGTACGCCGACATCTTGATGCACCATTGTGTCATTCGCGGCGACAATGTCTCTGGCATTGGCTTCTGGGGACCCATAATACCCAATAATCTGTTATGAAAGTGGTGATCTGTTATGAAAGTCACTTTCCTGCCAGTAATGTACTGCCGAAAGTGATCTGCTGCGTAGACGATGGCAAGTCCCTCTTTATCTAGCTGGAAATAATTCCTCTCTGCCTGCGATAGGGTGCGCGGAGCAAAAGCGATCGGGGCTTCCCGTCCCTGGTCGTCAACTTGGGAGAGTACTGCTCCCACTCCGTATGGTGATGCGTCACAGGCTAGCAGTCGGGGTCTCCTTTCGTCGTAGTGTCGCAGAACAGTAGACTTGCGAAGTAGTTGCTTAAGGGCAACAAATGACTCTTGGTGGCGTGGCGACCAAGTCCATGGGACTTCTTTCTGCAGGAGCTGATATAGATCGTTGGCCACTGTAGCTCGATGTTCTGAGAACCGGTCGTAGAACGTCAATAGCCCCAAAAACGACTGCAGTTCTTGCTTGTTAGGAGGCGCTCGTGCTTCGGTGATTGCACGCACTTTGTCTTCAGTGGGATGGATACCCTGCGCGTCAATTTGATGTCCAAGAAACTTCACTTCAGGCACCGCAAAAACACATTTTTCTTTACTGATGCGCAAATTAGCATTTGCAAGCCTTTCCAAAATGAGCTCCAAGCGTTCTGTTTGCTCTTCATTGGAGGCGCCACCGACAATAACATCGTCCAAGTAGACGCAAACACATGGGATCCCGCTAAGTGTATACTCCATAAATTTCTGGAAGATTGCTGGCGCTGCAGATATTCCGAATGGTAGCCTTTTAACTTTGTTAAGACCCTTAATAGTGTTTATTGTGAGCAGTTCAGACGTTGATTCGCTCACCTTCAGCTGCTGGTAGGCTTGTGTCAAGTCTAAGGTGCTGAAGATCTTTCCACCACGAAGCGGGCTAAAAACTTCTTCCGGTGTCGGCAGTGGGTAGAAAGATGCTTTTGTCGCCAGGTTGACAGTGCTCCGGTAGTCTCCGCAGAGGCGTAGGGTACCGTTCTTTTTTCGAACGACAACGAGTGGTGTCGCCCATTCCGAATGTTGCGTCGGTTCGATGATCCCTTGTTCCTGCAGGGTCAAGCTCATTCTCGACTGACGTTCGTAGGGCGAAAGGCACCGGCCTAGCTTTCAAAACTTTCGGTGCCGCATCCTCCCGCTGCTCCAGTGTGACTGGAGGTCCGTTGTTCCCTGGTATTTCTTCGTAGAAAACCGCTTTGTACTTATCTTGAAGCTGCTCCACTGACGGATAACTGAGTGTGTGGTGAACTCCGCTAATGACCACTCCAAGGGGGGTGAACCAATTTCGTCCTAAAAGGCTTGATCCAGAACCGTGGACGACTAGCAAGGGGAGCTGATGGGTCTTCCCGTTGCAAAACACGTCTACGTTGGCACAGCCCAGCAGTGGAAGGGACTGTCCGGACCACGTTCTCAGCTGCGTGTCGTCTTGCTGCAGAGCTGGCGCGTTCTCACGCCAAGTAGCGCGAAAAGTGTCCTCGCTGATGAGCGTACATGCTGCTCCGGAATCCACCTCAAACCTGATAGGGCGCTGGTGTACCATAATTTCAGTTGTAATCTTCGGTCTCGTTCCGAGGTTCACAACGGCGTTTAAGTCATATAGTGCCGATGACGTTAGTGCTGTTCGGCTTGTATCTTGCATCTGGCCCTCCTGTGCGTCGACATATTTGTTCCGTTGCACTGAAGTCTTCGGTCCGAGCTGTTTACGCTTCGAGATGCATGCCCTTTCAATGTGTCCCAGTTTTTGGCAAAAATTGCAGGTCGCTGTCTTGTATCGACATACCTGGGGATCGTGCATGTCGTCGCATCGCCAACAGCGCTGTGTCTTTCTGCTTGATTTCGCCTTAGACATGGAATGACCTGACTGCTGACTGGTGTGATGCACCGGCTCGACGTTCCGTCGAATATCCCTCTGCTGGTGACCGGCGCTTTCCGCTTGATGGGCGATGTCGTAGGCTTTGGAGAAGGTGAGACCCGTCTCCGCGAACAGGCGTTGTTGTAGGCCTGCGTCACGCAGTCCGCACACAAAACGGTCACGCAACATAACGTCCAAGGGGAGCATAGTGGTGTTAGCAGGTGTGGCAGTCGATCCTCCCTCCTGCGCAGTAGCTGCAGCTGTCGCGGTCAACGTCCCGAAATTGCAGTCAGCAGCTAGCTTTTTGAGAGCCGCTACGTATTCGGCCACTTTTTCGCCTTCCAGTTGGTCTCGCCGTTGGAAGCGGGCTCGACAGTAGACCTCTGATGGCCTTGGATCATAGCGCTCTTGTAGCAGTCGTAGTCAACGGCTGCTGGAGTGCGTGGCTGAATCAGGGCACAGACTGTGTCGTATGTCTGCTCCCCACACAGCGTTAGCAGGTTGGCCCTCTTTATTGCTGCATCAGTGATGTTGTTAGCCTCGAAGTAAAATTGCAGGCGTCCAAACCACGATGACCATGATGAGCCATTGAATTCGGGTAGCCAATTTGGGAGCCCCTGCGTAGCCATAGCTTGTAGCTTGTCAATATCGTTGCGTAGCGTTGGTCCAAATCCACTTCCTCGTCGCCACTGTTATGTCCTGTGTTGTCGTCGGCCCATAGACGTACACGTTGGTCGCGGCAGTCCAAAAAGCTCAGACAGCCTCGAACGGTTAAAAACAAGTTTATTCCTATTCGGATGGAGGCGGTGGCCGAACTGCCGAGGGAAACGAACGGTGGCTCGTTTGCGCCGAGCGGGGAAAGGGGAGGAGTCAACATCTGGAAGCAGTTTCAGCATCCGGTCCTTCGCGGGTTCGGAGGCTCGCTCGTGACACAGGGGTGCTTGGAACACAACAATTTATTAACGATTGTTTCAATAGGCTGGCCAAAATGTTATGTATAGTCATTTACGAAGTGTGATTGTAATTATAATAAGACATTTTAGCAATGAAATGCTTATCAGGCACTATTGGCGTGTTTATCGACACTAAGCACTATATTTCAATATTATTAATCCAATGTTCACCATCATCTATCCGGCTATTTTGCAGTTTTTTCACAAGCACCACGTCCCGGTGGCTGCTATTTGTGGCCTTGATAGTAAAGTTGGACAGTGTGTCAGATTCAAGCTGATATACCAGGCACACATGTTCGGGTTACCACTCTAAACTGCTTTGCGCCAGTTAAGATTTATATTCATTCAACGAACGGAGACTCTATCGAAGCTACTCATCAATCTTCTTTGTAAGACGACATTTTGAAAAGGTAACTTTGCGGCATAACCTAAGCCTTATATCGAGGTTTTTCGCAAAGGTGCTGGAGTTTCGCCGGGCTTTTTGTCCAGGCACCTAAAGTTATTTCGGATCTCTCAACTACAGCTCCCCTCGTAACTTTTTTAAGCAACTAGACTGCAGCACATGCAATGTAAAACAAGCTGAAATATATGCAATACTGAAGTGTGATGTAAATGTGTTTCCTTATAGAGAGTAGCGTTAAATGTTGCAAAGCTGGCCTTCTGGCATCGCTCACAGATCTTGTTTATTGTGTTTCGGCAATACATAATTGGGGGCTTTCCCAATTGTGATCGTCGGGGTCTGTTGTTTGCATGACCTCTTTCAACACTGATTTCAATTGCTTGATAAACGTTTGAGCTAGTTCTTGAAGAGTATTAGTGAAATCATTTCAGTATTTCCTTATTCATGCAGGGAATAAGGCGCATCTGGTTATGTTCCGAAAACTACGAGGCACTGCTCAACTTATAAACTTTCATGTTATAGGTAACGCAAATATATATGTTAAATGATTGCATTTAACCTTTAAAATCAACACAAGGCCAATAAAGCACTGCTTTTCAAGCTTAGGCCTTAAATACGGAAATACTTTTAAAGAGCCTGCCAAAGTTTATTGTGAATAAAGGATGCCTATTCAGAAATAGGTGCCACTACCGTGGACAGCGTGCCACGGTGGCACCCCATGTGGCAAGTACTGACATACTGTCCACGTGTCCCTTCGTGTTGCAAGTGCGGGAAGCACTCGGTCAATTTGATTGATATGTGGAATCTAACTTCCCCAAACCACCATACGAATATGAGAGAACCACACTCGGCTGATGTTGAAGCCTACAGGCAAACATTCCTGTCGGCTCTCACTCGTCAACGGCCGATGAAGAGGGGTGAACGTGCGAGGAGGACCATCCAAATATGCGCTTGTTGTTATGACAACGGACGTGCCAAAAAGTTCAGATAAACCACGGTTTAACCTATAGGTCCTGTCACACACACACTGTTCAATATATATATATATATATATATATATATATATATATATATATATATATTTGAAGATGGCATCTATTACCCTCAAGACTCTTCTTTATTGTCTCGAGTATGTGCCCCACAACCTAAGCTGGAGTGGTGATGGTGAGTATGTACAGATGAAAAGAAGGAACGAGTAATGATGCTCACACATTGTTTCCCCGCGCACTTCAGTGGCCAGCCCGGCCGAGACTTAGGCGGGAAAGGTAGGGCGAACAAAGGGTTTAAGGCGTGAAACGTCAACTATCTCGGATGCACGGTAAAGACCGTCCGAGGAACCCTAGACGGGAGTGACAAGGTAATTGACAGGAGATGTTCGTTCACTAACAACGTAAGGTCCGAGAAAGCGTGACTGAAACTTTTCACAAAATCCGGGTCTACGAACGAAAGGTGACGTCTCGACGAAAGCTGTCATAGCGTTGCTTGCGGTCTAGTTGACTGGCGTCCGTGTTGAGTTGAGCACGTTGCCGTGCGTCAGCGAGCCTGGAGACGAAGTTTTTTGGCGTAGTTCAATCAATTAATCAATCAGTTTATTATCATGTCATAAAAGGATGTTACAGAGAGTAAAATATACAGACGGCGTAGTTGTGTACGTTTTTTTCGTTACATTGAAGAAAGAGATGTCAATAGTGAATGTCGGCGCGTGACCATAAACGAGGAAAAAAGGTGAATACCCGGTGGTTCGTTGAACAGCGTTGTTGTGTGCAAACATTACGAATGGCAAAATTTTGTCCCAGTTATTGTGATTCGGTCCGATGTACATGAATATCATGTCGATTAGAGTCCGGTGGAATCGCTCTGTCAGGCCATTTGTCTGCGGGTCGTAAGCGGATGTGGTCTCATGAACTGTGTCACAAGTTTTTAGAATTTCGTCAAGAATTGTTGACATGAAGGCCTTGCCCCGGTCACTCAACAACGTGCGAGTTGCACCATGACGCAACACAATGGCTTTTAAAAAGAAGGCGGCAACGTCTGAGGCGGAGCTAGTGCTTAGAGGAGCGGTCTCCGCGTATCATGTGAGGTGGTCGACGGCTGTGACAATCCAGCGGTGGGCCGCTGGCGTTACGGAAAGTGGTCCGACGAGGTCTATTCCGACAACGACAAAAAGTGTATCGGGACATGGAATGGGTTGTTATAATCCAACAGGAGCAGAAGTTGGTCGTTTCCGGCGTTGACACAGTGCACAAGAAGCGACGTAATTAGCCACGAAGGTAGAAAGACCAGGCCAGAAGAAACGGCTCCTAACGTGGTTTTAGTTCTTCTGAAATCCAGAGTGTCCAGCTGATGGGTGGTCGTGGAGTGCTTCGAGAACTTGTTTTCGCAGTGAACGGGGAAGTACTGGCACCCACTGATGCCCATCCACATTGTAAGTATAGTGCTTCAGAACATTGTTGTCTATCTTGAACTGCCGTAGCTGATGACATAGTCTGGCATTAGGTGGAGAAGGCAAGTAATTCTAGTACCCGATGATGCGGTTACAGTATGGGTCGTCACGTTCGCACGCGGCAAACTTAGCGCTGCTGTTTAAAGATAGTGACCCCGCAACTACCAGGGGTGATAACGTGAGTACAAAGGAAGCCGCTTGATCACCTGAGGGGCATCGAGGATGCGTGGTTTGAGATTAATGTGGTAGAGGGCAGCGAGAGAGAGCGTCGGCATCCTGATGCTGTTTGCCAGACCTGTACACAACGTCAAAAGTGCACTCTTGCAAACGGAGTATCCAGCGACCGAGTCGCCCATACGAATTCTTCAGCGAAGATAACCATCATAGAGCATGGTGGTCGGTAATGACAGTGAAGTGGCGTCCATACAGATAAGTTCAAAACTGCTGGATGGCCCAAACGACAGCAAGACATTCCTGCTCTGTGATCGAGTTGTTCTGCTCCGCAGGTGTTAGTGCGCGGCTGGCATACGCAACTACTCGCTCACCTGAAGTGTCGTCGGGCTGGAGGAGGACGGCACCGATTTCGTGGCCGCTGGCATCTGTGTGAAGGAAAGTGGGTGCGCTCTCATCGAAATGACGGAGGACGGGGTCTGATGTCAAAGCACGTTTAAGGGCTTGGAAAGCACACTCGCACTCGTCAGTCCAAGTGAAGGCCGTTCCTGACGTTAGAAGCTTGTGTAACGGCCCCGCAATGGCAGCGAAGTGACTGATAAAGCAGCGGAAGTAAGACGTCAGGCCTACGAAACTTCGCAATGGTTTTTGATTGCCCGGACGTGGAAAATTATTTACGGCAGCAACCTTGTCGGGGTCGGGTCGAACGCCATCTTTGCTGACAAGTCGACCCAATAATTTGATGCTCTTGCTGGCGAAGTGGCACTTCTTTGTATTGAGCTGAAGCCCAGCGTTCGAAATGCACGTAAGAACTTCGTCCAAACGCTTGAGGTGCTGAGGAAAAGTAGAAGAATAATTTACGATGTCGTCCAAATAGCATAAGCAGGTTTTCCACTTGAGACCACGTAAGACAGTATCTATCATGCGCTCGAATGTTGCTGGAGCGTTGCATAAGCCAAAAGGCATAACGTTGAACGCGTAAAGCCCGTCAGACGTTGCAAACGCCATTTTCTTCTTGTCTGCTTCGCGCATAGGTATTTGCCAATATCCGGATCGAAGGTCAAGGCTGGAGAAATATTCTGCGCCTTGTAGGGAGTCCAGGCCATCATTTACGCGTGGCAACGGATATACATCTTTTTTCGTTATCTTATTGAGCACTCTGCAATCAACAAAAAAGCGGACAGAGCCATCCTTTTTCCGTACCAACACCACAAGAGACGACCAAGAGCTGGATTACGGTCGAATAATATCACGTTTGAGCATGTCGGCGACGTTTTCCTCAATCATTTGCCGTTCCGCCGAAGACAGGCGGTATACGCGGCGGCGCACGATGGAGCTGCCTTCGGTTTCGATGCTCTGCTCTGCAACAAAGGTGCAGCCCAAACTTTGGAATGTACGTCGAACGAAATGCTGTGCTTTTGGAGAAGGTCTAAGAGATCTCTCTTTTGCTCAGCAGTGACGTGAGGACTTATGGTAGCATATAAAGCAGCAGTGGTTGCCTTGGTATCGGTTGTAGCAGTCAAAGGCGGTGATTCTGCGTGAAGAGGAACCAGCAAAAAGGGCTCGCTGTCAGCGAAGCAACTCACAGCAGTGCCCTGGGGCAGCATCACTGGCGAAGAAGTTGGGTTCAAGGCGGTGACAAATGCCTTACCGTCGTTAAACCGCACAAGGCCGGGTGCAATGGTAAGCCCCGCAGGTTTGGAGTGAACTGAAGGAGCAATGAACACGTCACCATTAACTATAGTATCCGAAGTGATCGTGAGAATTCGTTCATCTCCTGGCGAAATGAAACAATCCGCGGCAACAACGAAACGAAAGCTGTATGGATCGACATCAGATTAACTCTCAGTAGCTGACATATGAATTACTCGCTGACGACACGATATGAAAGCTGATGCCGAAGAAAGGAAGTCCCATTGTAAAATGACTGTGTGAGTGCACAAAGGAATTACAAGAAACTGAATGTGGTGAAGGATGCCATTTATGAAAACGCGGACTGTACAAACACTTGAAGGCTGAATAGGGACTGCATCTTCGCAACAAAGGGGAGGGCCATCGTATGGCGTCCTAACTTTTTTCAAGAGGGCACAAAAGTCTGCACGAATTACGGAAAGTGATGCGCCTGTGTCTACTAGTGCCTCTGTCTGTATACCTTCAACATACACCAATAAAACATTTGATGGGCGATCTGGACGAGTTTGACGCAGTTCGAAAGATGCAGCTTTCCCTTCCGAAGCTGCACTCTTTAGTTTTCCAGTTGGCGCTCGGGAATCGAAGTAGAAGGTCGAAGGGGAGAGGAGGAACGCCGCATCGGTGAAGGTGAGCGACGACGTGAGAAATGGGAACTGCCAACTGAGGCAAAGTTTTGCGGAGACGGCGACCGGCGTGTGCTGTTTTGATACAGTCGGCGATAGGGTGGTCCAGTTGGGTAGAAGTCATCCTGTTCATAGTCACCGTAGCTTCGTCTTTTGTCTTGTTGACGGCGTCGGCGAAACCTTGAAATATGACCACGGATAATGCAATAAAAGCAAGTCAGTGGTGTAGTGCGCCAGGTGTTGTAAGGCTGGGAAGATGGTCGCAGTGCGAGCGAGTTGTGCGAACCATGCACATCAGGCGCTGGTAGCTGCATAGGGCTGTGCTGGGGTAACGGTGTCCTAGCAGCAGCCTGAGCATAAGTTGGCATGGCCGCAGGATAAAAACTCGGAACAGATAGTGACAGTCATCGAGGCCAGGCTTTGGTGGGGCGCAGGCGTCGTTGCAGCAACGTGAGCATAACTTGGCATGGGCACAAGATGTGAGCTCGGAATTAGTGTGCCTGTGATCAAGGCCAGTTCCTCCCCCACGACGTCGCGTAAACTAGTAACAGGTGGCGTCGTTAGAGTATCAAGGTGGTGAGGTGAAGCCTGTGTATGAAATTCCTCGCGGATGATAGAGCGGATCAATGCACGAAGCTCTGTTGTGTCATGACTCGAGCTGAGATCAGGCATATCAGGTTGCACGCGAGTTGTTTGAAGCTCCTCGAGGCGCTTACAGGTAGCTACAACATCGGCTACGGTCTGGGGATTCTGCACCACAAGCGCAGTAAAAGCGACAGTCGCAATGCCTTTTAGCAGGTGGCGCACACGGTCGTTTTCCGCCATATGGCTGTCGATGCGGCGGCAAAGGGCCAGAACATCTTTACTGTAAGAAGTGTGAGACTCGCCGGGGCGTTTAACACGTGCACCAAGCCTCTTTTTTGCAATATACGAGCGCACTGACGGGTTGGCGAAAATCTGGCGGAGCTGGCGCGTAAAGGCAAGCCATGTCAAAAAATCTGTAGCGTGGTTTAAAAACCACGTTTTTGAAACGCCGCTCAAGTAGAATGCAACGTGGGTGAGTTTCACAGGCTCATCCCAGTTGTTGATGGCACTCACGCGGTCATACTCCTCGAGCCAGTCTTCCACCTCCTCACCCAGAAGCCCTGCGAACAGCGGAGGATCCTTTTGAGGGCTGGTGACCAGGTGAGAAGGGTTTCTTGACGGTGGGAGCGGTGGCGCAGCTGCTGCGCTGGGCTGGTTGGCTTGCGACATTACCGAACCCAGGTCGTTTAAGCGGTGGCCTGAACGGAGCTCTAGAGATGTGTTCTAGAAGACGCTGGGGTTGTCCGAGAGCGCGAGAGGACGCAGAAATCGGGCAGCACTCTCCACCACTTGTGAGATGGCGTCCAGTACCCTCAAGACTCTTCTTTATTGTCTCGAGTATGTGCCCCACTACTTAAAATGGAGTGGTGATGATGAGTACGTACGTATGAAAAGATGGGACGGGTAATGATGCTCACAATAAATAAATAAATAAATATATATATGGGAAGGTTATTTCTTCTGCTATTCAAAAATGAAATTTCTTCTGAACGTAGGCGTAACAGTTCGGCTGTTCGAAGACGACTGCGTAATATACAAGAAAATATCTAGCACTAATTATCAGCTTCTACTAAATCAAGCAGTACATTTGCGAACAGGTGATGTATATTGCAGACTACGGTTGATAGCAAAAAAAAAACAATAGCAATAACCTTAACCCGCAAGAAGCAACCACTCAAATTCGCATACTTCGTCAATAAGGAATCAGTAATCTTAGTGCGCCACAATAACTATAGAGGATTGACTATAACCTGTGATAGGCGCGGAAATGAACGTGTCGCGTTTACTGCTAAAAAAGGGCACAGACAGCTAGGATACTTTCTGGACACGCTGGGTTATTCAGCAACGTAAATAAAATTATTAGCCTACAAGACATTTGTTAGTCCTATGTTGGTGTATGCGGCGGCGGCCTGGGATCGCTGGAGAGTCTCAATTATAGGGAAACTGAAAATTGTCCAAATATAATCCGTTAGGTTTATATATAACAGTCATAGTTGAAAACCATGCCCATCGCAAATCTTACAGAAAAGGATACTGTAAAACCTTAAAACAGGGCGCTATCACGACAGCTTCAAGCTCTTTTATTGTTCTAATAAATAATGCTACTGGTTCATTCATCCGAACTCATAGCACCCGCCATTCGCTGTTTAGCGCGGTGAGTTCACGCAAAAAAAAAAATTGGCAGACCCCACGTACAGTGGGAATCCATGACAAGCGAAGCACGATTGAGCAATATTGATATATCACTTTAAAATAAGCACAACTTTATAAGGTGGAGATAAATGATGCCATAAATGACTTCTGTGGGATGATTATCATGCTTGCATGTGTCGTTTATCTTCGTCATCTATTCACTTCACGTGATAACAAATTTAGTATATGTGGAGCTCGCGAAACGGCTGTGAGCCCGCTATGAGCGTGGTATGTTGTCAGGCTCCTACATGACACGCGTGTCAGGATTATCATGTTTGCACCAGTCATATTTCGTCATGCATTGGCGTCACGTAACGCAAAACTTGGTATATGTGGAGCTAGCAAAATGGCCGCGAGCACATCATGAAAGGCCCAATATACACCAATGTAGCGTTGATGCGCGCGCACGCTGGGCACAGCGACGCTACGTTTGCAAAACGCGAGGAGTTATAGTCTGATGCGAGGCGCGACCAGCGTCCGTCGGCACGGCCCGACGGCAACCGGCGCGAAATGCGACATGCTTAATTTCACGCCAATGCATTACCCAGAAAACACTGCGTCTCCTTCTTTTCATGACGGAGGGTCGCCGGACGCGCTGAAACGCGCATGCGTCAAAGCAACGCAGTGCAGTTCGAGCCTACGAGTATATTGGCAAAACCGGCGTCTGCCGTCGCAACGCTTGCGTGACGCGTCGAAATGAAGGCCGGCGAGCACGCGCACCGAGTTATGTCGAAATGTATCGGCGCCTTGACTGTGGCGTGTGGTCATGTTCTGACATGACACACATTTTAGGATTATCATGTTTGCACCCGTCACATAATTTTGTTATTCATTGACGTCACGTGATACCAAATTTGGCATGTGTGAAGCTAGCGAAATGGCTGCGAGCACATCATTAGTGTCGCATGTAGTCATGTTTTTACATAACACGCATCTCATGTTTATCATGCTTGCACCAGTGTCATACCTTCGCTATTAAGTCACATTCCATAATACCTAATTTGGTATAAGTCAAGCTAGCGAAACGGCCGCCAGCGCACCTTTCGCGTGAAATGTAGTCAGGTCGTTACACGACACGCATCTGATGATTATCATGTTTACAACAGCCACCTTCGTCATCCATTCAGGTACCGTGACACCGAATTTGGTATATGTGATGCTAACGAAACGGCCACGAGCGCATCATGAGCGTGGAACGTAGTGATGTCGTTGCATGACACGCATGTCACGATTTTTATGCTAGGGTCTGTCGCTTGTGTTCTTAATGCAATCATGTCATACCATACCAGTTTTACAACATGCCATGTAAACGAAACTACCTCAAGAGCTGCAGAATCACGAATTGTAAATCATGACATTCATGACAGCCATATCATAATTTTCATGTTATGACTAGCCAAATATGTTCTTCATACAGTCCTGTTATTCCATACCAAGTTTGGTATCGATACCATGGTCGAAACAGTGAGGATAGCTAAAAGTCGTATGTGGCTAGATAGATAGATAGATAGATAGATAGATACGCTCGAAGTCGCTGAAGTTCGCTAAGAAATGCTTCTCATTTGAAAGTGGCCGAGCTGAAGTGCAGAACGCACTCGTTTCTGAACTTTTTTTTTCCTCGGATAATTGTTGAATGTAACGCTTCTCCTCTTGATGCGGTAAAACGTCACAACATTGATTGTTTTCTGCATGCGATGACAGATATGGCTCCAAAGGCGTGACTGCGATTGGTGGGGTATCATGTGACGTCATGTAGTCTGTCGCTTTGCGATGTTCGAATATTTGCTGATACTTCTTTTTTGTGGTAAGCGAGTACGGGATTATTTCTTGTATGTGCTTCATACTGTGTGTGTATTTGCAATATGAGTTGTTTGGGATTTGCAAGCGCCTATTGCCAGAGAGTATAGGCCAGTTTGTGTTTTTAGCAGATTTGCCAGTGTCACTGTTTTGCAACATATTATTTTATGTACTTGTTTTTTTCCTCGATTCTTTGTTTCTTTTCTCGAGCTTGTTTTGTGTAAAATAATTTTGCCACACTCCTGTATTTGGCCTTCAAAGAATGCCTGCCGTATGTAATATATATATATATATATATATATATATATATATATATATATATATATATATATATATATATATATATATATTGTAGTAAAGCCTCAGAACTCTCAAATAGGTTGAACTCTTGAGTACTTTCTAGTGGGGCTAACCGACAAGGATGCCGCTCGCGCTGAGAGTTCGTGCTTGGCCGTGACTGTCGCCATTGTGTATTCTCGCTGGTTACCGGCTAGTAAACGGCTTAACAATTTGGTGGAGAGTGCTGTGCGCTTCTAACACCTCTGATTCGCATTCGATGCTCTTGGAGCTTCAATCCCGTACCGTGCCTTCTACCATGCACCAAGACGTCTTCTGCAAACGCTTCCTCCTGCGCCGACGCCATGTCACGGTGTCCTTCGCATCCAACCCTCCTGTCTTCACCGGTGCGGATGGCACCGACGTCGAGGAATGGCTCGCCATGTACGAACGCGTGAGCGTCCCCAATTATTGGGACGAGGCAGATAAACTCAGCAACTTGGTTTTCCTGCTCGCTGGTGTAGCCGGAATGTGGTACAACAACCACGCATCCGATGTCCCGACTTGGTATGCTTTTAAAACCGCTGTCGTCGACGTGTTCGGTCGTCCTGCCGTTTGTAAGCTGCAAGCCGAACAGCGATTACGTGAACGAGCACAGCAGAGCGGCGAGTCCTTTACAAGTTACATAGAGGACATCCTTGACTTGTGCAAGAAAGTGGACGCGAACATGTTAGACGCTGATATAATCACGCATGTTCTAAAAGACATCGCCAACGATGCCTTCACCATGCTCCTGGCTAAGAACCCTCGCACTCTGGCAGAGGTCATCACTATGCCAAAGTCACGAGGAGCTGCGGCGGCAGCGCTTGATGACCCGTCGACCGTCAGCACACAAACTTGCTCACCGAAATAAAGTCATTCGTGTGGAAGGAAGTTGCCCGCCAGGTCTATTTATTGGCCTGTGCTTCCCCGCGACATGCTCAACAGTTGTCAAGTACACTTTTGCCTTTCCTCCGCCGAGCCATTCAGCAGGAAATCGAACGCGGAGGTCGTTCCTGTATACCACCAGCTGCCTCCGGTATTTGCGCCAGTCAGCTACGCCCAAGTTGTCACCAGGCCGCCACCACCGATTCCTGTGGCTGGCCCCCTAAATTACACCAAAACCGTCGCCAGGCTGCAGGCCTTCAGAGAAACTGTGCCGCCTTCATACGCCCACGTCATCCACGTGCCCCAAGGGCCGCCCGCCATGCAGTCAAATCAGCATTCGGCTCGCCCATCACGTTTTGCGACGACGCGTGAACCGATGGCGACTGCTGACAATCGCCCCATCTGCTTTGCTTGTGGTTAAGTCGGTCACGTAGCACGCTATTGTCATCGTGTGCATTAACCGCAGGTCGCCTCGAACTTTCCAAGCCAATCGAGCCGCTCTTATGACCAACCGCCACCTATGTCACCGTCATCCCACCCCGCTACGTCTACCCGCCGTTCACCATCTCCACGACGTCACTCACTGTCGCGAATGCGGCCACGTTCACTCGAGGGTGACCAGAAAAACTAGTCTTCGTAGTCCACGAGGCAAGTGCTACGACGCTGTCGAACTGCGGAAACCCTCAGGAAAGCCCATCGAACGTGATAGACGTGCTTGTGGGTGGTGTTCGCGCATCTGCTCTTGTAGATACTGAAGCCGCCGTATCCGTCATGGACGCGAAACTTAGCTGAGTACTTCGCAAAGTGACCACGCCACTTTCCGGGCTCTCCCTCCGTACAGCTAGCACCCAAAACATTCACCCTGCAGCGATGTGCACAGCCCGCCTCATGACTCAGGATGTGATGTATGCCGTCGAATTCATCATAATTCCTTCATGCTCTCACGACCTCATCCTAGGATGGGATTTTTTCTCCCGCCACGACGCCGTCATTCATTGCGCACCAGCAGAAAAAGAGCTTACACTATTCCCTCCTTTGACGCCGGCCGACAGTCCATCTGCTGCAAGCAAGCTACTCGTCAGCGACGACACGCAAGAGCCTGCAAACTCGTTCGCGGCGGTGTTGGTCTACTGCGCAAGTCTTTTCGACACCGCTGCACGCCTCACGCCATGTCATCGTGTTTTCACCAGAAAAGGCTTGCTGGTTCCTTTCGCGACCGTGCAAGTCACTCACGGCAGTACCGCTATTTTTGTTCTGAACTCATCCGTGTACAGTGTTACGTTGGTGCGAGGGGAATGTCTCGGCAGCGTGAAAACCATCGAAGACGCACAAGTCATGGATCAACCCGATGACACGCACTGCCCAAGTTCCAGTACGCTTCGTGCTGTTTCTACATATTCTTCATCATCCGCTGATGTATTCGGTCCCTTCATTCCTGACAACCTTACACTGGGCCAGCGTTCCTAGCTTCTGGGCATGTTGTGAGAATTCCACTCTTCTTTAGATGTCGCTCAACCTTCTCTCGGCCGCACATCCACCGTTACGCATCGCATCGACACAGGCGCACAACCACCACTGCGGCAACATTCATGTCGCGTATCTCTCACAGAAGGCCATGTAATCAACGAGCAAGTTTACGACATGCTTCGCCGCGATGTTACTCGACCCTCTAACAGCCCCTGGGCGTCTCCTGTCGTCCTCGTTGCGAAGAAGGATGGTTCTGTGCGGATATGTGTGGACTACCGAGTCTTCTACAAGATCACTCGTAAGGACGTGTACCCACTACCACGGGTAGATGACGCGATTGACAGCCTGCAAGGAGCAGAGTTCTTTTCATCCCTCGATTTCCGCTCATGGTACTGGCAAGTACGTATGGCTGAGGCCGCTCGACCAAAGACCACTTTTGTCACCCCCGACGGCTTGTACGAATTCAACGTCATGTCGTTTGGGCTGTGTTATGCACCCGCCACCTTTGAGCGCATTATGGACACCGTTCTGCGTGACCTGAAATGGCACACGTGCCTGTACTACCTCGACGATGTCGTCGTTTTTTTTCCAGACTTCTCTACACATCTTCAACGCCTGCGGCATGTTTTAACGCGTCTAAGCGACACCAGTCTGCAACTTAACCTAATGAAGTGCCTATTGGTAGCTCGGCAGCTAACAATACTCGGCTACGTCGTGTCCAAGGTCGCAATTCTTCCTGATCCAGCCAAGCTTCAGGCCGTGACCGAGTTCCCCAAGCCAAAATCCGTCAAGGAACTGCGCAGTTTTTTAGGACTGTGTTTTTTTTCGGCGCTTCATTCAAAACTTCGCGACTATCATAACGCCGCTGACGAAGCTCCTCGGAAGTAACGGGTCTTTCCGTTCGTGGTCATCACTTTGTGACGACGCTTTCACAGCGCTTTGTCATTTGTTGACGTCGCCTTCAATACTCCACAACTACGACCCTACGGCCCCTACAGAGGTACACACGGATGCCAGTGGTGTCGGCCTCGGCGCTGTCCTTGCGCAGCGCAAATCAGGGTTCCAGGACTATGTCGTGGCGTATGCAAGCCATACGCTTACAAAAGCCGGGACTAATTACATCACCGAGAAAGAATGTCTGGAAATTGTCTGGGCCCTTACAAAGTTCCGATTTTATTTGTATGGTCACCCAATCAATGTCTTCACCGACCACGACACACTACGCTGGTTGTCTTCATTGAAATATCCTTCAGGCCGTCTCGCTTGGTGGGCACTTCGCCTGCAAGACTACGACATTCGCATGCTGTACCGCAACGGAAGGCAACATGCTGACGCCGACTGCCTGTCGTGCTCTCCCTTGCCTGACGACAATGCCCATAACTCAGTGTCTCCCCTTGCCATTTCTTCCATTAGCATTCATACCGTTGCTACTGAACAGTGCAAGGATCAATGGATTGCCTCACTGATAGACTTGCTGAATGATCCATTCACTCCATCCACTCGCGCGTTGCGTCGTCAAGCCCACCATTTCGCTGTTCGCGATGACCTGCTCCACCGACACAGTTATAACGGTGACGGCCGCCAGTGGCCAGTGACTTCCCAAGTACGAAGGCCCCTACTATGTCAGCGAGGGCACATCTCCTGTCAACTATTTGATCGAACCCGTCGAACAATCATCGAACATGCGCCCCCGTAGGTGCAACATCGTCAACGTGCAGCGTCTTAAGGCTTACTATAACTCGCTCATAGTAACAAGCTGTTAGGTCACCAGGCGGCTCCCTCTTCGACCCCGAGGTAATTGTAGCGAAGCCTCCGAACTCTGAAATGGGTCAAACTCTTGAGTACTTTCTAGTGGGGCTACCCAACAAGGATGCCGCTCGCGCTGAGAGTCCGTGCTTGGCCGTTAAGCCTAGTTCACATTGAAACATCCGCTTTCTACAGCGACCGAAATTCCCCTGCCGCCGAAACGCAGCGTCGTTCGCACTGGACGCGCCCTGCGCCACCGAATATGCCATCTACTACGGACCGAACGCGGGATGGATGCACTGTCACCCGGTTGTTGTCGCGGCTCGCAAACGCCACTACGCTATCCGGTGGTGTATACTTCGACAATTCTCGTACGCAGGAAGCAAGAAAAGACAGTATGGCTTACTTTGTTGGCAAGTGGCTGTCTTGTAATGCATGAAGAGCAGAAAAAACCACCGACGCCAGCGGTGTTGGCGGGTTCGTTTTGCTCTGCAAGATCGCTTCAAGCTCGGTCACGCCAACAGCAAGCTTGGTCAACTCTTCCACGAAATATGGAGGCGAAGTAGGCACAGAGTAGGTTAAACTGCCGTTGGTTTCAACATTCAGTTACATGCACTGCGGCATAACAAATGAGTAGGGCTTGGCCGCCATTTTTCAAAATTCATTGACTAGCGCTCCTATTGGTCCGCGGTGACCGATTCAGCGGCAGACGTCACAAAAATTGGTCCGAGAGCAATCGGCGCGGAGAGGGCCCTTTCGGCGGATCTCGCCGCCGCCGAACCGGATTCGGAGCACTTTCGGCGGCCGGAAGGCTCAGTGTGAACGCGGCCTGGCTGTCGCCATTGTGTGTGCTCGCTGGTTGCCAGCTAAAAAACGCCTTAACCATATATATATATATATATATATATATATATATATATATATATATATATATATATATATATATATATATCTATATATATATATATAAGGAAAGAAGTGTAAGTATGCCTAAGGGCTCGTTCTTCCGCGTTTTCACACAATATATATATATATATATATATGTATGTCTATATCTATATATATATATATATATATATATATATATATATATATATATATATATATATATATATATAGATGAATTATAACTCATCTCCTTCATCAAGGGATGAGTTATAACTAATCCCCTGATGAAGGGAGCACCCCTCCCGAAACTGATGCGAAATAAATATATTTATCCTTGTTGACAACGCTCCCGTTGTGCCATATCCCATACCTTCACGAAGATTACCTGGCCTATTGAATTATTACTCCCACTATATATATATATATATATATATATATATATATATATATATATATATATATATATATATATCCGCGAAGTAGACACAAGAGTTACGGGCTACATCTACATGCAGGGCAAAACAGATATCAATCGCATTTACTCCAGCACGGAACTCATAAAAGTACTGGAAAATCACCGTACAAAATTTTTACAAGTCACTATGGTCACTGCATACAAACAATAGAACGTGCGCCTTTAATGCAATATGTGGTGGGGAAAAAGAGTGGGGCGCATGAGGAAAAAAAGAGTGTGTGACGGGAGGGGAGAGGACAGCGTATGAATATGATAAACTTTGTCACCCACAAAGAAAGGTGACATGTCCGATGCTTTCATTTATGCCAGCGTGAACACTGTTGAATTTATTGATGAGGTAGGATTCACGAACTCCTCGGTCTTGATGATTTTTAAATCCAGACTGTAGTATGGTAGCTTGATGTTCGCAAAGGAGTGACCTGCCATCTGGACATGTTTAGATAGTGGAAGATGAGGTAGGTTAGAAGCGTCGGCTCTATGGTTGTTAAAGCGTATTCTGAATGACGTTTTGGTGTGACCGATGTATTGCAGGTGGCATGTTGAGCACTCAGTTCGCGACATTGGCGCTGTCGCAAGTGAAGTCTCCATTGATTCTCATGGTAAAGCTTGAAGCGCTGCTAGTTACGTAGTGCGAAGTTGTCATGTGTGGGCATACCTTACAGAAGGGTTTATTGCAAGGGTGACAGCCAACATAGTTCGGTCGGCTGTTCATTTTCGACGAAGTTTAGGTATCACGCAGGTGTTGCAATCGGCGATAAACCATTTTGGGTGGTTCCGCAAACATGTATTTTAGGCGGTCACTTTGAATCAAGATGTTGTGGTGTTTCTTGAGAATGTTGGTCACATTTGGAGCAGATGCTGCATGCATTCAAATTAGATTTACAATGTTAAGTGATGAGCTTGTTGATGGTTTGTTACCCATAGGCAAATCCTCGCGGTTGATGTTTTCCGCCTTCTTGGGGGCGTCGTCAATTTTTTGTCAGAGTATCTTTGTCTGGTTAGGGCACTTCGAAGGAATTCACAGCTGCGAACGAACTCATTGTTGTCGGAACAGATACGTTTAAAACGAATGGCCTGACTGTATTGATTGCTGGTTTTGCGGTGTTTTGTGTGGCTACTTTGAAAATAAAGGTATTGATGTTTGTCAGTCAGTTTCCCGTACAGCTTCGTCGTCAGTTTTTGATGGTGCAATGTTACCGCGACATCAAGGAAATTGACACTGGTAGGTCAGTGTGAATGCTAACACGAGATATTTGGATGAGCATTATTGAAACCCTTGATGAAAAAAAGAAGATCGGAGTCGCTATGGTACCATATTAAAAAGATATCTATAAAACGTTTGTAGTAGAAAGGGTTCAAGTAACGGCGTGAAAGGAACTCGTTTTGTAGGATGCCCATAAAAATATTTGCGTAATAGGGGCCAATCCTAGTGCCCATAGAAGTGCCACTAACCTGGACGTAATATTGATCATTTAACTCGAGATGTCGTTGAATTCGAGAATTAACTTAAGAAGCGTGGCCAGTGGGGATGAATCAATTGCTTTGTCGAGATCAGACTCGTTGTACACACGCACGACAGCCAACATACGTGCCATATATATAAATATATATATATATATATATATATATATATATATATATATATATTACCGGGGTGTTGAACAAGCAGGAGTTCTCTCGGCAAACAAAAGGTTTATTTAGCGCTAGGGCTAACTGAATGCAAGCCTGTGATCTCAGTGCGTCTTCGTCTTTCTCTACCCGAGCTCCGTGTCCACTGCTCTTGTTACAATCACCCCGGGCGATAAGGGAGCCATTCTGGTGACCTAAGGACAAGTGTACACAGAAGGGTCATGGTATGGTTAGAGCCGAGAGACGTGCATGTACGATTTCTTGTCCCCGACGTCACTTGTCCGGAGATGCATCCAGCGGCTCGACAATGTAGTTGACAGGGGATGTTTGGCTTACAACTCGATGGGGACCATGGTACCTGGATGAAAGCTTGTGGGAGAGTCCTGGAGGAGTAGAAGGAATCCATAGCCACACCAGTGAGTTAGGAGCAAAGCTTATAGGCGTGGTTGACGCGTCGTGGCGATGTTCTTGGCGCGTCTAGTTCTGTGACGTGAACGCACGGGCAAGCTTCCGACATTCTTCAGCGTGTGCTGCTGCTCGTGAAACGGTTGTTATCTATGAAGGGTCCGGTTGATAAAAAGGAATAGTATCCATTGTTGATGATGGTTCGCGTCCATAAAGAAGGAAGAAAGGCTAAAATAAAGTGGTGCTCTGCGTGGCAGTGTTGTATGCATATGTCACAAAAGGCAGTATGCTATCCCAATTTGACTGGTTGGATGAAGCGTACATGGCCAGCATATCTCCAAGTGTTCAACTGAAACGCTCTGTCATCCCATTAGTTTGCGGGTGATAGGCTGTGGTAGTGCGGTGTATGATGCGACACTCGCTCAACATCGCTTTGATGGCATCGGAGAGAAAAACGTGGCCGTAGTCACTTAGTAACTCCCGAGGTGCTCCATGCCTTAAAACCAGGTTTTGCAGTATAAAACATGCAATGTCTTTTGCTGTAGCAGAATGTAAAGCAGCTGTTTCAGCGTACCGCGTTATGTGGCCGATAGCGACAATGACCCAGCGGTTGCTACTTGAAGTATAGGGCAGCGAACCGTAAAGGTTAATTTCGACACGACGGAAGGGTCGTGTTGGACATGGCATTTGCTGCAAGGGACCAGTGGTATGTTGAGCGGGCATCTTGCGTCACTGGCACGTAAGGCAGGACCTTACGTAACGACGAATGAAGCGGCACATACCACGCCAGTAGTACCGCAGCTGCAAGCGAGTGTATGTTTTTAACACACCGGCGTGGCCACATTGCGGATCATCGTAGAACGTGGCTCAGATATCAGAGCGGAGATGTCGGGGAATGACCAGCAACCACTTACGGCCGATCGAGCTGTAGTTTCGGCGGTAAAGCAGGTTATCCCGTATAGGAAAGTGTTCTGCTTGACGGCGAAGCGTCCTGGAAATTGGAGCGGGCGTCCAGTTTCAGAGTAAGTCGAAAAGGAAGAAATCCAAGCGTCTTTGTGTTGCTCAGAAGGCATGTCTGAAATGCTGATGGCTAAGGCAGCACTGGTGGAGATCGGCGAGCAGACAAGCTCTGAAGCCAACGGCGAGCGTGACAGGGCATCGGCGTCGGAATGCTTCCGGCCAGAACGGTAGATAACACGGATATCGAATTCCTGTAACCGCAATGCCCAACGAGCGAGCCGACCATTCGGATCTTTTAGTGAAGATAACCAGCAACAACGAACAGTAAATTTTAGGTTCAAAGCGAATAGTGATATTGTTGAATAATTTCGGATCAAATAGTTTGTGTAGTATTATATAGCTGTAACGAGCTGTATAGAGAGACAAAGCGCTAGACGAGACGCTCGTGTTTCTGTACGGAAACCTGCGATGACTCAATCATCATCGGGCAGTAACGAGGCCGTTTATGCAGTCACACAAAAAACTGTATTTACAAAAGACATAAAAGGTCTAATAATAAATAAAGTAAGGGCAAAAAATTGCCCGCAGCTTCCCTCGGGGGAACACTGAGGAGGATGCGGACCATATAATTGGTTAACGGGGTGTTAAAGTGCGACTTACTTGGGTCGATGGCTAAATTGGTTAACGTGGTTGTGAAATGGGGTGTTAAATTGCGACTTACTTGGGTCGATGGCTAAATTGGTTAACGTGGTTGTAGGAGGGGGTGTTAAATGAGTGAACACGTACACACGTATGCGAAAGGGCGGCGCTGGTCGAAGGGACGTCGATCATTGTGTTTGTGGATTCGTTGGAATTCATTTCACCGCGACCTTGGACGTCGACGCGCCGTACAAACCAACCGACGAGCGGCAACTGAGCGAGCGAGCGCCGACCTTGAGTATATATACAGCACGACGGCGCGTGCACTGTCAGCTGTTGAATGTTCTCGAAGCGTGACGCCACATGCGCGTCCACTGGAGAATCAGGAGAATTGTAGATGTCGAACGCGGTGTGTAGAGGAGGAAGGGTGCACAGATGGTTGAGGAGTGAAGCGCGCGCGGTGTGTAGAGGAGGAAGGGATGCACAGATGGTGGAAGAGTGGGCGACGGCGCGACGGCGCATGCGCGCGCGTCAGCTGTCGAATGTTCGAGAAGTGGTGTGGACGGCGCGGACGACGCGGACGGCGCACTACAAGGCGCGAGTATAAGATGCTCCGCATCTAAAAATATAACGTACTTGGAATGCTGGTGTGAGAGTCACAAGGGCCTAAAAACAGAAAGAGTTCACCGGAGAGGAAGGCTGTGGTCAAGTCCCGGCAGCAAACTCAACGCTGGGAAGGGACGACCGACGCTTGGGTAGCCTGGTAAGTCCAATGACAGCCGCGGCCAAGAACGCGGCTCACTGCAGAGGTCGTTGACCTGGAGCACGCGTGGCGTTTACCATTCCTATCTCGAACGCTGGCTGGCGCTCGCTGCCGTAAGTGCCGGACTCACCTAGCGGAAACGTCCTGGCGACGTTTCGCCCACGCCAGGCCCGAACTGCAAGGCCGGCTGGTATGGCCCAAGGTGGGAGCCTGCTGAGACCTCGAGTCCGCAACACGACGGGTCACTGCTCCCACGCACTTGTTCTTCAACCTTGCTTCTTCCTTCCAGCCACGTCTGCCTCACTCCTTCTTCTTCGCACACCCCACTGCCCTGATTTTCCTGCGTCGTCTTCTTCGACTGTCTCTGTGGCGCGCACTTCAAACACAATTCTATCTTCACGATCACGCACGGCCACTTCACTCATCACACAAGCCCCTCCTTCGGAAAAAGTTTTTTTCTTTCAAAAAAAAAAACTTTCTAGCCACGTCTTAGTCGCAATCACCACGTGTCCGCACAAGACCACTGCACCGCACCAGTGAATAGAGTTGATATATGTCCACAATAAATGTTCACACACCCTCACACAAAAAAACAAGGAAAAAACATGTAGTCAGCCATGGCACGATGACTGTTTTCTTCTGGTGAATAAACCACGTGGTTCAGAAATATACGTTGTAGACAAACTGTAAACCAGTTGCAATACACTTCCGTGAAAGCTTAGGTTACAGCCTACTCATGAAATCGACACCTGAATTATCTGAGCCTCTAATATGTTGAATAACAAAAGAATACTCTTGTAGTTGCCGCAGGGGCGCCTGCGCAAGTAGGCGTTTGGTGTGTAGCGACACCACGAACCCGAGCTAACGGGGGAGTTTCGACTCCCTCCCACGCCTAGCCGTGCGTGGCTTTGCCGTGTCCGAGGAAAAAGGGATCCTGGGGGTTGAGCCGACGCTGGGTGATTGGACCGTTAAGGCCCCCTGGCAGAGGCAACACACCCCTTTGGCCCCGGCTTCACGTAGACGGCACCCCTGAGCTGACCCACCCAGGGGAATCGGCAGTCGCCTTTTCCTATCTCTCTCTCCCTACATCTTCGTCTTTATCTCTTACTATTTATCTGTCCTGTCTTCTACTCTCTTCCGTTTACTTCCAAACTTCCTGGCGGCTAGGGTTAACCCTGTGCAAATAGCCTACCTTGGTCTAGGCGCATTGGGTTATAGTGGCGTTGTACGGCTGGCGTCTGCAGGTTTCAGCATTTGTAACCTTGTAGCGTCCCCTCGTTGGGCTCCGTGGTGGGTGGCCGCCAACGCTGCTAAACAACACTAAGGAAGACATGCATGGAGCATTCCCACTACTGTCTGATCGTACCGGCTTAAAGCCGGTACGCACCGATGATCTCACCAGAGAAGGATTGGCCACCCTGGTGCAGTATCTGGCCACCCCCTCCCGTAGGCATTCGTCAATTAACTCATGGCCCTCAGTCCCCACCAGCTGCGGAGCAACTGACCACGGCGGCGGTCAGATCTGCAAAGCAGCAGAGGGTGCTAGGAATCTCTGGATACGGACAGGCCACCATTGGAACTTGAACTTAGCAATGTTTAACGTTAGAACGTTATCTAGTGAGGGAAGTCTAGCTGTATTATTCGAGGAGCTAGAAGGCATTAAATGGGATATAATAGGGCTGAGTGAGGTTAGGAGGACAGATAAGGCCTATACTGTGCTACAGAATGGGCACGTCATTTGCTATCGGGGCTTGGCAGACAGAAGAGAACTGGGAGTAGGGTTCCTAATTCACAGAAACATAGCTGGCAACATAGAAAATTACTATAGCATTAATGAAAGGGTGGTAGGCATTGTAATTAAACTGAATAAAAGATACAAAATGAAGGTAGTACAGGCTTACGCGCCTACATCCAGCCATGATGACGCTTCAGTTCAAAGCTTCTATGAAGACGTGGAATCGGCAATGAGTAAGGTGAAAACACAGTATACTATAGTAATGGGCGACTTTAATGCAAAGGTAGGGAAGAAGCAGGCTGGAGACCAGGCAGTAGGAGATTATGGCATCGGCACTAGAAATGCCAGAGGAGAGCTACTAGTAGAATTCGCAGAACGCAATAATCTGCGTATTTTGAATACCTTCTACCGAAAACGAGAAAACCGCAAGTGGACTTGGAGGAGCCCTAATGGCGTAAATAAGAACGAAATAGACTTTATAGTGACTGCACACCCAGGAGTCGTGCAGGATGTGGAAGTGGTTGGCAAGGTAAGATGCAGTGACCATAGAATGGTACGGGCTCGAATCCGCCTAGACTTGAAGAAGGAACGACAGAAACTGATACGCAAGAAGCAAATCAATGAGCTAGCACTGAGAGGGAAAGTACAGGAATTCAGAGTGTCACTGCAGAACAGGTACTCTGCTCTTAGCGAGGAAACCAACCTTAGCGTAGATACAATGAATGATAATCTGACGAGTATCATCACGGAGTGTGCAGTGGAAGTTGGAGGCAGGGTAGCTAGACAGGACACCGGCAAGCTTTCCCAGGAAACGAAGAACCTAATTAAGAAGCGTCAAATCATGAAAGTGTCAAGTACAACAGACAAAATAGAACTGGCAGAGCTTTCGAAGCTGAATAATAGACGTAAAGTATGCGATGTAAGAAGGTATAACATGGAGAGAATTGAGCACGCTCTGAAAAACGGAGGAAGCGTCAAAGCAGTGAAGAGGAAACTTGGGATAGGCAAAAGGCGGATGTATGCACTAAGGGACAAAGAAGGCAAATTAACTACCAATATGGATAGGATAGTTAAAATAGCGGAGGAGTTTTACAGAGATCTGTACAGTAGCCGAGACAACCACGACCTTAATACTATGAGAACTTGCAGTAACCCAGACGACACCCCACCGGTAATGATAGAAGAAGTCAGAAAAGCTTTGGAGAGCATGCACAGAGGCAAAGCTGCTGGTGAGGATCAAGTAACATCAGATCTGCTGAAAAATGGAGGACAGATTGTGTTAGAAAAACTAGCCAATCTATTTACGAGGTGTCTCCTGACGGGAAAAGTACCAGAGTCTTGGAAGAACGCTAACATCATCTTAATACATAAGAAAGGAGATGACAAGGACTTGAAGAATTACAGGCCGATGAGCTTGCTCTCTGTAGTATACAAGCTATTTACAAAGGTAATTGCTAGCAGAGTAAAGAAAACATTAGAATTCAATCAACCAAAGGAACAAGCAGGATTTTGAACAGGCTACTCAACAATTGACCACATTCATACTATCAATCAGGTAATAGAGAAATGCTCAGAGTATAACCAACCACTATACATAGCCTTCATAGATTACGAGAAGGCGTTTGATTCAGTAGAAATATCAGCCGTCATGCAGACACTGCGGAATCAGGGCGTAGATTAAATATATATAAACATTCTGGAAGAAATCTACAGGGGATCAACTGCTACCATACTGCTTCATAAAAAAGCAACAGAATACCAATAAGGAAGGGTGTAAGGCAGGGGGACACAATCTCCCCAATGCTATTCACTGCGTGCTTACAGGACGTTTTCAGGAGCCTAGAATGGGAACAGTTAGGGATAAGAGTTAATGGAGAGTACCTCAGTAACCTGCGCTTCGCCGATGACATTGCATTGCTGAGTAACTCAGGGGACGAATTGCAACTCATGATTACGGAGTTAGACAAAGAGAGCAGAAATGTGGGTCTTAAAATTAATCTGCAGAAAACGAAAGTAATGTACAACAACCTCGGAAAGGAGCAGCGCTTTGCGATAGGTAATATTGCACTTAAAGTTGTAAAAGACTATGTCTATTTAGGGCAGGTAATAACCGCAGAGCCTAACCACGAGATTGAAGTAACTAGAAGAATAAGAATGGGGTGGAGCACATTCGGCAGGCACTCTCAAATTATGACAAGTAGATTGCCACTGTCCCTCAAGAGGAAGGTACATAACAGCTGTATCTTGCCGGTACTTAGCTACGGAGCAGAAACCTGGAGACTCACAAAGAGGGTTCAACTTAAATTGAGGACGACGCAGCGAGCAATGGAAAGAAAAATGGTAGGTGTAACCTTAAGAGACAAGAAGAGAGCAGAGTGGATTAGGGGACAAACGGGAGTTAAGGATATCATAGCTGCAATAAAGAAGAGGAAATGGACATGGGCCGGGCATGTAGCACGTAGACAGGATAACCGCTGGTCATTAAGGGTCACCAACTGGATTCCCAGAGAAGGGAAGCAGGGTAGGGGGAGACAGAAGGTTAGGTGGGCAGATGAGATTAAGAAGTTTGCGGGTATAAATTGGCAACAGCAAGCACAGGACCGGGTTAACTGGCGGAACATGGGAGAGGCCTTTGTCCTGCAGTGGACTTAGACAGGCTGATGATGATGATGATGATGAACCAGCAAAGCACATAGTGGTCTGTCACAATATCAAACGGACGTCCATATATATAAGGCCGAAATTTTCCGATGGCCCAAATAATGGCGAGGCACTCCTTTTCAGTGACACTGTAATTCTTCTCAACTTTACTGGGGGAGCGGCTGGCATAGGCGACGACGTACTCGTCAAAGCCATCCTTGCGTTGGGCCAGTATGGCCCCCAGCCCGACACCACTAGCGTCCGTATGAAGCTCCATTGGAGCAGATGAATCGAAATGTCGGAGTATGGGAGGCGTAGTGAGGAGCCGTCGCAATTCCTGAAATGTATCATCACACGCCTACGACCACGCTGACAAATCAGAACTTGCGGCGAGAAGATTGGCCAAGGGGGCGATAATGGAGGCGAAATTGCGGACGTAGCGCCGGAAGTACAAACATAAGCCGATGAAGCTTCGGAGCTCTTTGATGGTGGTTGGGTTTCGGAACGCCGCGACTGCATTAAGTTTTGTAGGGTCCGGAAGAATGCCGTCCTTAGAAACCACATGGCTGAGGTTTACAAGCTTGCGAGCGTAGAAGTGGCGTTTCATCAAGTTAAGTTGAAGTCCCGCCGTGGAAAGGCACGTAAGAACTTGCTCGAGGACGCTGACGTGGGTCGCAAAGTCGCTTGAAAATACCACAATATCGTCCTAATAACAGAGACACGTTTTCTATTTCAGACCTCGCAGGATGGTATCCATCATCTTTTCGGAAGTGGCAGGCGCATTGCAGAGGCCCAAGGGCATCACGGCGAATTCACATAGTCCATCCGGTGTTACAAAGGCTTTCTTCGGGCGGTCACCCTCTGCGATGGGCACCTGCCAGTAGCCGGAGCGTAAATCTAACGAAGAAAAGAATTCTGCTCCTTGTAGGCAGTCCAAAGAACCGTCGATGCGAGGCAGGGGGTATACATCTTTGCGCGTTATCTTGTTCAGTTGGCGGTAGTCAACGCAAAACCGGATGGATCCGTCACTTTTCTTGACGACAACAACCGGGGAAGCCCAGGGACTGTTGGAGGGCTCGATGATGCCACGTTTCAACATGTTGTCCACTTGTTCGTCGATGGCACGGCCTACAGCAGATGACACACGGTACGGACGCTGCCTTAGCGGGGCTTGTTAACCGGTGTCAATACGGAGAACGACCGCAGAGGTTCGGCCTAAGCCTGACTGGTCACGATCGAATGAAGAGCGAAAACGGAGTAGAAGATTTATAATCTCTTGGCGCTGAGTTGGTGTGAGCTCAGAGTCGATGGCATCCTTGAAGACGTTCAGAACATCATTGGGCGCGTTTGTAGGAGTGACAGAACAAATTGAGAACCAAACCGTAGAATCAGGCTTAGTAGCTGGAAGAATGCACTCGTAAGGTTCGTAGCTTCCCAGGCATTCTCCCCGTAGCAGGGATGACGGGATGTCCGAGAGATCGCACACATAAATGGCAGTGTGGCCGTTGCGAAAAACGACGATGGCAAACGGAAGCATGAAAATTCGACGGCACGCAGATGTGACCGATGGCATAAACAACACAGGCGATTTCGGAGGAGAGGCCCACGACACCGGGAGAACAACAGCTGAGAAAGGTGCAATGTTAATGTCAGAAGCAGCAAACACTCTACACGAAGCGCCATCGTCCGGGTCATAGCACGGCAGAGATAACGCGAGTTCGGAACGAGCACAGTCGACCAAAGCAGGATTTGACGAAAGAAAGTCACATCCAAGGATAACATCATGCGAAGAACGGAATAAAACTACAAATGTGGCGACGTACATTGCACCTTGAATGACGACTCGTGCAGTGCACAAAGCTGAAAGCAGAGCATAGTGGGACGTAGCTGTCTGCAAAGATAGGTCAGTAAGTTTAGTGGTCACTTTCTTCAAGTTTCGGAACCGTTTCTCGCTGATTACAGATACAGCAGCTCCAGTGTCAACAAGTCCGTGCACCTTAATACCATCAATATAAAGTTCGATTTCGTTGCACACGTCATCGCCAGGTCCTGATGGTATTACTTATAGTGCGTTGGGACATTTTTGACAAAAAGCTAGAAGAGATCTTCTAACATGCTTCAACAACTCCTGGCTCAGCGGCAGTGTTCCCCGAGAATGAAAAATAAGTCGAATATTACCAATTCTGAAATCGGTAAAATCACCATTGGACTTGACAGCGTATCACCCTATTGCCCTCGCAAGCTGCCTCGGAAAACTGATGGAAAAAATGGTTCTATTTTATCTCGAGTGGTACTTGGAACGATACACCAAATACCCTTCTTGCATGGCAGGCTTTCGTCGGAGCCGCTCCTCCATCGAAGGTGTCCTTGACTTATCGACATTTCTTCAACAAGAAAAAAGTCGCAAGCGCATATCAGTGGCACTCTTTCTTGACGTGAAGGGTGCATATGATAATGTAGCTCACGATGCCATCCACACTTCTCTCGCAGCAATGGGCATTGGTGGAGGAATGTTTCAATGAATAAAATATTATATAACTGGCAGGGGTTTCTTTGTGCAAACAGATGAGGCTACAACTGCTGAACATTACACCTACTACGGAGTACCTCAGGGAGGTGTTTTAAGCCCCACATTGTTCAATGTTGTCCTCATTGGTATGGTGAAGGTTCTGCCAAAGTCAGTGTGCCTATCCATACACGCCGATGATATATGCCTCTGGAGTGCTGCAGTTACTCGCCCTCAGGTGCGTGCACGAATACAGCGGGCAGCAACCCTCACAACAGCCTACCTTCAAAAACAAGGCCTAACTATATCAACTGTGAAGTGCGCGTCGATGGCATTTACACGCAAATCAATGACGCCATACCCTGTTTACATCAATGGGCAGAGTGTCAAGTATGCACGCACGCATCGTTTCCTTGGCGTAATAATCGAGAGAAGTCTTTCGTGGAGCCCGTATTGTGCATACTTGAAAACGAGACTGCTATCTATGGTGCATATAAAGAAATTCATGTGCTGGAAAGCATGGGGAACTTCTGTGGCTTCCATGCTACAGCTGTACAGCGCCCTATTTCTGGGTCTAATACGCTACAGCTTGCCGGTACTGGCTAACACTTGCAAAACCAATACTTATTCATTGGAGAGTTTGCAGGGTCAGGCGCTGTGTATCTGCCTAGGACTGCCCCGATGCGCTTCTACTTATGCCACAATCATGCTTGCCAAAGACCATCCAGTCAGGACATATAGTGTTGTGGATTGCCTCAGAGCGCACATTCTACATACTACCCATGTCCGCGACCACCACTTGGCCCTTCAACTCTTCGGAAGACCACGTGCTACGTTTTTAGACGTCATAGCCAAGCACCTAAACAGCATTCCATCAGGATATACGCCAGATACGAGAATGGCATGTCCTTTGTGGTGACTCGACCAGCCGCAAGTACGTCTAGATATTCCGGGTATCAAAAAGAAAAGCAATCACTCCAGAGTAGCATTGAAGCAAGCAACACTGCTATAATAACATGAGTTGGACTGGGATCGAACGCAGATATACACTGATGGGTCCGTCTCGTCCAGAAGCTTATCAGGTGTTGCTGTAATTCCGGCTGCAGCAATGACAATCAAATTTAAGTTGTCGCTTATGACTACATCTACGGCATCAGAGCTTGCTGCTATAAGGGCTGCATTACAATATCTCGTTCAAGAGCGTCCAGGAAATTGGGTCATATTCTGTGATTCGAAGGCAGCGCTTCTGAGTTCGCAGTCTGCCATGCGTAAGAGGAATCATGAACAATTGGTACTTGAAATAAGACATTGCCATCATGAAGCTCTAGCACGAAGGCATGACATTATATATCAATGGCTGCCTGGACATATCGGTATTACCTGAAATCAATTAGCCGATAATGCAGCCCGCTCAGCCCATGAAGGAACCCGTGTGGTCCCGATTCCTCTTTCAAGGAATGATGCAGCAAGACAACTTTACCTGCTGGCTCGAGATCTTACACGCACCATCTGGTCGTCTACAAGCTTCCAAAGGTGTCAATTTTATGAACTGGATCCTTCGCTCAAGATAAAACTACCATCACAACTTTTCCGCTCCGATGCGACACTGTTATGCCGCCTTTGGTTGGGTGTTGCATTCGCAAAGGTCTACTCCTTTCGCATTGGTATGGCAGACCCTTCTACATGCGACTACTGCGGAGCTGAAGAGACCATTGAACATGTCCTGTGCAGCTGCGCTTGCTAAGACACACAGCGATGCCAGCTCCGGGTGGTTTTGAATCAACTTGACTCCAGACCATTTTGTGTGCAGAAGATTCTAGGACCTTGGGAATCTGCCTCAGTTGCTCAGAAAGCGACTAAAGTACTCCTACTTTACTTAAAGTCAACAAACCTGAGCGACCGCCTGTAGACTGTGTGTGCTCCCCCGAGTGTGCTCCTGATTGTGTGTACCTTCTTATCTCTCTGCAACCTCTTTTCTCCCCTTCATCTCTTCCTCAGGGCAGGGTAGCAAACCGGATGTGCTCCTGGTTAACCTCCCTGCCTTTCCTTGCATCTTTATCTCTCTCTCTCTCTCTCGATTTCGTTCGGAGGACAGCAGTTAGGTCTTGAAATTTTTGCTCTCAACGCAGTTCTTGCCTCCGGAACTGCACCCATCCGTTTTCCCCTCGCGGTGGCCTGTTGCGACGTAACATTGGAGAAATAGATCTGCGACGAGGAGAAGGCGAACGGCTCAAGCCGGATGGGCGGCGACCGGGACGTACGTCTGGAGGTGGGTCGGCAGGAACGTAATATCGCGGCTGAGTGGGCATGTAGTGTGAGGCCCTGCAATGTCATGAGAAGGGAAGCTGTGACGGCGGCAGTGACGAGCTATGTGGCCTGGGATGCCACATAAAAGACATATTGGCCGATTATCCGGAGTGCGCCATTGGCTGATGGTAGGGGCACTTGTCGCTGAATAAGGTATCGGAAACGGTCGTGCAGGCGGCGGCGTCATATAAACGTTCCGAGTTTTTTCGTATACAGCCGGAGACCGGACAGTCAACGGGCGGGCAGGTGGCTTCGACGAATAAACGTGGCGAGTTGCTTCGTAGATAGCCGGAGACGATGGAGCACGTGGCCGAGCTACAGCGGCTGCATATGTTAGTGGTGCGGTAACAGATGGTGGAGCCTGAGCTGGCGGCAATGCTTCGGCAACTTGCGATTCAATGATCTGGCGAAGCGAAGGCGACAAGGGTGCCATTGGCTCGGCAGTCCCGGTGATTATAGATAGCTGCCGGGCGAACTCCTCGCGTATGAATTGCTTTATGAGTGGCATTAACGCAAAGTGGTCAGCAGTGTCATGGCGATAGTCGAGGGATGAGGGGTCCGCGGTGTCTTGAGCAGCGCAACGAGTGGAAGCACGTTGCCTACGCAGCTAATCATAGCTTTGGCAGAGCTGAATCACCTCGGCGACCGTCTGAGGACTCTTCGCAGCAAGCATTTGGAATGCACCGTCGTGGATTCTGTTCATGATGTTTTATATCTTGCTGACTCATCCAGAGTCAGAATGACGAGCTGGCAGAGGAAGAGCACATCTTCGATGTAGCTCGTGAAAGTCTCGTCTGTTCTCTGTACTCTGCCACGCAAGCGCTGTTCAGCACGAAGGCCGCGGACAGCAGGATGGCTAAAGACTTCCGAGAGGGTTTTCGCCAATTCCGACCAGGTATTTAAATCACTTTGATGATTCCTGTATCATAGTTTCGCCAGGTCGGTCAGGTACAAACTCAAATTCGTGAGCTTATCGGCTGCGTTCCACTTATTGTACGCGCTCACCAGTTCATATTCGGCCATATAGTTGTCCACATCTTGGTCCTCTTTGCCACCAAATATGGGGGGGGGGTTGCGCTGCCGATGAGCGCCGGCGCAGAAAACAGGTATGTGTTCGAGATCTGGAGTGGCGGCCTGAGACTGTCGCGTATCAGTCATTGCAGAATGTGGTAGGAGTACGTCTGCGAAGTTCCAAGGTCAGGACCAGATGTACCCAGCACCTCCATCACTTGAAACGGGGTGTTGAACAAGCAGGAGTTCACACGGCGAACAATATATTTATTTAGCGCAAGGGCTAACTGAATGCAATCCTGTGATCTCAGTGCGTCTTCTTCTTTCTCTACCCGAGCTCCGTGTCCACTGCTCTTGTTACAATATATATATATATATATATATATCGAAACTTCACCAATAAACAGTTTTTTAGAGGCGTATACTCATTTTTCCTTAATTCTACGGCAACCGAAGCCAAACTCTATTTGGCGAAGCCAGACTATATATATATCTATATATATATATATATAGATATATTAGTGCAACGAAATATCCTAGCTTTTCCACCATGGTGGTCCAGTGGCGTGGGTACTTGGCTACTGACCTGCCGGTCGCGGGATAGAATTTCGGCTGCGGCGGGTGTATTTTCAAAGGAGAGGAAAATGCTCTAGGCCCGTGCTCAGATTTGGGTGCGCAATAAAGAACGCCAGGTGACCGAATTTTCCGGAGCCCTCTACTACGGCGTGTCTCATAATGAAATGGTCGTTTTGGGCATAGACCCCAGCTTATCTATCAATCAGCGCTGTTTTTTCTATTTGTCACGGAACATAACGTCCGAAAACGTTCTGAACTGTAGTTGCTATTGCCACTATATACTGTCTGGCTTTAATCAGCTACCCCCGAGTGTTTTTCGCGAAAAAACAGGATTCAAAATGAAGCAACTGTACTCCGTCACATTAAGCTTTGACACCTTCATGATGCCTAGCTATTTTGTTCCTTCGGTAAATGCGTCCGCGGTAATAAAACCTCGAGGTAACCAAGTAAATAAGGCTGCACGTAGCTCTTGGTGTACTAAAGGAAATGAAATTCATATTTTCTTTTTTTGTACGTGTTAGCCTGATGTTATAATTGTAAGAAAGAAGAAAAACAATACACCGTATTGGGCCATCGCTTTAGCTAGGAGCGCCGAGCGCGGGCTGTTTACCCCAGCACTGCCATTCCTGTGTCAGCTGTCAGCGCCCGCTTTCAGTATCGCTAGACCTGCTTTTCAAGTGCTACTTATGCCAATCGACCCCATTTTAGAGTGTTGGAGGCGCTAGGTACCTCAACCGGGAACTCCACAAGGGAAAACTACCTGCCACCCCAGAAATGGCTAACGAAAACCCCCAGCAAGCTGCGACCCAGTCTCCGATGGTCATCGTGCCCACACACTTAACATAAATAACCTCAAATAAGCTGAAGAGCTGAGTAAAACACTTGTCCTCTAGTGCACTACATATTATGGATTTTCCTACCACCTACAAGTCAAAGTAAAGATTTACTTTCATGCTAAGTATTTTTTTTTGAAAATAGAAAAATTTGTAATATTTTTCTCACTAAGGTTTTCAGTGAGTATAGAGAGTAGTGTTTTACTGCCTTCCCAAGGTTTTGAGGTGATTTCCAAGAGTTATTTCCGGAGGTGAAAAAAATGAACGAGCGCAATCACAGAGAGCGTCGACGAAGTTGTTAAATATCAAAAGACGATCGAACTGATGACGCAGAGATTAACATGTAAACAAACACGTACACACAACCAATGCAAAATTAGACACCACCTCAACAGGCTTTTTCTTTCCCTCAATTCCGGGGAAACTTCATACACGTGGTGGTAAAATAAAAATAATACAATACAGAAAGAATATAAAAAATTTAGAAATAACTAAGGCCGTCAAGCATTGCTATAACACATCACGTCCTACAATTCCTTCATGGTCAGTAGGGCTTTTCCCCTTTCTAACCATAAGGGTACACATTCGTCTGTTCTTACTACTTCGAGAAATCTTGAGATACTTTCTTTAAAATAACTCTCCGGCTGGTTTCCTGTCATGGTCGCAGTGAAATGCAGCCATTCTAGAGTTCCATATGCTGTGCAAGACAGTCATGAAGATAAAATTGAAAGGTAATCCATCCTCATTCTCTAGGGCCAAATACCTGACCCCATGAGGGTCTAACGGGAACTCTTTTTTATTGTCCTTTGTAATACGTCCCAAAAGCAAACTCCTTCCCAACAGTGCAGGAAAACATGGTCAAAAGTTTCCGGTATCTTACAGATTAGACAGTGAGATCCCCAAGGCATATAAATCCCACGCTCCTCTAGGAAGGTTTTTACAGTAAGTGTTCCAGTGTGTAATTTAAAAAAGAACGTTTTTGCACTTGGAGCTGCCAAAATTTTTTAAAATCGTTTAGTTACATTCTCACCCTTGCGTGCTGCATATAGCACTCTGTACAGTGGGATGTGGAGCATAGCGTCGCATAAATCTTTATACAGTTTTTTTCTTTCCAACAGACCACAGGTAGTCAGTTGAAAAACGAACACACAAAAACCGCACGCCGGCCACAACTTCCTTCATGTATCCTTGCACAGCTCCTGTTGTAACTTGAGTGCTCACAACACACTCAGGCAACAGTCTACTTAGTCTTGTTTGACGCACTGTTAGTAGGAAAGAATATTTTGTCTCGCGAAATAAGAAAAACCAATTTACCAACTGTTTGCTAAACAAATGTCCCAGCCTAAGGCCTCCACACTTCACCTGTCTAAACAAATTCGTGCGACTACACCTTTCACAGTTAGGCCCCACACAAATATTGCAAGCACCCGATGTCATTTTTGCACAATGACCCGGGAACAGTAAATCACTTGCATCACATACCATAGCTTAGACACATAAAAAACAGTTGCATGCAATAGCCCTAGCAAACATGGACAGATAAGTTGCATTCCACCTATTTGCTTTCCTTTTAGTTTCTTTCTTTTGCCGTGTCCAATATTCATCAGTACTTTTGTATGACTCGAGCGGTACTCCAAGATATTTAACTGACGTTCTTGTCCATTTAATGACTGCGAAAAATTCTGGGGTGGAAGGCCAATATTCATGCCTAAAGCCGTAACATTTACTCCAGTTCATGTGGCTTCCTGTAACTACGGCGAAAGATTTAAAAATTCTGATTGAATCTTCAATACCTTCATAGGAAGTGCTACAAATCGCAACATCATCAGCGTATGCGAGTAGTTTGACCTATGAAGATTGTACTCTAAATGCATTAATGATGTAATTCTGCAGTATCAACCGACATAATGTTTCAATATAGATGCAAAGCAACAGTGGACTAACAGGGCAACCTTTACGCACTGAGCACCCAATTTTAATGGGGGGGGGCAATGTGTTGTTGATAATGAGTCTCGTACGACCATTTCGATATGCCATGGCTACACCGTCCATGATTATCTTACCAACAATAATGTGCTCCAATACTGTAAACAAAAAAGCGTGGGCGACGCAATCAAACACCTTCTCCAGATCCAGCTGGAGTATGGCCGCACAATCTTGACTGATGTCAACACAATTGAGCACGCACCACATTTTATAAAAATCTGCTACTATGAACGGACCTTTGATTCCACACGTTTGGTGTGGGCCGACGATATCTTTTATTAGTGACCAAAGTCTAGCCACCAAAATTTTCATTAATATTTTGTAGTGTGCGTTTGTCAGTGTGATCGGCCTGTAGGCTGTGACGCGCCTGAGCTTTTCAACCTCGTCTGTCTTCGGAATCAGAACGGTACGTGATTCACCAAAGGACGGTGGTAATTTCTTTTCCTCGTAAGCCTCGTTAAAAACACCTGCATGTATAAGAGACAATTCACTTTTAAAACATTTGTACCACTTGGCACAAAGACCATCTGGTCCTGCAGATTTCCCAGGATATAACTTATCAATCACCCGTTCAACTTCAGATGCACATATTGTGGGCATTTGTAACTTACATCGTCCTCATCCCTTCATAATCACAATCACCATCATCCGCTTGTCTCTTTGCCCTCATTGCCACTCTGGGTCATCACCGTCGTCATCGTCTGTGTGTTGGCTCTGCCCGTTCGTTTTGCGAGGTTTTTCCTCAAATAAACGCTGTCGCACCCAAGACTACCAAGACTTCATACGTGGTGGAGGTGCGGGGTAGGCGAATAACGCCGACCTTGATAAGACGCCCCGGTGTACAAATCCCGTTCACGCACATCGTTTCGACGCTCATCTTGCTGGCGCTTCCGGCAGAAACGAGATATGTGGCCGCAATAGCCACAGTAGTAGCATACAGGATGGGACGGGTGCCACGGGGGGGAATAGAAGGCATTTGGGGCACGTGGAGATAGCGCGGTCAGGTGGGCCGAAGGGTCAGGGCGCACGGAATGGTAGTTCACCGGGGTAGCGGCAGCAACTGACGCGTAGGATGGACGTGGCAATGTCGCGTAGGCGTCGCTGGGAGGCACGGCAGCAACTTGAGGGTACGTGGTTATAGGGTGAGAAGCAGGTGGCTGTACGGGCGCAGAGCCAGTCAGGGATGTAAGTTCCTCCCTGATGATGTCACGTAAGGGCATCACGTAAGGGATGATGTCACGTTCTAAAGAACCTTGCCTCGGTGAGCATGTTTCTTCCTCCGCCTTTACCACCACTATCAGCACCGAATTCACATATTCACAGAGGCAGCAGCTGCTCGCATTGTTACAGAAACATGCAAATTCTTTCGATATTTGCTCGTCTAAGCTGGGCTGCACTAATACTACAGTACATCGAATTCAAACTGTTGGGACATCTATTGTACACCGCCGACCCTACCGCGTGTCTCTAACTGAAAGAAAAATTATAGAAGAAAACGTTGCGGACATGCTTAAACGGGAAGTCATCCGTCCCTCATCTAGCCCTTGGTCGTCTCCTATTGTTTTGGTCCATAAAAAGGATGGCTCTGTGCGGTTTTGCGTGGACTACCGGGTGCTCAATAAGATCACACGCAAAGACGTGTACCCTATGCCACGCATTGACGACGCCCTTGATTCCCTACAAGGCGCGGAATTCTTTTCAAGCATGGACTTGCGTTCTGGGTACTGGCAGATCCCCATGCATGAAAACGATAAGGAGAAAACGGCATTCGCAACCCCCGACGGGCTATATCAATTCAACGTGATGCCTTTCGGGCTCTGCAACGCACCCGCGACTTTTGAGCGTATGATAGATACCGTGCTGCGCGGCTTGAAATGGAAAAGTTGCCTATGCTACCTGGACGACATTATTATATTTTTGTCAACGTTTCCTGAGCACCTAGAACGATTGGATCAAGTTTTGACGTGCCTTGTGGGCGCCGGGCTTCAAATAAACACGAAGAAATGCTCTTTCGCTAGCAAATCTATAAAGGTCTTAGGACACGTCGTTAGCAAAGATGGCATCCGGCCCGACCCTGACAAGATTTCTGCAGTCCTTCACTTTCCGCGCCCCGAAAAACCAAAGGAGCTTCGCAGTTTCCTTGGCCTCGCCTCCTATTTTCGCCGGTTTATCCAGAACTACGCTTCTATTGCTGCTCCATTACACCAACTACTTGCTTCCAACGTCCCCTTTCTGTGGTCTCAAAAATGTCAAACGGCATTCGACCTGTTGAAGCGGGCACTCACGTCTGAACCTCTGCTCTGCCACTTTGACGAAGCCGCACCAACTATCCTCCATACCGACGCTAGCGGCCTTGGTATAGGAGCCGTTCTTCTACAACGCGACAAGTCTTCCCTAGAGAAAGTTGTTGCATATGCCAGTCGCGTACTCACCGCTGCTGAAAAGAACTACACTATAACTGAGCAAGAGTGTTTGGCTGTGGTTTGGTCGGTCCAGAAGTTCCGTCCCTATCTCCACGGCCGTCACTTCACAATCGTTACGAACCACCATGCCTTATGCTGGCTTTCTACACTGAAGAACTTGTCCGGACGCTTGGGTCGGTGGATAGTATGCTTACAGGAGTACGACTTCGACATAACCTACAAGTCAGGCAGAAAACATAAAGACGCCGATGCTTTATCTCGTTGCCCGCTTCCAACTACCCATATGAGCGTTGGTGAGAACTCAACCGCCACATCTACCAAAGTTCATACGCTCGCATCAATAACGCAACCCTTTCCGGACGACGAGCCAACATTTATCTCCCGCCAGCGGTCCGATTCATACTGCAGACGCATGATGGACCACCTTTCGGGAGTTTCTCATCCACCAAACGCGTGACTCCGTCGTCAACTCCTGCACTTTAAGCTGGACAATGGGGTTGTCTACCGCCACGTCTACCACCCTGACGGTCAGCGCTGGGTTCCTGTACTGCCACGCTCTCTTCGACTTCAGGTGCTCGAAGCCTTCCGCGACGACTTGACTGCTGGTCATCTTGGTTTAAAAAAAAAACTCTTGACCGCATTCGATGTCGTTATTACTGGCCTGGCCTTTCTTCTAGTGTAGCTCGGTACGTCGGTTCCTGCTACCCATGCCAGCGTCGTAAACTCCCCACGTCGGCACCTGCTGGACCTCTAGAGCCACTTCCATGCCCTTCAATGCCGTTCGAGGTTGTAGGTGTTGACCTTTACGGGCCTCTCCCCGTCACATCTGCTGGCAAACGATGGATAGTGACTGCCGTGGACCACCTGACACGCTACGCTGAGGCTTCCTCTGTTATTACAGGCTCAGCTGTGGAAGTTGCAGACTTTATTCTTCACGCAATAATACTGCGTCATGGGGCTCCTCGTGTACTGCTTAGTGACCGCGGCAAAGTGTTCCTGTCACAAGTTGTAAATGAAGTACTGCGCGCTTCTGGAACTACTCACAAGACAGCTTCAAGCTACCACCCTCAGACAAATGGTCTCACAGAAAGATTTTACCGAACCCTTGCAGACATTACAGCCGTTTACGTCCAACCTGACCACAAAAACTGGGATACTCTTTTACCATTCCTGACATTCGCTTACAACACCGCCGTTCACCGAACAACTTGCTACTCACTGTTTTACCTCGTGTATGGACGCACCCCGACTACCTTTCACGACGTCTTTTTTAGCAGCCATGGGAATTCATGTCAGTCTTCTAGCGAAGAATACATTTCCCGCCTGGCCCAATCTCGCCATCAGGCTCGCATCAATACTGAAGCGAGACAGCACGAGTGGAAGATCATCTATGACGAATCCCACCGCGTTGTGTCTTTCCAACCTGGTGACGAGGTGCTGCTTTTGACACCTATTCGCACTCCTGGTCTCTGTAACAAATTCCAACCACGCTTCATCGGGCCATACATTGTTTTAGAACAGACTTCGCCGGTTAATTATCGTGTGACACCACTCGACGCCCCAACAGACCGCCGCAATCGCAGCACAGAGATTATCCACGTTGGTCGCATGAAACCTTTCACGCGACGTTCCCCGTCACTTTGACTTACGGCGGCCAGGGTGTCCGCTTCCAAGTGGGGGGAATTAGTGTGGGCATTTGTAACTTACATCGTCCTTATCCCTCCATAATCACAATCACCATCATCCGCTTGTCTCTTTGCCCTCATTGCCACTCTGGGTCATCATCATCGTCATCGTCTGTGTGCTGGCTCTGCCCGTTCGTTTTGTGAGGTCTTTCCTCAAATAAACGCTGTCGCAGCCAAGACTACCAAGACTTCATAATATAAAGAATTCCAAAGCGCTTTTCACTTCCTCACTGACTTGTGGCATGCGTCCTAAATATTTTTATACCTTTCTTGGGTTACCTATCTACACGCAAACAGGTTTTTTTTTGTTCACAGTGTGCTTTAACAGAATGCTTTGTTTATGCTGTTCTATATCCCAGTGAAAGTGCGTTGACTCGAGGTCTGCGATGAGGCACAGTAATGACAAACGAAACTTTGAAAAAATATGGCAGCATATTCACGGAGTGAATGATGGAGAGTGGGGCGAAGCATCCGCCCGTCCATTCGTTCTTGTTTCCGTCCGTCCATGCGTCCGTCTGTGTGACTGTTCGTGCGTTCATTCACCCGTCCGTGCATGCGTCTGTTCGTGCGTCCGCACGTCCATCTTTGCGTCCGTCCCTGCGTTCGTCCATTCAACCACCCCTGCGTCCGTCTATGCGTCCATCCGTCGGTGCAGCCATCCGTGAGTCCGTCCATGCATCTGTTTGTGTGTCCGTTTGTCCATCTATTCACCACTCCAACTACCACCATCTCGCATCTTTTTACATATAATCCACATATAGAAGCACCACCATTCAGCGGACATTCCAAAGACCAAACGAGAGGTGGCACACCCACACTTTCTTACAGCTTGCACTTCGATCGTGTCTACTTCCCACCTTTAGCCATCTCAAGTTCATGGTATATACTAGCTCACTGTATTCATGGCCCTGCGGCCAAACGCTCGCTAAACCTTTCTAAAACCAAGGAGGTTATGGCCAGTGAGTATACCGTAGCAACCCTTTCTTATCAGATAGTGTTCAATTTACATGCCAATGACCGCTAAGAGGAAATGAGAGACAGGAGAATTCGGCTTTTAGTTAACGCGCACTCTGCGAATTTTTTATTGTTCAACAACGCACAGAAGAAATCTCTCACCGTCACCAGCTTGGAGGTTCAAATGTAAGACTGCTGACACACTACAGTTACTACTACGACCACAAGAGACGAACTAGTGCCACTATAAGGAGCTTCGCCCTCTAAAAACAACACATCTGTGGTCCTCGCATGCCATCCCGATTCACTGAGAGCGTCACTCGTAACGATGGGGTGGGAGGGGGGTGGCAAAAGTTGCCGAAGCAGCTGCAGCTTGCAATCACGTGGTGAAAAACGGTAAAGAAACAGTGCCACTTCCTTCAGCTGCTGCTCGGGACGTAGCCAACTTCGTCTTGATAAACTTCCTCCAGCGTCATGGTGCACCACGTGAAACTCTTAGCGATAGATGGCGCGTCTTCTTATCCCAGGGTCCTGCCGCGGTGTTCTAGTGGATAAGGTACTCGACTGTCGACCCGCAGGTCGCAGGTTCGAATCCAAGCTGCGGCGGCTGCATTTCCGATGGAGGCGGAAATGTTGTTGGCCCACGTGTTCATATTTGGGTGCACGTTAAAGAACACCAGATGGTCGAAATTTCCGGAGCCCTCCACTACGGTGTCTCTCATAATCATATGGTGGTTTTGGGATGTTAAACCCCACATATCAATCAATCAAATCAAATTCTTATCCCAGGTTCTTCAACAACTCCTTCACGTTTACCGCACCTCTACAGCCTACCACCCGCAAACTAAAGCTCTAACGGAGCGCTTCAGTCGAAACCTGGGAGACCTGCTCGCGATGCATGTCAATTCTGACCATTCGAACGGAGATGGGGCACTACCGTTTGTTACCTGTGCATGTAATACCGTGATGAAGTCTACCACGGGATTTTCACCTTTCTTCTATACGGCCGTGAACCATGCGTCATTCCTGACACAATTTTGCGTATCGCCCGGGCGTTTCCGAATTCAGTCCTGTTTCTCAACCTGTGCAGCACAAATAAGAGTGTCGTCAGTTGGCCCACTCAATCACATCAAACAAAGAAGCCCTCGAAAAAGAACGCCATGAACGTGACCAGCAAGTTCACACTTTCACGAGTACTCGTTGTGACTTCTATATGTATGTTTGGCCTTGCTGAGGTGGTATTCTGCGAAAAAACATGCCAGATTATTCGCACTAATGAGCTTGATTAAAATTGTACGCCGTCTCAATGTAGGCATATGTCTTCAGCTATCCGTTCTTAAGACCCGCCGCACACTGGCACCTGCTCCGTTCATCAGAGGTAAGGCTCTAATACTCCTGAGACAGCTCATGAACTATACGCGTCACGTATCCCTCTGATTGCCGACAAAAGCCGTTCTCATTCCTCACAATCTTTGCATACTAACCTATTATTAAGCCGCAATGTAGATGCTCGCAAACCTGATCGTTATAAATCTTGCGAGCCAAAAAGATAACCTTCCATGATGTTATGGTTGAGTCGTTTTTTTATGTTGTTTACTCGATTAAGTTGAATAATAAACCAAGGAGCTGAGATGCTACTGTGCACATCGTAGGAAATATGCGTTAGTAATTTCCTAGTTTTTCCCTTAAAAGGCATGGGTTAATTTAGGTGGTGTCTTCAAGGTAGGTAAAATGTCTTACATTAGTGTAACAGAATTTCGGTGCACGTTAAAGAACACCAGGTCGTCGAAATTTCGGAGCCCTTCACTACGGCATCTCTCATAATCATGTTGTGGATTTGCGCCGTTAAACCACATATATATCAATCAATCAATTAGTGTAATAGTTCGACGTTTATAGCTGTCTTGCTGGCGTTCTTATGCTCACTAGTAATTTTGTTGAAAAACGGGTAAACGACCAACGTCATACAAGATAAATGACGTTACTGACCCGACGCTATTCTGTTGAACTCTCGACTACGTCTCTAGTGAGCTGTTACGTCGTGAATGTCGTGGTTGGTTAAGGTGATGTGCAAGGCGTCGTGTTAACTTAAACCCGGTAGGTGTGTTATCACCGAGGTGATCTCCACCGTTGACGTCAGTACTAGGTCGTGAAGTGATGAATTATTATAAGTGACATGTGTCGGCGAAACAACTGCCCGGTAAAGATGAAAACCCGAACATAAACTCATGAATTGTTGAGAATGTGGGCAAGAGGACTACGAAAATGGCAATGTGAATGTCCACTTAACGTGCGGGAGGTTGAAGTGACGCATTAGTATGATTACCGTCTGCAAAGACATAGTTTAGTTCGGTTGAAACAAAAATGTAGGCTGTCGCAGACCTAATTTGGGTGAGCTGGAGGATGATAACAAACACCGGTAACCAGCTTCTTTTGGTGAACAGTAATAGACGACACCCACAATTATATTTCATTATTGAGAGGCCCGCAAAATTATTTGCATCTTCATGTGTTACAAAGACATCAGTACCAGTTCTGTTTGTATGGTCAATGCGGTTATTAATTTATTTAGGTTCAGAAGGTAGGGGCTTTAAGTTAGTTATTTTATGTTGAAGTTTTCATCACGCTATGTTTTTCCGCTTGTATCACTAATTACGCACATCAAACCATTTGTCTTTGGAACAATGGTGGTAGCCACACAGTACGCTGGCGTACTGTGAGGTCACCACTGCTCACATTTGACTATTGCATTTGCATGGGACGAATTTTGTCGGAGTCAAACACTGTGGTAAAATGGTAAAAGGAAAGCAGAATTTGCGTATACCCAGACAAATTAAATACTCAGATCTCGTCGACACAAACACACAAAGTTACATTCATCGTTCAGTTCACCACCAACGGTTATGCAAACCATTGCCTTGTCAATAACCACAGCAACTTCTTCTTTGCCTATCTCCTCTGTCGTAAAAAGCTGGTGCTCTAGTCGCAAAAAAAAAAGCTTGCTCTCAGTGACCTAGTGTAAGCATAAGTTTTCTACTGCACAATTCATCTCATGAGGGTCTCGCAAACCGCGCTTTCTATCAAAATAGTCTAAAGCTGTGCCTCGTTTATAAATCTCCCTGATACACACTTTCAGACTTGGATCCTGTGTGTTTCACCCTAATGGATGCCTACTTATCTTCATCCAGTAAGATTAAACTAAATATAAGAAACATTACTAAATAATCAAGGGAAAAGGAGCGGTATTGATAAGTGTTTCATAAAATTAACATTGCTATATCAATATCAACGAACGTGCTCCACAGAGTCTAAGCCCATCTTTGTCTGCAATGTCAACGTTTCCTAACAGACCTAAGAAGTCCCTACTGTTCTATGCTGTTTTAGTTACCTTAAGCCAACTGTTATGAAGAATTTATGAGGCCAAACACAATATTTCTGGCTTTTCTAAATAATTTACTGTACCTTCACTTTTTCTAAAATAAACACTTCTTTCTAGAGAAAAATAACTTGCACAGAAGGGCGACCTAACTCGTCGAAAACTCAGCTTTCTGAAATGACTAGCTGTCTTAAAGAAAAATGTTTTTCTTGCCCTTCAAATTACTTCACGCTTGCTCTTTAGGACACAAGTGCCTGAAACTCTGCATAGCGCGTAGGCTTTCACATAGGCACAAATTGTTAAATTGTGCGCATTGTTCACCTATTTTATAAGACCCTGCAAAAAGTTCCACACGCATCTGGATTGCGGCAGTAAAATATGAAAAGGTGGGATCAAAAAACAGTTACGGTTCAAGTTTTCTTCGCTTTTCGAGGTACCAGAATTCTTAAATCAGAAATGGCGTCCGCTCATAGAGGCATAAACATTTGGTGGTTTCCCCAGCGCAATGCGAGATTAAGGTCGAGCTTTTTCTGAACTGCAAGAGACGAACAACGCTGAAGGCATGAAACTTTCTCTAAACACGAAACAAAAGAAACGAACCATGGTGGAGATAAAGTGCCAGGGTGGCTTATAAGGGCACGGCGATGCAGGAATGGGCAACGAGACACTCGAAAAATGACCACTGTTTGTCTCAGAGCCAACCGGACAACCACCGAGGCGGTCTTCCTCTGCACACGCTAAACAGATGGCCAGTCAGCCGTTACCTACAGCCAATAAATCACGACCAGAAGGAAGTGACCCGACTTTAGAGAACCTGGTCCGTCTTGTATTTGCAATTCTTGGCGGATTTGGAGCCGAAAAAAAGTAATAAAGCAATATGGGATAGCACGACAAAGCTCCGAGCCCTTACCAGCCCGCATAGAATCCGCAGCATTCGAACAGTTGGTGCCTGCATAGCAGAATGTGCAGGAATAGCTTGCTTGCTTGAGATTCACTTTATCCTGGTAGAATTCGCGCGCTTGAAGTACTTGCCGGGGATCCCATCGGAAGTCAACTACGTCGCCACCCCACTCCAGCTTTACTGTGTATACACAGTGAGCTGCTTTCTTCTCCACTGTGGTGTACCTAATGATTCTTCTCACAATAAAATAGACGTTATGAGTTTCTTCATCGTATAGCGTTTTTTTGGCGATTATGAAGACGGCACGCTAAATGCATGGGAAACCTCCTCAGGAGAAATGGAGATTCGGAACCGCTATTGTGAGGTTCGTCGCATCGACCGAGAGAAACCAACAAGATCGCAAGTCGAGGGATCGAATCCCTTCCAGAAAGGCCGAACTTTCGAAGAAGGCGAAAATGCTCGAGAGCCGCGTGCTTAAATGTACGTCAAACAACTCCAAGTGTTCAAAATTTCAGGAGCATTACACTACGGCTTCTCTCATAATCGTATAGTAGTTTTCGGGATGTTAATGGCCAACAATTATTAGAGATCAATGAGATAAAATCACGCAGGTTGTCTTAATTCAACGGTAGAATCCTTCTGCAGCAGTATCCCTACGCAGTGTTCGCGGGATATCACTTGGGTGTCGTAAACACGTAATCAGATAAGCATCACGAGGGAACACTCCTGCAGTAAACATAAAGAATGAAGTTGTTTATTCAGATTTTTTAATGAAGAATCAACGATTTGAAAAATGGGATAGCGTGATAGTTACATATATTGCACTAAAGCCAATCGTGAAACGCCCGTTTTTGACAGAATACACCGATTGGCAAAACCGCACTTTGCACTAGGCGATTTCAGTTGATTTTCAGTGAGATAAGCGAATTGACTGTAGCAAAATGCTGATAGATATGACCTCCAGTGCCACACAAATGCATGACTCCGAGCTAACATTTTTATTGCGGATGAGAGAAGCGCAAACTGCTAATCAGTGGGCCACTGGCCTTCGGTCACAGACCTGCGATGCAGTAGTAAGTGCTAAGAATCTGTGGGTCTGAATAGGCTACCAATGAAATCTCAACTTGACTACGTATAACGCAAGAACGCTATCTAGTGAGGTTCATCTAGCTCTCCTATTCGATGAATTAGAGGGTGGTCAATGGGATGCTCAGTGAAGTTAGGAAGACATGTGAGGTTTATACAGTGCTGAAGAACGGAGAAGTCCTTTGCTACCGTGGATTAGTTCACAGAAGAGAACAAGCGGTATTGCCACAAGAGTATTGCTGTAAATATAGAGGAATACTATAGCATCAGTGTGAGGGTGGCAAGCATTGTAATTAGATTTAACAAAACAAGATGAAGGTGGTACAAGCGCACGCGCCTACATGAAGCTATGATGATCATTTATGTGAACAATTTTAAGAAGATGTGAAGTTAGCAATAATGAAGTAAACACAGTCTACTATAATGATATGCAATTTTAATGCCGAAATTTGCAAGGAGTACACTGGAAAGCATGCAGTGGTGGAATATGGCATCGGTCCTATAGATTGCACAGAAAAGGTTTTCGTAGATTACCCTGAAAGTAATATTTCAAAGATATTGAATGCCTTATACAGAAAACGAGCTAATCGCAAGTGGGCCTGGACGGTAAAGAATGACGAAACTAAAGATGAAATAGACTCAAGCTGTGTGCACACCTGAGTGTTGCACAGCATGAAAAAGAAGTTGGCAAGATCCGCTGGAGAAAAAAAAAGTAACTGATACAAAAGAAGCCAATCAGCGAGGTAGCTTTCAGAAAGAAAGCACGGAAATTCAGTTTCGCTTCAAAATACGTTCACGCTCATACCCGAGGTAACTCACGTCAGTGTTTACACAATGAACGATATTCTGAATAGTATCATCAAAGAATCTGCAATGAAAGACGAAAGTGCACTCACGAGACAGGGCACTGGCAATCTATCCCAGAAGATGACAGTCCACCAAAGGCTCAAATTCAACAGAAAAGATAGAGATAGTCGAGCTTTCGAAGTTAGTTAGTAAGCTTAAGGTAGCCAATATAGGAATGTATGAAACAGAGAACATTGAGCATGCTGTGAAAAGTGGAAGAAGCCTAAAAGCTGTAATGTAATCAAGTGCGAAGGCAAAAATTTGATGTATATATTTAGGAACAAGGAAGTCGAAGTCACATATAATATGAATAATACAGTGGAGGAGGCAGAGGAGTTCACCAGACAGTTGTACAAAAGCCGATATAACCTAATGATATCGCAACAAGGAATTTCAAAACCAATAGGCAAAGTAGTGAAAGCCCTGGAAGAAATGAAAAAAGGCAAACCCACCGGCGAGGATAACGTAAAAACAGATCTGCTGAATGATAGCGAAAACATTGTGTTAGACAAACTGGCCACCTTTTATACAAACTGTCTCTTGATGGGAAGGGTACCAGAGTGTTGGAAAAGTGCGAACTTCATCTTAATCCTTGAGAAAGGAGACGTAAATGGATTGAAAATTTGCAGGCCAATCAGCTGGCTGTTCAATCTCTACAAGGAATTCAGAAAAACAATAGCCAGCCCTTTCGGCCTTGGTGTCCTATAAAAAAGACAGGAAGAAAGTTTGCTGCCAAATGTAATAAAATTAAGTTAGAAATCGAAAAAGCTGTTCAAACTAAATTCAATACACCTGTGCAAGCATAAGTAGCGATTTTTTCGTCGTCGTCTTCTTTGAAACTCTGCAAACTGGAAAACAAATTGCGGAATGTGATAACAATGACATTTTGCGCAACTAAATAGTATATGATCCTTAATAGTTAACGATTATATCAGTAGCTATCGTAATTTTTCATGCTGTTTCCAAGATGTTTAACTGGCTATCTAAAAATTCGGCAGATCCCACGTACCTGGAAATTGACATATGCGGAGCACTGGGAGGGAAGGTGATCGTGTAGCAAGTTTTTTATTGAGCCAGATGTCATCAAGTGACACTAAATATATGTACAAATGTTGCACGCACGACATATGTTGAACAGCTGCAGATGTTTATGTAACCAGTTGTTTGCACTTGCACAACGATGTCAACTTGAACATGCGTATTAGCAACACCTGAAGCTGATATGAAGCGCTGATGCTCTCGAGGATGCTGGCCCTGGACACTGCTACATATATCAACTTCAGCGCATGGTAACAAACCTCAATTGACGTCAACTCGACGTGACGGCTGTATCAAAGAAGTAAATATGTAATGTTTATGAAATTGGGTACGCAGCACTTCAACCACTATTGACGTTTAACGAAGATTAGCGTCTATTTGAAAAGCAGTTCCAACACCTGGCGCAGCTCTGTGGTAAAATGCTTCATTGCCACGCAAAATGCTTGCGTTAAATACCATTTGGGACACTGATATTTATTATTTGCATTCGTCGGGTTGACGCTACCGATGTCGGGTATTTCTTAACGCTCGTGCGTTGAAATTGTCTGTGTGTTCTTGTTTTTCCTGGGTAGAAAATAACTGCCAATCGCATGTGACACATACCCGCATACCCGCGGCACATACCCGCCCGTGGGTATGTGGCACTGTATGGCGGGAAGTGTTTGACGACGTGCGCGACGGGATTGTGACATTATTTACGTCTTGACCAGTACGTCATATTCGTCAAACCATCTTACCCTCCCATGCTAATTTTGGTTCGGGCCAAGTTAAGGAGGCGACCACAATAGCACCCAAACGCAAGCGCATAGATAGATAGATAGATAGATGGATAGATAGATAGATAGATAGCCATGCTCAATTTCGTTTGTAGATATACTTGATATGTAGATATATTTGAGGCTCTATAAGAACTTTCCACTGATGTTGACACTCGCAGCGATTTCAGGCGACAGGGTGTCTTTCCTCTCCCTCTCGGTCTTTTCGGCTGACAACCACTGCGCCAATACCGACCTCCTGGAGCGATTCCCCCGAAAAAAAAACGTGGCTCCTGACACGCGCTATTACTATGCCACCACACCACTTTCATTTTTCGCTACCATACCTTAAATATAGAATGGACTACATCTTTTAACGGCGTGTGCGTATCACTAAAATGATAATTCACTTGAAATGTTTGATTGATTGGTTGATTAATTAGCTGATTGATTGATTGATTGATTGATTGATATGTGTGGCTTAACGTCCCAAAACCACCATATGATTATGAGACGTCGTCGTGGAGAGCTCGGGAAGTTTCGACCACCTCTGGTTCTTTAACGTGCTACCAACCTGAGCACACGGGCCTACAGCAATTTCGCCTCGATCGAAAATGCAGCCGCCACAGCCGGGATTTGATCCCGCGACCTGCCCGTCAACAGCCGAGTACCTCAGCTACTAGAAAATCGCGACGGGGCGTTTAGTTGGTTGTCACACCAGTAGTTTTCCGAGCGGGAATGGGTGCGACTTTTTCCATTTGGGCGTGTGTTGCTTTGTCAAACGTTTGTCGCGTCTCTGCTTCCTAAACACCCGATGACGAGGCTTCTTCGACGCGCCTGGCTGCTCTTGAAGACGAGTCGTAGTCCACGGAGGAGCCACAGTAGGTTTTCCAGGACCTGCATAAAGTGAGGTCTTCGGAGGGCGGTAGATTCTTGGCCGGCGATTGGCATGCGCTCACTATTGCCGGCCCCGTTCGTTTCTCCGGTGGCCAGGACGGGGTCTGCTTGAGCATTGGCTCGTATAGTGGCCCCGAACTACCCACTGGAAGCATACCGGAGGGTTCCTGCTTGTCCCTCCTGCAGAAGAATGGGTGGTGGCCTCTATACGGGCCTGCCTTGGGTCGAGGCACCCGAAGTGGTTGTCCCACGTTCCTGGGAAGTTGACGGAAAGGTGGACGGAACAGATTGTGCTGTCTGGATTGGTATATAGCGCTTGTTGGGGCCGTCGGTGAGGCCATGGGGTGGAGCCGTCTTAGCAAGGCGCAGGATGGCTCGAAAGTGGATTCGGGTGGTGGCGGTGGTTGGTATGCGAGCTCCGCCAATACCGCGGCCTGAATATCACCTGCTGCGGCGATGAGGATGCTACGTAAGAAGAATGAACGATCCCTTAGGTACGCCTCAAAATGCAGATGTGACTAATGCCCTGAGTAACCGCTTCCGCTTCACATGCCGAAGGGTCTGCGTGGTCGTTATGCTCCTGTAAGGACTATACGTATTCATAGAGGTTCTCTTCTTCACCCTGTATACGGCTGCGAAGTTAATCTTTCATGCGAACGACGTAGTCGGAAGGAAGAAATTCGACGTAGAATAAAGTGGGACCAACTTTCAAAAAACTTGTGACGACGCCAATGCGCGGCAGATCCACACAGCATAATGGGCAGAATGCGTAGCAGGAAGTCCTCAATGGTCTTGCGCATCGCGATAATCTAACTTTCTCAAAATGTCTGCGACCTATTTCTTGTTCGTGTGCCCTTGTCCTGCGGTAAGCGAAAACTGTCAGCTGGTGCAGCCTGGGGTACTAGCAACGCGTCAAGCTGATCAATGATACAATACGTATCTGGCACAGACGCGTGCTGCTTTGTTTTGTCGGGCATCATATGGAACTTCAGGTCTGTAGGGTTTTAACATTCATGAGCTCTAATTGTACGGGAAGGCAGAAGCATTGAAATATGCACAAATAATATCGCCTTTGAGACGGGTGTCTTATGCGTGCGGTTCTCGCAGCACGAAAGTGAAATTCAGCGAAAAGAATGGAAATTGCACAAGAAAGCCAAGTCGGAAGAAACGAGCAGAAGGTCGACTACCAGCGAAAACCACGCTTGGCGACAGATGAAGACTTCGCCTCCACTCAGGGTGGTCAGTAAGCCGCAATTCACAGGACACGTGTGATGAACGCTGGCAACAAGATCTTTTAATTCACGATTCGAAAGAACCACAACCAGCCTGCCAGACTGGCATAACACGGCATGCACACAGGAGGACTAAAAACCCGGAAAGAACAATGATAGGACAGAAGCTTGGGAACTAGTAGCTTGTAGTTACCGGGCGAACAAAGGTCACTCCAATGGTTGCACAGCCTCCGTTTGCGAAAAGGGCGCGCTTTCCAGACACAGCGAAGTAACAAGTTAGACGCTTATTCGCGTTAGCCTGTACCTGTGAGTACGTTTCGTGACCCTTCGTGCGTGAAAAACGCGGACCACGTTTCGATCTGCTTGCCATTCTGCGCGTGACCTTTCAATCTGCTGCTATCGCGTTAATTGCTTCACCTTTGTGGCAAAGCTGTGACTTTTTTCTCTTCTCAGCAACTTCGCCTCGGTGGCGAGCAGTGTGGGCAGCCTCACTGAGACAAATATTAGGACGGATGCAATCCTGCTAGCATTACGCCTCTGTGCGCATGTGTGCCTGCAGACATAAAATTTTATATCGGCGTAATTCGTCATCCCTTGGTTGCGGTCTACTGCTGGTCGTGCGAAAGCGCCTCCACTCTACCATGCTCCGCGAGCTTCATGACGCACCAACCGTTGGTTACTTTGGCGTTTCTTGTACAGTCGGAATATTTTTTTAGAGTGAACACAGAAGCGCGGCTTTCAATACTGCTAACGTCGTTTGACGACTCGTCAGAGTACCTGCGCACGTGCGCGAGGACGGTAGCTTTCATTCGCACGCATCAACGTTACCGAAGCGCTCGTATGTTGTCTGCTAGCTGATTTTGGGCCGCCCTGGTGATTGTATGATGGCGAAAACTAAAAATTGGGAGATTTCAGTTGAAAAGGCTTGCCTCTTATGCCTGGCAATTCATTAGGCTTTCATCTTGTTTTTGCAGCGTTGTTGTAGCACAACGAACAGGCAAAGAAACGCAAACACCAGAACTGTTGTTTGGTACACGTTTCACGAAACACTCATACGTTTATTGAAGCTGTATCAGTGATCTGGAATAGTTTCGCCTAATGTTACACAAGTATTTTGTACCGTTTCCTTTAGAAAGACGAAAGCTCTGCTGCCATTCTGGAAGGTACGACTACTGCAATAGAACAAACTTATGATGCACCCGAGACTTCTGCCTGTTGGCGAACCTTGAGTTTGCCCGCAGTCACCGCATAAACACGACATTGCACAATAGCTGATTTCATGTATAATACTCATAATTTCATAAAAGCTGATGCCGTCCAGAAGAGCACTGTTGTTCAATGATTTTCTATATGCTCGTTAATAACTTTTACAGGGTCTACCAGCGGCAGGTCATGCTGGAACACAGAATGTGCGTCGGAGAAAGCGCCCAGTCATCCCACCACAGTTGTCTAGTGGCTAAGGTACTCGGCTGCTGACGCGCAGATCGTGGGATTGAATCGCGGCGGTGGCGGCAGCTGCTTTTTTGATTGAAGCAAAAATGCTGAGGCCCGTGTGCTGAGACTTGGGTGCACGTTAAAGAACCTAAGGTGGTCGAAATTTTCAGAGCCCTCCACTACAGTGTCTGTCATACTCATATGCTAGTTTTTTGACGTTAAACCCCTCATATCAATCAGTTAGAAAAGTGCCCTGCTACATATAAATGATGATATAAGAAAACGCCAGCAACCTAAGATATTTTCAAGTTCATTTGTGAATCTAGTGGAACGTATGTGAAAGTAACACATTGTTGCCATTTTGAGGCACACTGGTTCTCTATAGTCAGGTTCAATTTAAGAAAGCAGGAAAGGCCCCACCCAGATGACCAACGCGCAGCAGCAAGTTTTGCTCCGCGACTAAAGCAATATTCCCGCTCAAAAAATGTGACTGCTTCTAAAACGCGTATTGGTCGCTATAAATAAGATTTGTGTATCGTGACGAGTGCTTTGGTAAAAATTTATTGAAGGAAATACTAGAGCACATGCCGGATCGCGAGAGAAAAATAACTCCGTACTTTCCACTACGCTGTGCGTCGTCTGCTACGGAGCAAGATCGACTGCACTGAGTGTGTGATTGTGAAGCAGTGACTGGTTTCATAGCATAAGATTCGTATGTAGTTTTGTGTGTTTGCGCAAGCTTTTTTTCATTGTGTCAGGCGTTTCTTTTTTTCTGTTTCCAACCTACAATCTCGTTTGTTAGCGCACGTTTGCGCATGGCATTCCGTGCCAGAGTTATTTAATTATACAAGTTGCGTAACTGCGTTCGAAAATCTTGACACGCATTTGGCCCAATTTTCTGGAGTTAAATGACTTTCTCGCCACCTGGGAACGGCAGCACACAACAAAAATAATGCGTGTATTAGTGGGCTTGCGGATCAACTGGTTTCGCGACAATCTGTTCACTCTCGACAAAGGAGCAAATGACCAGTTTGTATTTCAATACATGGAGCCTATGGGGAGTTTCGCAACTCATATGATTAATTAGCTCTGTTTCGTGCAAGTTTTACGCCATGCAGCCCAATGAGGTGACATCTGAACGCGATCTTCTGTTGTCGTACGAGCCTTGCGTTGCCTCGATGGCCACACCACCAAGCAGCTTCAGCAAGAACAAGAGCGGAAACATCCTGAACAGCGATTCGCTCAACATGATCTTCCACTGCTACACGTACTGGTGCAACAGGGAGCCTGAATGGCAGCGTGGAGGACACGAGCAAGTTTGTCGCCCACATGCTCGGGGTCAGCCAAAGGACGGCGTTCAAGGTTGGGGGGATGAAGTTAAAGCTTCGAATTTTGCGGGTGGCAAACTGACGAAGCCCACGCAATGCGGGCCCCGCCGCGGTGGTCTAGTGGCTAAGGTACTCGGCTGCTAACCCGCAGGTCGCGGGTTCGTATCCCGGCTGCGGCGGCTGCATTTCCGATGGAGGCGGAAATGTTGTAGGCCCGTGTGCTCAGATTTGGGTGCACGTTAAAGAACCCCAGGTGGTCGAAATTTCCGGAGCCCTCCACTACGGCGTCTCTAATAATCGTATGGTGGTTTTGGAACGTTAAACCCGACATATTATTATCATCCACGCAATGCGGAGTAAAGAAGACGCAGCGCGAAGTTTGACAGCTTCACGTTGTGCACGCTGAGCTCTTGTGTGCACGATTTCTTTCTCCAAAACGAGAGGAACCGTCGAGAAGATAACTGCCGAGTTCTCGGAGGGTATGGAACTGCCATTACTAAGACGGTGTACTGTGCACCGCCTGCTTGTCTATATCAGCTTCAAACGTAAAAAAAGAAGCCGCAAATTGGTCCTTAACGACAGGGATGACATACGATTGGCGGAATCGCTACCTCCATAATGTGGAGCGTTACCGGGCGGGACTAAAGATTTTCTACTTGGACGAAACATGGGTCATGGTGGGACACACTTGGTCGATTGTGTGGACAGACACCGTGGTGCCGAAGCACGGACGCCTGCTCGCGCGAACAAATGGTCTGACGACCGGTGTGAAACGACCTTCTGGGAAAGGTCAGCGCCTGATCCTGGCCCACATAGGCAGCGAGATGGCTTCGTCGAAGACTGCTTGGATGTATTCCGGGCCAAAAGACAGGCGACTGCCACGAGGAAGTGGACGGCAATCACTCTGAGGGCTGGTTGAATGACGCTCTACAGAAGTTGCCAGTTGGTAGCGTCATTCGCTTAGACAATGCACCTTGCCATAGCCGGCGAGAAGAAAAATTACAGGCGATGTCCTAGAAGAAGGAAAAGATACAGGAGTGGCTCGCAAACAAGAACATCACCTACTGAAAAAGATGATAAAGAAGCAGCTGCTTCAGATGGTGGTATTGGTAAAGTCATGCTTTCTGATCTACATCGTAGACAATACGGCTGTAAGTGCCGGTTGCATTGTACTGAGGCTCCCGCCGTACCACTGCGAATTTAATCCTATTGAGCTTTTGTGGTCCAAGGCCAAAATTGGTGTCGCTGCGGACGACAGAAACTGCAAGCTGTCTGTGGTTGACGCCATCTTGAGAGATAAAACCAAGCAGGTAACGGTGGAAGACTGGTGGAAGAACATTCAGCACGTGATGGACGTGGAGGCAGAGTTCACACTTGACACGTCTGGGAATGAGCACATTCAACCCATCATCATCCAGATGATTGAAGTTGACACTGATGAAATTGACGACGACTGAGAGCTCTATGGCATTGAGCCATTTGACGAAGCATAGCGGTCTCATATAAATGAAAAAAAACAGTCCTCTTTAGGGCTACTAAATTTTAGCCCGGTGGGTTTGCGAAAGACAACGATCTATTCCGTGACCACTCAAAGGAATAAGCAATTCCATTTCTGGCGTATTTCTTTCATAGAAGATCAATTCCGATAAGCAACGTCACCCACAGATCTCGCTTTATACGAGAAGTGACATAGAAACACACTTCAATGCTGGCATATCTTAATTAAAACACTGTTGTTAACCCTGATCATAGTTAGCGAGCTCAAAATGCTCAATCAGGCGGCCACCTGCGAGTTTGACATGCTTTATTGCTCCGTTCAGAATCAAAGAATCAAATCAAGAAGAGAAAATGGACATGGCCCGGCATGTTGCGCGTAGACAGGATAACCGCTAGTATTTGAGGATAACTAACTGGATTCCCAGAGAAGGCAAGCGAGTTAGGGGGAGACAGAAGGTTAGGTGGGCAGATGAGATTAAGAAGTTTGCGGGTTTAAATCGGCAGCAGCAAGCACAGGACCGGGTAGACTGGCGTAACATGGGAACATGTGAGAGGCCTTTGTCCTGCAGTCGACGTAGTCCGGCTGATGATGATGATGTTGGTGATGATGATTATGATTGCTCCGTTAGCAGTCTGCACTGAAAATTGAACTGCTATCATAGCCAGTGCTGGTGAAATAGCAGCAGTCAACACGAAAGTGACAGCCACTGTTAGCAGCTTGCATGTCAAATCACACTCATGTGGCGGCACTGTTTATTTTAGTTATCTAGCTCACAGAATGAAAGCAAATAAGAGAACAAATATAAAAGATCATTTGCTTAGTGAGGCTCAAACTGCTCATTCAGGCAGGAAACGTCGAAGTGACGCACCCCGTAGTGAAATAGCAGTAGTCGTAGCACAATTTATCATTCTGTAACCAGTCTGTACTGAGAATTGAAGTGTTGTCATAGTCAGTGCTGGTGAAATAGCAGCAGTCAACACAAAACTGACAGCCACTATAAGCAGTTTGCATGCCAAATCACATTTATGTTGTTATTGCTTATTTTGGTTATCTGACCCACACAAGCAGTACGAATAACTAAACAAATATAAAACATCGTTAGCTTAGTGAGGCACAAAATGCTCGTTCAGACAGCCACCGTCGAATGTGATGCTGCCCACTGTGAATTAGCAGCAGTCGGAGGACACTTTATAATTATGTTACCAGTGCGCATTGTGAATACAAGTGTTGTCATCAGGGGCGGGTAATTGATAATCCAAAGGGTTCAAATTAACCGGGACTTCGAGGTTTAGCCCCCCCATCCCCTTCAAGGGCCAGAAAAAATGGCTATCTTTGTTGTTTGGTTCTGAAAAGTTTAACCTTTCAGCTGGAGCCGCTGAAAAGACGTCTGCAATGCACTTGTATTCTACTTTTGTAGCCCTAACAGAGTGAATATCACCTGCAAAAATTTAACCCTATTACATGTTTAAAAGCGAGCGATTTGTGCACAAATGAAATATGTTCAGTTGTTTTTTTTATTGTTATCGAAAACCTTTCTGTGAAAGTTATACACGGAATTCATTTTTATAGGCGCAACCTTTTCTTGAAGATTTGGCCCGCCTACTTCTCATATTAAAAATATTCTAATTTTAAACCATCTATATAACTTGTTGTGATCAGTAGGCATATACAAATGCATACCATCACTATAACGAGAAGCCCTTAAATGTGCCTTGAATGAAATAAAAACTGACTGATACCACGTACATTGGGAATCGATGATATGCGAAGCACGAATAAGAAAGGGTGATATCTTATTTAAAAATCAGCGCAACGTTACGAGGTGGGGGTAAATGATGCCGCACATACTTTCTGTGTCATGATTATCATGTTTGTGTCGTTTACCTTTGTCATCTATTCACGTCACGTGTCACCAAATTTAGTGTATGTGGAGCTAGTGAAACGACTGCGAGGGCGCCATAAGCGTGGCATGTTGTCATGTTCGTACATGACACACGTGTCAGGATTATCATGTTTGCACGAGTCATATTCTTTCGCCATCCACTGACGTCACTTAACACGACATAGGTAAATGACACATACAAACATGATAATCAGGACTTGCGCGTAATAAACAACATGACTACATGCGACACTCATGATGCGCTCGGGGCCCTTTCGCTAGCTTCACAGAAGCCAAATTTGGTATTTCGTGACGTCAATGAATGGCAAAGATATCTGAATGGTGCAAGCATGATAATCCAAATATGTGTGTCATGTGAGAACATGACTGCATGCCACATTCAAGGCATCAATACAATTAGACGTGACCCGGTGTGCGTGCTCTCTGGCGTTCCTTTCGACGCGTCACGCCGGTGTTGCGACGCTATGCGCCCGTCCTGTCATGTACTCGTAGGCGCGCGCCGCGCTGCGTTGCTTTGACGCATGCACGTTTTAGTGCGTCTGGCATCCCTTCGTCACGAAAAGAGGGAGACACGGGAGACGCAGGAAGACAAACTTGGTATATGTGGAGCTAGCAAAACAGCCACTTGTGCATCATGAAAGGCCCAATATCAGTCTGTCTGTCTGTCTGTCTGTCTATTTTTATTACGCAGTCATCCGCAAATAAATGAATATTGCAGGTAATGCAGGACGGTAAATCATTAATGTATATAAGAAAGAGCAGTGGGCCTAGTACGGAGCCTTGTGGTACGCCGGAATGAACGGCACTTGGTTCAGAGCTTACATTATTAACTGAAACAAATTGAGAACGATTTTTTAGAAAACATTCGAGCCATGTTAGAAGCCTGTGATCTATATTAAGTTCATTTAATTTGTGCAACAGCAAGTTGTGACAGACTTCATCACGTGCCCTCCGTTCGTGCCCTCCGATCACCGTGACCGGGGACCTTGCACTGTCATACGTGATGTTCACGTACAACTCTTCCCTCCGCGACACTGCGGGCTATATACTCACCTTTTTACCTCTTCATTGGACGCGAACGAACGTTGCCACTGGATACGTTTTTTACGGCTTCTTCATAGTACTTTACCGAATACGCTCTTGATGCTATTACTCGCGCTTACCACGCCACTCAACTCGCTTGAAATAGATTGACAGCTACTCAACAAACACAAAAGCACCATTACGACGAGTAACATCCTGAAGACTGATCTATAGCGGGTTCCCTAGTTATTTTCTGGTGCCCAACGCGTCGTGTCGGTCTTTTTAAGAAGCTGCTTTCTCGTTAAAAGGGCTCATATTGCCTGGTTCGACGAGTGACAGACGTTACGCACGAAATTGTGAAGGATAATCCTACATCCTCGTCGACTCTTATCTCGCGACGTCGACCACGTAATAACGCTAAAGTGTTACAACTATAATACCGTGTCCCCATAAACGCTCCAGGTCGGCGCTTTTACCACCGAGAGTTGTGTAGCGTGGTTTTCACTAGCATTCTCAGTGAATAGTAAAACAAATCCTGAAAAGGCGTTCAGAAGGGAGGCGTGTACGTCCAGGTGTGAGCTATACTGTATTTTGCGACTCACTTAGTGGTATTCCCACGGAACGTTTCCCATGCACACAAGGGCAGCTTAAACATTGCCCCGTTTTAATGATCAAACGTGACATCGTCCTCACGCACTCACGCAAATAATTGTAAAGAATCAGCAGCTACTCTTCCAATGAATGAATGAATGATATGTAAAATTATGGTCTATTTTTTTCTAATTAGACGCAATAAAAGTGATTACTAATAGACAATATTGCCAAAAAGCATAGGAAATGTCGTTACCTTTAAAAGTAATGTAAATGTGAAGAAAGATATGGGGACAAAAAGATAACTTGCCAGTGGCAGTACCCTAACAGACAACCGTAGCCCAACCACTGAGCTATGGTGGGGGTCCACTTTGAACGTCCACTTTATAGGGTATATATGTGAATTTGATTGGGGTAGCCTTAATCAGTCTCACCGGTTGCCATTGCAGCGACTAAAGAACACTGTTGGCGTCACGTAGCACGTGATCTCTTTCACAAGCTAGCAGCTGACCAATAATTGCTCTCTGCTACCTGAAAGCATCAAGTCTGACAGAACGAGACCTTCTCCATGAACGAACATTAGGAGTGTAAATTTCAGGCCCCACACTTGTCTTGGCTTTATTGTCTGTTTGTTTTCATTAGGTACTGTTTGTGACACTTGAGATGTTAGAGAAACTTGGAAAAACCTGCGTCCAGAACGCACATCCCGCACAACAGAGCTGTGCTGCGCGTTAATAGTTGCTGCGCTTTCTCATGTTTGTCATAACGACACGATGTTACTGATTTTTTCACTAAACTGCATATTGTTCGAAATTTGCGGCTGTTTGGCCTAAGGTGAATGGGGACCGGGAAACGTATTAGCAAGGAGAAATTTTTACAACAATGAGGCATGTCAAACTAATTACTTCATGCTTCTGCAGCCAGAAAAACTAGTTGCGAGATTGGGGAATCCGGACACACGGAATTCTCACGTGCTCTGCGAATTCGATTTCACGTCTGTTTTATAGTACTCTAGCATTTCCTGTATTTTTGGTAAATGATACCTACGGGAAATACCCTGGCAATGTCACTTGCTCAAGTGGGTCGCTTACACTTGAAATCTAGATATGTTAGTGAATGTTAGCTGATTTCGGCAAACCATGCAACAGAGTCTTCACGAAAAAGTTGATGATCGTGACCAAGGAAGAAGGTGTTTTTTTCTATTAATACAGAATGATCTTCACTCTATGATATTTGTATTCTTACAAGCATAGATTACCAGTTCCAATACGAAAAAAAACAAGATGTCGAGCCCACAAAGTCATTAGCATCTTCCGTAAACACTTAAATATGATATTTTCATTACTTTGACTAACTCTACCCTTTAGGTAACTGTGGTACTTTTATTCTATTCCGTAAAATAATGCATGAGATCTTCATACACTACTTATACAAATGTTCTACATCGGGCTAATTTGTGATTAGAGAGACTGTAAAGGAGCATTCTGGGAACATTGTGTTCATATTCGTTTTGTGCCCATTGATCCACAAAGTCGTGGGCTCACTACGATTCTGTGCTTATCCGGAACTCGATTTCTTGGAGATCGATGCTTGCATTGCTGTTAGTGAAGGCCAGCTGCCGTTGTCGGGTGTTACTGTTTTTTTATTCCATTATTTGCACACGTAAGCTTGCACGCTCCACGAAAAATGAAGTTCTGTGAAAATGACAGTGCTCGTACGTAGAACTACACACCATTTCAAGGCACACACTGCCCGGGGCATTCAGACTGTCAGCCTCAGCTCCATCACTGGAGGCATGTATTAATTAATGGATCGCGTGGGGAAGCGAGCAGCCGGACTGGAAAATTTCGCTGGTAGACTGTAATTGGCGTCGTTGCATGTTCAAACAGCAGATTAAATTTCGATTAGCGGTACCACTGACGCATACATGCAAGGCCAACGTTAAAATATTTAATGTCGTTAGCGGGATTTCTGCCACAATTTAGGTAACAGAGCTGTACTACGTTTTCCACTTGTCGGTGGCAGCGGAGTTCACGTGTCTAAAAATGAGGGTTTATTTTTTATTGCGTTGTTGGCTTAGTTCAATGAGAGATTTGTGCAGATGATATGCTGCCACGTTTTTGCGGTAGTGAAACGTGATATGAATGAAAAATGCAAGTTGATAAGTTCTAGGAGATCATGTAAACACATGTGAAAGTCCAAATAGGTAAAGTAGGATAAATTAATTTATTTATTAGTATTTTTTCAAAAACTCACTGCATATAAGAAATGTTAAAACTACCATTACGAGTATCCTATAAAAAACAGACTTGAAAAACATAATTCAGGCTATTCTCTCTAGTCATCAAAAGTATCATTCTTTGCATACAACAGGGCGTGAAAAAATGGTCTTAAGGAATAGGTCAAAGGGCAACAAACACGCATTTTCGTGTTTGCATGCCCCGTACCTTATAAGAAATGTTTCCCTTGCTGTTCCAAGATAAAGTTGCGTGTTTTGTATTTGTTACCGTAAAACCGTCACCCGCGTTCCGTCACCCGCGTTCAGACTTTGTAGTCTATTTTTAATAACACAATTTGTGTTTTGTCTGTAGTGAATGGTTTTACCACAACCAGTGAACATTTTATTAGGTGCTTCGGTTTTGAGGGGTATTTTCTTCTTTTTTCTGTTCTAATACACTTTCGTTGTTATGAACGGCTTTGTCCTTTGTGAAGACTCGAATGTTCAAATCTAGAGAGCTCTTATGAACATAAGAAAAAGAACCTTGCACAACAAATTGGTGTCCGTGAAAGGAAAAGGCCGTTTGTTTTGCGTCTGGATTTTAGGACGCGCTGTGAACGATGACTAGCATGTGGGAGATATTAGAGTCGGCTGAACGTATGGGTCTGAAGGGAGCAGAGTTTAGAGTATGGTGCGAGGAATTGGTTAAAAGAGAGCGTGAGGAACGGGCTGCAGAGCTAAAGACAGAGAAGTAAAAGCTCAAAATGGAGTTAAAGGCCAAGACAGAGCAGCTAACTTGGTTGTTTGGTGAATTGGTACGACATGATTCACACAAAAAACAGCGCCAGTAACGAGGGACAAGAAAAGAGAGGCAGACAGCGGCATTGACTTACTGTCCCTCATTGTTAGAACTGTTTTTATGTGAATCAAGAGAGAGCGATTTGAGCGAAAAATGCGTACTAGGGTGGGAGAAGCTTGAGCGAGAGACACGCGAAAAGAAAGAGCTGCTTGAGCGTGATATTCGCGAAAAGAAATAGCTGCTTGAGCGTGATACTCGCGAAAAGAACCGGCAGCTCAAATTAGAGAGGCTAGAACTCGACCGGCGACTCGAGCTTGCGATGGCAAAAAGGGGGCAGCTGGAGATACAGAGTGTAGAGCAAGCGGTGAAAGTTTGCTTCGATAGCATTGTTTGCTGGAGAGAAATAAATTCATGCAAGATTAGCCTCGAGCCTGGCGACTGGAGAGAAATAAATTCATGCAAGATTAGCCTCAAGCCTGGCGACAACCTTACTTCTCAGCCAGGAGCCCAGATAGAGGAAGGCAGAGGAGTGGGCAGCCAACAAAGCAAGAGTCATGCAGAGCTTGTTGAAGCAACGGACAGCTTTCCAAGATTGGAACATTGTAGTTTCCTTCGCCGCGACTGGTGCCTTCGAACTCCTGAAGAGGCGGGCACATGTAATGAAGAATTAGGGTTACCTCCGAATAGCTCTAGTGAAGTAGCGCTAAAAGTTCACCGGTGTGATGACGGCGAGTGCCGCGAAGAAGTGTTTGAAGTAGTGGTCTCAGGTTCATGTTTACTGCCGGATGCGGTAACTTAAGTTACAAGCATGGTCGAATGGCATGCGAGAAACTCGCTCGCCAAGCGGCATAGTATGACCGCGCGGGTTTCTGCAGATGTGATTCTTCTGAACGAAGAAGGCGAGAGTGTGGAAGCACTAGTTCAAGCAGACAGTGTAGTGGTAGGCTCCGCCACGGTGGTCTAGTGGCTAAGGTACTCGGCTGCTGACCGGCAGGTAGCGGGATCAAATCCCGGCTGTGGCGGTTGCATTTCCCATGGTGACGGAAATGTTGTAGGCCCGTGTACTCAGATTTGGGTGCTCGTTAAAGAACCCCAGGTCGTCGAAATTTTCGGAGCCCTCCACTAATGCGTTTCATAATCATATGGTGGTTTTGGGACGTTAAACCCCACAAATCAATCACACCAATCAGTGTAGTGGTAGAGCTGTTCTGTTCAGCATGTAGAGATGTGGCTAGCTAGGAGGTGCAAAAAGGGAAGTTGGACTGCATTGAGCCTCGCATTCAATCTATAGATGCTTTCAAGGTCACAAACGTTGTACTCCCCCCCCTCGAAAAAAAAAACTCCGCTCGCCTCATTTACCAGCTCCTGAATAAAAACTAAAAACACGTTTTTAATTTCTTTTCAAACGTCAGGAAACTCTCTCTTTTGTTTGTCACATATAAAAACGTGCGCAAAGTACAAAAAATTGTTTGATAACTTTTATGTAGCTCGAAAAACATTTATTTGAATATAGTTTTGCCAAATAGGGGAAGAAAACTGTAGAAAATTAGCAGACTATTTTCTTAATTTTGGGGGGGTCTACCAATGCTATTATAGCACATCGGTATACAAAACCAAGTAATGCCAGATTTAGCTGTATATAGCCAAAATGGACTACAGAGAAATGTTTTGGCATCGTCTTGGGCGAGTTGGCTTTGTGGCTATATTGGCTACTGAAAATCAGAGACAGATTTTTTTTTGTATGTATGTCACGCAGCCGTGATGAACGTTCCAGAGGTGACTCTCATCGAGCGGACACGAATCTTTAAAGATTCATTCATATTTGTCCTTGAAGAGGTTGAAAACGTCAAAATACACCAAAAGTCCGCACGCTTCGTCGCCCAAGACAGCAGAAAACCGTGTGACAAGCACCGGCAGTCTATGTTCTTCTTCGTCGGAGCGGGTGCAGAACGCTTTTCCACCTCTCCGGAAGCCGTTCTTTAGCTGTACTGGCATGTGAATCACATAATTTTAGGCTGCAGTTCTATACTGGAAGCCAAGGAGTGGTATGTGTATTTGTATATACGTACAAGTGGGCTTTTCTTTATTGGAACTTTCTGCAATTTCGCCAATTGCGTAGCGGTTCATCTACTTTTTATTCAGATTGCAGGCGCATTGCTCGTATATTGTGTTGTGTATATATGCTGTAGAACTTGCACAAATTCTAGGGCATACCTTGCAAAGAATGATGGGTGATGCACCTGGCCGCGGTCATGAATAGTGAGCTCACGCGTTTCGCCCAATATCAGATTTCGGCGCCTGTGCCCATCGCTCGTGCTTTTTATAACATCTGCGTTACTCGCACCAAGTTTGCCCAAAAGTTTTAAAACTGCAGTTTTACCCACCATGATGAGCTTGTTGTTATGGGGCTCGTCTGCTCATTGAATGTCGTGTGATTGAATTCCGGCCACAGCAGCCGCATTTTTTTAAAAGCGAAATGCTACACAGGGCATGTGAATAACCCCAAGCGGTCGTGCATCTTCATATCCCTCCAGCACGGCGTCTTTCATGACAATGCCGTCACGCTGAGGGACGTGAAAATTCTGCCATTATACGTTGTATCCGCTATTCCTTCACTGCCACAAGAATATTAACGCAATCTTTGAAAGTATAAACATCTTTTTCCTTTACTTTTCCTATATTAGACATCGATAAGGAGTGGCGTAGCCAAGAGGTGGAATACAGGACCATACCCCCCCCCCCCCGAAAGATATTTTTCACCATGACATACAGAACGACCCCCCCCCCCCTAAATAGAAAATGCTACTTATGCTTTTGTCGATAAGCGGTTACTTTTATTATTTAATGGTGCTAAACTCATTTTTATGCGCGAACTTAATAGGGACGGCGGAAGAACTACCGTCTATGATCATAAAATTTGTCAAAAGCAATTCTTGGTCATCTTTTGCACATGTCAAACAACGCTGAGTTCTCGATACTGGCCTCGGAAGGTGACTTTTCAACAGTGACTGACTGGTGCGACACAGATTGAACAATTGTGCTGTCTGTTAATATTTATCATTATTATATTTATGGTCGAGAAAGTTTGTTGAACGGTATACTAAGGTAAACTCAATTTATTAGCTTAAAAAAGTATATGAATATTGAACTTTCACGCTCTCAAGCGCTAACGGCGAGGACCGTGTTTTCAGATATAAGTGCAGAACCGCAGTTGAGGAAGATTTCTGGAGTATTCTTCCGAGGCGACACTCATAATCTCATCGTGGTTTCTGGCCCCTTTTGAAAATACACTAACAATGGATTGTAAAAGTATATGTCGTCAAAAGCGAAAATGTAACTAAATAAAAAGGCAAATGTGAATGGCTATACTTGGATGCAAACATTTTTGATGTTTCTTGTCTTTAACTATATTTAGGCTACAGTTGCTCTAGCTTTTGGCTACAACGCCTCGTCCGACTTGGCAACACTGACAAAACCGGAAGTCATCAAGTGCTGTGTTTGTAAACCTTGAAAGGGTCTATAGTGAGTGAGCTAAAATATGGTGGCAAATCACCAGTGCAGACCATTCCGACCTCGCTGCTCGGATAGCCGACCAGCGAGGTCGGAACGGTCATGCGTCTATTTACTGTCATGCGTCTTATTTGGCATCCGTTGGTGCAGAACACACTCTGCGAAATGTCAGATGCATTGGCACCATATCTGCCGAGGCCAAATGTTAGCATAAACGAAGAGTTTTCTCGTACGCTTCCTATTCCCAAGACTTTCAGTCTTGGTTTAATTCAGCCTAGTGAATCCGCTGCGCGTCCAAGGCTACTTGCAGTTATACAACCAGGCGTCGGGTCAGAGCTGCTTCCAAGCATCTCTGTTGCTTTGTTGTGTGAAAAAGAAACTTGCCACACGTTTTGTTTGGGACGTATTTACTTCAGCGCTATTTTTTTAATCGGTGGCTCTTTAAGGACTGTTAACTTACGAAAACGGACATAAATATTTTGTAAATAGCCATGTTTCTTGTGCACTTGTGTTTGACGCTTAGTCAGGTGATCAACGAAAACCTAATGCCAGGTGTGACATGACATGAATAGACTTTGAGCCAGTCAACTTGGTGCATGCAGTGTAGTGAAATATATTTTTACTGGTAGTAGCATGCAGTGTGAACTTGCATTTGAGCTTTACTGTCAGATTATTTACAGGTATTTTGGTTTGACATAAGAAGTTGTAAATTCTTTTAGGCATTTTATGAACAGTGAGAGCTTTGGTTCAAATGAGTTGTCGGTATAGTCGTAGTATCTTACGTGTGTAGTTGGTTTGGCACGAAATAATATGTACCACCATGTAACTGGTCTTTCAGACTAAACGGGTCTTACTATTGTGAATGCAATATGAGCAAATGTGCAATGTTTAGGATTGACTTGGTATAGCGCAGTGACCAAAACATGTCAGCCTCTGTTAACTGTGTGGATATGCAACTACATGGTACAGGTGTCAAATATTTTTTTTGTTGACAGAGGCGTGCATTGTGTGCTCTCTGACTGTATGTGAAGCGCGTCGGTATATGCAACCTTAGTTTGATGCTCAAAGTCCATAATAATGTGTTCCGTGCACCAAGTGGCAGTTTTCTGAACAGAAAAACTCTTTCGAAAGGGGGATTATGGGATGTATGTTGCGCGTTTGTATAGTGCGCGTTTCCGAGTGGCTTGGCAAAGTTGCTGACACTAAAAGAAGACAAGCAGTGCACGCGCAGACAGAAGCCGACTGAAAACGACGTCGGCGAACATTGGCACGGGGGTGGCCCAATCACCAGTCACCGCGAAGGTTCTAGGGGCCAATGGCTGGGCACCACGCAACTGGAGCAGACTCCAAACAAGACGGGAAATGTGGGCCAGAGCTGCAACAGAACCAAGAGCAGAGCAGAGCTGAGCAAGGAGGGTTCGAAGAGGACGTTGGCAAGGGTAGAACATCAGCGGCCCGGGCGCTGAAGATGGGACGTCGGGTGTCGGACCTGAGACTCCAAGACTTCAACTAACCGGGGCCTCCAGTCATTGCATTCCCGCTTGAAGAGACCGTAGCCATCCGGCCCAGGACCTGCGGACTTCGGTGCCGACAGACGAGCTACAGCCATTGGCCTGCATGCCCGAGCTGCGCGACTAGCTGCCTGGCCAGGTTGACACTGGTTTCCCGACGCATCGCCAGCAGACAGCGTTCACTCATCACCACGTGTCCACTCTGAAAGCCAGAGCCACCACTTTCCGGTCTGGTTTCTTGACACATCACCAACAGCTAGTGTTTCATCACCAGTCACGCCGGGTCCTAAGCTGGAGCTACCGGGTTCCTGTTCGTTAAACGTCGCCAAGCACTCAGCGTGTTGGTAATACTTAACTGCCACTTTCCTCCATTCTGCCGCTCACCCGCATTCGGATTCTGTAGTTTAGTAGTATTACCCCATGTATGTTATGTTTGTAGTTGAGAGGGTTTTACCACATGCAGTGAACCTTGTATTAGGTGTTTCGGGTTTGTGGCGTCGATCCGTCTTTTTACTTTTCTATTAAATGTTTGTTGCTGCAAACAGCTTTGTCCTTCGTGAAGACTTTCGAAGGTTTAAACCAAGAAAACTCTTACAAAAATTGGAAAGAGAACTTGCATGGCATGAAACGTTTGTGTTTCTTGCAAACGTCCGTTACAAGGTTCGTTCCAATTACGTGGTTAACATCAGGTTATTTGAACGAAAGCGTTCGTTATCAGGCAAGAATCACTCACATGTTTCGCAACATCTCACGCTGTGCCATTCCACACCTAATTTTTGTGAACCTGAGGGGCTGTCGACACATCGCGTCCAATGTTAAGCACAAATCAAACATAGGACACCAGTCTAGACAACATAACGTTGATGTATATCCCTGGTGCTTGAATCCTGATAACAAAACGGAGCATGGCCTTGTATACCATTGCATAGCAAGAGCTGAACAAACGGAAGTGACGGTGACAAGTACAGAAATGAGGACGAATACAGGGTAGCATAGCATATAAACAAGGAGAAAGAGCTAGAAAGAGAGAACGTGAACAAAAGAGAAAGGAATAAAGAGTCACAATAAAAGAGCAAAAAAATTGAATAGAAAGTGAGAAAGAAAATAAAAAGAAATAAATGGAAACGAAATAATACGCGAAATTCCCACTAAGCTGCACAAGACGGCTTAGTGCTAACCGAATATGATGAACTATTTTGATCAATCATCAAGTGACTTACAACCCTGCAAACCCAAGGAGAACTTACAACAGAACAAAACCCAGGGAGAACCGGTCATAACATAGCCGCAATTGTAGTTAAGTTGAGGACTTGTGAATCAGTCATCTTCGTAGCGAACAGCTTTGCACGACTTCGCGTAATCATCGCGCATTCTTCTTATCAGTCAATGTATTGATCCTTCTGCCTAATCTGTATGAAAGCATCCTGCTCCTGACGTGTTTTTCACCTCCTCAAGGCTCGAAAACTTCACAAGTAACAGAAGCTTTACAAGGCTGTCCTGTCCACTCCTTCTTTCTGTCATTTTTTTGTGCTTCAATGTTTGTGTCTAATTACAAAACACGCTAGTTGGTGAAGTCCTGCCTTCGGTATTGGTATAAATTTCAACTTATATTATTATTGTGTGATGTCATTGGAAACGCCTTCCGATTCGAAGTCACAATTATGTCCCGAATATGGAAGGTCTAGAACATCATGTTGTCATCAAACGTAACCCCTAATAGTGCTTTTGTCTGGGCAAGTTGATGCAACATTTGCGAAATGAACCAGCGTGAAAGGTGGGACAAAGGACGCAGTATAGACTTAAACGTGTTGTATTGTGTCATTCGTTTCGTATTTCATGCTGATTTTTTTTCGCAAACTTCTAGCCACCTGAATTCTTCCGCAGTTCCTGTTGACGCCATTGTCGACGGTGACAATCACTTTAGTTTTGTTCGGCGATGTATGTCATGTATTTGCAATTAACACTTCGTGCAAACCGCACATTTCGAGCTTGATGTTCCGCGAATTAGTAGGTGAGTGGCGGTATATACCACATTTTCTGTGGCTTCAGCCAAGCCTGTATGGTTGCACCGACACCTCCATGCGTAATGCTGTACAGCAATGAGGGATGCAAATATATAAAGGCCAATACGCCTGTATGTGTCAGGCGCACAAAGTTCCTGATTTGTCTACTCACGGGAAGAAAGGCATGCCCCTTGTAAATATTTCTTTAGCGAACGTAAGAAAGAGCACACGCACACGAAGCCAAAAAAGAGAGAGAAAACGAGTCCTAGCGAAAGACTGTGTGGGCTAAAGTAAAGAACAGAATTCAGCTAGAGCAATGTCAAATATAAGGAGTCTGCTCAACGTGACAAACTTCGACAACGAGCTACGATGTGGAGCTGTCGCATTGTGTCACAATTCTGTAGCCGCCGGCCGACGTAGAAACAAAGTGGAGTCGACAACATGTTTCGAAGCAGTCCCAGAGAGAACTGTGCGGCTGTCCCGAGAAAAAACTTTGCTTTCCCGTTTTCTTGTCCCTCTATTTTGATGCTAACGCTTTGTTGACACTGCCGTCTTTTGGCAGCTTCCCTTGGGCGAAAAGTACAACGGAAACAAGGAATGTTCCGTGCGCAAACGACGGTCGTTGGGCAGAGTCCCATTTTTGTCCCCGCAAGCGTAACCCGAACAGTCTCTGCATGCACTTGAGGTTAGAAAAGGTACGTATGGCACAACTTACGCCGCAAGAGAATTTTAGGACTTTGTCCAAAGTTGGTTGAACCTCGTTGAACCATGGCAAAGTCAGCATAGTTATGTCCTTACCGCAAAAAAGCACTAGCACGCTCACAAAACAATCACAATCCAGACTTCAAATCATAGCCTCTCAGATGGCAGTCGCGTGGCGGGTTATCCCAATCGCGCGATGAGAGCGTGTTTAGAGAGGTGGCGTGGTTTGCTCCTTTCTCCGCACCGCGGTGCTTCCACAGAGGATCAAAAAGGCTGCCACGCTGTTGACAAAGCTTGCATCTGGGGAGAAAGAAAATCATTTTGCGCTTTTATATAACTTCGTGCTCATATGGAAATGTCGGATCGAAGTGTACGAGAGGCAAAGTGTGTGCTTCGGCGAATATTTTCTCAAATGGGCTTTTTTTGCTGTAGATTTGCGCCACCCACGTTAAAGCACTTATAATTGCGTTGCCTCTGCAAGAAATTCTCATGGGCTGGAAACACACTGTACTTAGAAGTTTGTAGGCTCTATAGTATGCAGGGCATTGGCAAAGAAAAAATTAGAAGATCCTACGTACAGTGAGAATCGGTGATATGCGAAGCACGAATGAGAAAAGTTAAGATATCATTTTAAAATTAGCACAACGTTATGAGGTGGAGGTAAATGATGCCGTACATGACTTCGGTGTCACGCTTATCATGTTTGGATGTGTCGTTTACTTTCATCATCTATTCACGTCACGTGATACCAAATTTAGTATACCTGAGGCTAGCGAAACAACCGCGAGCACGCTATGGGCGGGGTATGTTGCGTTATAACATGACGCGCGTGTTAGGATTATCATGTTTGCACGAGTCATACACTTTTGTCATCCATTCACATCATTTAACACCAAATTTGGTATATGTGGAGCTAGCAAAACGGCCGCGAGCGAATCATGAAGGGCCCATTATATTCCAATGTATTATTGACGCACGCGTACGCTGAGCACAGCGACGCTACATTAGCAAAACTACGTTGGCAAAACGCGTTACCTAGCAAAACGGGCTACGTTAGCGAAACGCAGGCGTGACGCACTCAAATGAACGCCGGCGAGTGCGCGCACCGCGTCACGTCGAAATGCATTGGCGCCCTGACTGTGGCATTCAGTCATGTTCTCACATGACACACATTTGATGAATATCATGTTTGCACCAGTCACATACCTTCGTCATCCATTAACGTCACGTAATACCAAATTTGGCATGTTTGAAGCTAGCGAAACGGCCGCAAGAACATCATGACTGTGGCATGTAGTCATGTTATTACATGACAAGCATGTCGGGATTATCATGTATGTATGTGTCATTTACCTATGTCGTCCGTTCAAGTCACGTAAAACGGAGTTAGGTACATGTGAACCCGGCGAAATGGCCTTAGCGCATCATGAGCGTAGCATGTAGTCATGTTGTTACATGACATGAATCTCATGTTTATCATGTTTGCACTAAGATCATACCTTTATCGTCCGTTCACGTCTCATAATACCAAATTTGGTATAAGTGAAGCTGGCGAAACGGCCGCCAGCGCATCATTAGCATGGCATATAGTCATGTTGTTACACGACACGCATCTCATGATTATCACGTTTGCACCAGTCACATACATTCATCATCCAATCACGTACCGTAATACCATATTTGGTATATGTGACGCTAGCAAAACAGCCGGGAGCGCATCATGAGCTTGGCATGTAGTCATGTTGTTACATGACACGCATGTCATAATTTTCATGTTAGGGTCTGTCGCATGTGTTCGCCGTGCAATCATGTCATACCATACCAGTTTTGCAACATGCCATGTGAACGAATCCACCGCAAGAGCAGCAGGATCATGAAATGCAAATTACAACATCCATGTCATGATTTTCATGATATGACTGGTCAAATATGTTCTTCATGAAGTCATGTTTTGCCATACAAAGCTTGGTATCGATACCATTATCGAAACGGCCACGAGAGCTAAAAGTCGTAGGTGGCTAGATAGATAGATAGATAGATAGATAGATAGATAGATAGATAGATAGATAGATAGATAGATAGATAGATAGATAGATAGATAGATAGATAGATAGATAGATAGAAAGATAGATAGGTAGATACGCTCAAAGTCACTAAAGTTTGCTAAGAAATACTTCGCATTAAAAAAATGTGACAGCCCTATCAGTGAGCGAAGTCACTATAGTGCTGCGTCCTATGCACACGGGTTATCGTCGATTGAAAGGGTTGCTTTCTTTTTTGGTTTCATGCAACTACTGCTACTTTTCATTGTAACGCAATTTAGAAAATATCCGCATCGCCCCTTAGAAGCAGGGTACAGGGACGAGAATGCAGGCGGTGGTCAAGCATCTAAACTAAGTGTAGACTGAGCGTCACCGGTTCTGTGACGACCATAGGCTGGTTACAGGCACGTTTTGGTCCCTTATGAGCACCAATTCGCACTATGAATTTGAAATATATTCAGTGGATATGTTGAGCAATGTATGAATGAACATCTAAATGTTGCGCTTGTTCAAGGAGAATGAAACACGCGTTCAGAATTTGATATACCTGGTATGAAACAGTACGTACTACATAGCAGTGACGATTTGCACTTCTTTCTAAAGTATAGTCTACCTCGGCCAATACTTAAGTTTCTTCAGAAAGACATCGTTCTGTGACAGATTCGTGTGACCCTTTGATTTGAATGCAGTAGACAGTGCAGTAAACGAACCCGATATGGATGTTGCCATTGTGCTGCCGAAACATAATCAAAATACAGGTGATGACAAAGGAGACGACGACAACTCCAGCACTTTCACTGTTTAAGACGCCGGGAGTAAATGCAGGTCGGGTAATTGAAGCCTTCTGCAATATTCTGGCAAAATTACTTTTAACGTACCTAATTCTAATGGCATGAACAAGGCACTCACACACCTAGAGCATGTGTGCGCTTTGGTTGACCACCTCATAAATATTCGTTCATTATAAATTAATGGAAGCATTTGTCACAAAAGGAGGGCAGTATGATTCAACGACGATAGTTAGCTCCGCATCGCATCATACCATTCTATGGAATAGAGGAATTATGTAATGCATCTATATTTATCAAATCTAGATAATTAGCACTGACACAAAACGGACTGCATTGAAAAAAGGTATACTGCCAGAGACGAATTGGTACGTTTTTACCATCATCGTCAATTGGTGGCCACTCAAGCCACCAATTGGCTTTGGCAGGCCTAGTCACATGTACTGTTTAATTTGAAGAAATAAAAGGTATTATTATTATTATTATTATTATTATTATTATTATTATTATTATTATTATTATATCTATCAACAAAACTCAGCAGTTGTCAAGGTTTTCTTCGTAAGTTGGACCAAAATAAACGCAGTATCAGAAAAGATACTTTCCTTCAGTTCAGAGAGAAGATTCTGGTGGTGATTTTAGAGCATACATGAAAAAAAAGTTGGCCGCGTATCTGCATGTTACACCGCAAATTTCATCAAAATACGATGGTCTTGCGCCTAAAGAGAGCAAACATAACGTTTATTTTATGTTCTGCTCAAAAAAATTGGTGAATGGTATTCTGGAAGAGCTGCGTTAGAGTACCTCGAGCGTGCAGCGGAGGCAAACGAGTGCATCAAGCCACTTCACACGTGAGACATGAGCGCTATCTGGCAGTTATCCTGGAAAACGGGGCGCGCGCCGTGCGCGCCAGTCTCAGAGGTGATAAGCTGTAGAACGCAAGACAACGGGTAGGGGCCATCACCGTGTCATCTTAGCAAAGCGTTGGAAACACTTGCCGTTTCGTGCAAGCTTTGCATGGCCAGCGCAGAGTCACAAAGGCTACGATTCGTAAAATTACCTATGTATGCATTTTCTAGTAAAAAATACACATACAAAACATCAACGTGCTGTTATGGTGCCTCATATAAGCGCAATAACTGCTTTTTATTTGACAATCACACAAGTGTGAACGCTGAACCTTGAACAATATTGGTGGGCGCTGCGGATGGGGTCGGCCGTTTGGAGTATCGGTTGGTCATTTTGGGGCCGTTTTGGGTACGGTTAAGGGCGGACAAACAGATAAATGAACAGACAAACCAAACTTTTGCATCAAAGCTCCCCAAGAAAGACTATCGTCTTTAAAAAAACTTGCGCATGCTGGAATCCCGTGTGCTCTGCGGTCGGTAGCGGCATCCGCCGCCGCCTGAGTCCAGTAAGGGCGCTCTGTCGCGGTAGCCGGGCGTGCAAGGCGATACTCGTTAGTTTTGCTGCAAAGCCCGGTGATTGGGACGGCCGGGTAGAAACACGCCACACGTCCTCCATCTCGGAGTCCATGGTGAAATAGTATTGACTATTCGCGGCGAGATCAGGCAATAGGTAGCACCCATAGAGTTTCATACAATAACACCTAGAGGGGAATATGGCGCTTCAATCGTGCACTCTCATGGGAACTATGGGAAGTACAGGCTTCGAATTTGATCGTGTTAGTTTACGGATCCTTTTCTACAGTTTCAGTATCGTTATTCGCGTAGAGTGTGTAGTGAGGTGGGTACAAAAGACTGAAGCGGCGCCTTTTTTGTTAAAAGAAGATGAAAATTTCTAGGCCTCTCAATTAACTGCAACGCTGGAGCTGTATAAGTCCTGCTTGTTAGCTTAAGCGAAGTGTCGTCCACTCGCCGTTGCGCATAAATGTAGCATCCCATGCCAGTGCAGTATTATACATCGCGTTCATGTTTGGTGTTAGTGCGTCTTGCCATAGCTCGTTGAAATTAACTGCAAAACGACGGTGACGCGAAGTGGACGCACGAACACGTTCTTCCGACTCGACTTCACAACGAAACGAGATGTGCGTTGGAGGCAGACCACTTGAACAGACGCATCTGGTATCGCAGCAGACGAAGTGTTAAGTGTTTCTCACTTAATACTGTGCTGTTATTTCCATAAATAGATATTGCGTGCTTTCCAGGGCAAAAGAAGAATGTTTGTTTTATAATGTTGTAAAAACTATTTCACTACTTCTTGATGCCGAATCAGGAACGCAATGACAGAGTAATGCAATCCCTGGTTGTTATATTTGTCCAGGTTTCACTTCTACCGCTTAGACACCAAACCCTTTTGCAATAAAGCTTGCGCACAAAAAATACAGCAGGTTTTATTTAAATATATCTTCAATCACTTTGTTTTACAATCAGCAAAGAAGCGTCACGAATCTCAAGAACGTGATCCATCTGAAGCAGATCCGTAGCAGATTCTAAGATAATTCCCATGGGGGTACAAACGCCGCTGAAGAAGCTCGGGTAGACACAAGCGCCAGATTCCCCTCTAGGTATTATTGTATAAAACTTTATGGTGGCAGCACTGTCACTTCTTAAGTGAACGAGGTAGTCGGCGTGACGTATACCAACGTACGCAGCGGCACTTTGCTATAGGCAATTCAATTTGATTGTCAGCGTAAAAAGCACGTTGACGGTGACCTAATGGTGATATATATGACCGCCACTGCGACCGTTTTGAATAAAGCTGGGCTAACGTCCCTATTACGCGGAGAGAAGCGCAATCTGCCAATCAATTGAACCTTGTCTTTCAGTGACAGTAATGTTTTGCAAGCTTTTTCTACTTTTATTTGTTACTTACCTCGGTGTTCCAGTAATTGTGGTTCTCCACTGCTGACCCAGACCCTCAGGTCGCCGGATTAAATTCCCGCCGCAAGGGGTACCTTTCCTGTGGAGGCTTATTGCATGAGGCTGGCGTACTGAGATATAAAAGCACGTTAAAGAAACCCTTGTACTCGGAATTTTTGAAGTGCCTAACTACAGCGTCTCTCATAATCATATCGGTGTTTCGCGATGTCAAAACCCCAAGAAACATTTTTGACATTCACCTTCATCATGTGGGCTAAACTATCCCCAGAAAGAGATGATTGATTAAAAATTTACATGGGTATATAATCGCCCAAAACTCAGCTGCACTTCGTTTTTCTTTTTAGTTTTCCGTGTGAGCTCATCTCTCGGAAGTTAAAGTGCAACAAAGCGCGAAAAGCATCGAAGTGATCTCCACTCACTTTGTGATTACCCTCTTGATACTTTGACGCCCAGTGTAGTCGTCGGCAGTTGCGCACTCCAAGAGTGAAGCATTGGAGCCTGAGGCGTGAAGTAAAGCGATTAGGATTTTGCGGCTCCGTAACTCTGGAACAATGTGCTGCAATCATTTTTGTGACTCGGCTATATGTTATCGCCCACCGACTGTGGCTTTCTCCCTGGCCCACGCGAGATAATGGACCTCCCGCGCACAAGCGTCAAACGAACTACCGTTTGCTCATAACGCTCGCTTGAGGAATTATGTGCTTTCTTTACACAACGGCCTAAATACGCTAATTCAAATGAACATATATTAATCAATCCCCGGTGCACCGCAGGTGTTGTTTCAACGTTGCCACTCCAGATGTCTCCTGTCTACCTCCAAGGTACAATTTAATCAACATGTTTGAACCAGTGAATATTTCTTTTTCAAAATTCTTCTTCAGCATCTTTTGTTTTGCATAATAATCATTTCTAGATTAAAGAAGGTTCCCTGTTTACTGAGTAGTCACTGACTGATCCAGCTGTTTGAAAGAATAAAAGCTATACAGGCCTTATTCTCGTGTTCGGACTCTTGCAAATGTTATGAGTTATTACACAGAATGAATGAGAACGCGTTTGAATGAATGAATATGAACGCTATGGGAATAACGTTTGCTGAAGTTGTGTCGATCAATTTTTTTTCAAGTTCAAGTTTCAAGATTTATTATTTCCAAAAACAAGGTACAAAATTCAAGATATACAGAGGAGGGTCCCAGAGCCAGAGGCTTTAGTGGGACCCTTGGTTTGTCGATACAAATCGACGGTAAAATTTATACAGAGCAACAGAAAATTCTTACAATATACAGACATCAAAATGCACTTTTATATCACAAATCAAGCCAAAACACGCAACATGGTATAAAAAAACAAAGGACAAACAAAAAAACGAAGAACAAACATAAAAACAAAAAACAAGTCTCGTATTTTTGTTAATGTATAGTATAACAATGGGGATGCTGCCATCTTTATTTGTCTAGCGTAATATTACCAAATGTTACCCTTACGCATGAAGTTTTCTTGCACCTTCCTTAACAGCGAGGTCGTTTCGGTAGCTGTTTCGGCACTGTCTAATTTGTTCCCTCTGTTCGATGGCCTTATCTGTAAAGTAATTTACATACTACTGAAGTGTATTTTTTTTTATTTTACGTTTTCTTTTTTTGCGTTTACTTATGGCGTTGTTTGTACCTTTAGTTTTAAATTGTACATGAAAACTATAATGCTTCAGTCGAAATGTGTCTGGGCAGCATGGTAAATAATTAGTTAAATGAATAATTACCCAGAAACAATTTACTATACTAAGCCGAGTCGCACGAGTATATATGTAATTCTTTTTAGACTGTTGTAAAGGAAGATATTAAACGCTGCTACCATGAATAGCAGTTGACCAGGCATGACGCTTTTGGAATATTTTTAAAACAGTTTGGAGCAGTGTTGGGGCTCTATGATAGAAGGCATGAATGCCATGCGAAATGCCTGTGTTCGATTCTGACTGAAAGAATAGATGTTCTTTGATACGCAGTGATTTTCCGCTGATAGGCAACACTGCCAGAGTTGGCACTGAATTTTGTGCGACGCATTTATAAGTTGTAGCGTCAAAGTCTCCAAGCTATATTCCTAAATTGTTAGGGCTTCGAAAGTTTATGAGCCGTTAACCTTTGGCACATACCCACACGTACCAAGGACCGTGGTTTGCGGCTGTGTGCCACCTGTTTCTGGTGGAAAAATTTTTGACTTAGAGAACATAACTTAGACATTACTTTTCTCATGAGTTTTCTCATGACTTAGAAGAGAAAGATGAAGTGTTGCTGTAGCTGAGTGTTTGCCATTCATCTTCAGACTTTCCACATATTTTCGCATTTATACGGGGAACATAGTTACCTTTTCGGCGGCGATGGAAGTGGACTCATCTGCACGCCCTCCTGATTTGCCGGCGACAGCGCCAGCAGCCTCAAGGAAGCGACACTGCCTTTCCAGTGACAGCGAGGCTACCCTCATTGACACTGCCTAGAGCGCCGACAGCTCCGACGAGGAATACATGACCGTCATGAGCCACAAAGCAAAGTGGAGGATGCTCAGGGCATCCATGGACGCATCTGCTGTGAGGGCCCCACAAAGACTGCCGAGGTACACCATCCTAATATTGCCTACGCAACCATCCATCAACATGAGACTACTGAACATGCAAGCTCTATCTTCAGAGCTCGAGGCAGTGTTGCCGAACAGTATTAAGGATATCAGAGTAAATCCCCGGAAAATGTTGTAGCAGAGGATGTCGCTTAAGCGCAGCGTTAGGTTCACTCAGCAAAGTCACCGTCCTCGGCGGCATGAATCTTCACATTATCATTCCGCTAAGAAATCAGGCAACTACAGGCGTCATATATGACATCGATGTGACCATCTCGAACGAAGATCTGCCGATCCTTATTAGGCCTGCTTATGATGGGTCCCGAATACTACAGGTGTGCCGTCTAGGAAAGTCTAGATGTGTGAAGATAGACTTTAAGAGTGATTGCCTGCCGACACATGTTAAGGTGGGTCATTTTCGGCATGCTGTGCAGCCAATTATCCCTAAGCCGCGTCAGTGCCCAAAATGTCAGAAATTTGGTCAAGTGAGCGCCCTGTAGAAATCCTACAACATGTTCTTGCTGTGGTGCACCACACTCTGCCGATAACTGTAAGGCTAATTCCTATAATTGCCTTAATGGCCAAGGGCCCCACGACGCCACTTCAAAACAGTGTCCGAAAATAAGGCAGGAGATTTCGGTTTTGAAGAAAATGGTGAGAGACCGTTCGACTCACCGAGAAGCGGTTGGTGTCGTCAGGCGACATCGTTCTCGTCGCAGACACTCATCTAGAAAGCCTGCCCACAGTATCATGCCTTCTGTAGGGCCTCCTTTCGTTGAATCGGCCTCACCACCACCGCCATATTGAAGGAACACGTGCACTGAGAATGCTGCCCCTGAAAAGGAGGCTCTGGAAGAAGCATGGCCATCAGTTCTAAGGATAGCCCCTGCAGAAAAACTGGAACGTGCACCGGTAGCACCACCTCCTGCATCTCGCCAAGATGAGGCGGCAGAGCGTGACCGTGAAATTTTGACGATGATCAAGTCTCTCATCAATGCCATTCGCACGCTTATAGGCAACACGAACACGCCTACAGTACGATGCGCAGTGCAAGTATTGGATGCCCTGAGTCCAGTGCTTGCCAACTTTGCATAGACGAAATGGCTCGTTCACTGCCTTCATTCCGAGGCGAAGTATGTGGTGCGACAGTTTTACAGTGGAATGCCAGAGGACTTAAAGTACAGATCTCATGTTTTCGGCAGTACGTTTTCCGCAACACATTTCCTATATTCGTAATATGTGAACCAAATTTGTCAAAAGCGATAAAGCTTTCTGGCTACGAAGCCTTCACTTCATCGACTTGTGGTGAGCCCAGCGAAGTACTTATATATATCCGCACAGATTTAACCTACATTCCACATTTGGGGCAACCCCATAACGGAAATTATAAGTATGTCTCCGCGTTGCAAAGAAGGTAGCCTTCACGCTTATCGGCGCATACATCTCACCATCTGGTCAGTTCGATGGCGAAAAACTACATGACATCTTGACCGCTACACCTGGACCCTGGATTGTTATTGGTGATTTCAATGTTCATCACTTGCTTTGTGGAAGTACAAAGATTGATTACACAGGCCGGAAACTTGCTGAATTCGCCACACGCCACGAACTTGACGTTATGAATGACGGCAGTCCAACGTATTTGCGTGGTTCAAGATATAGCAGTTGCTTGGATCTTGCATTGGTCTCAGGACGATTCACCCAACAAGTGTGATGATTCACTGATATTGAGACTCACGGCAGTGATCATATTCCAACGTATCTGAAGGTCACAGGTTTTGCAACTTCCTCCTCATCAACTAACAGAAGAGTTAAATGTACAATGTACAAGACAAAGGTGGAAGAGGCATGCGATGATAGCGCGTGCGGCCTCGAGGAGGTAACGAAAAATGTGATGGAAGAGGTTACGTGCACCTTTAAATACACATCAAAGCGTACAGAATTTGATATAGAACTTGAACGACTATGAACGATTTGTAGGTTGGCTGAGAGGAGGTACAGACGCACTAATTCAATTCATGACGTCAGAGACGCTCGACGTCTACAAAAGAAAATCCAACGTCAAAAGGACAAGCTCGAGGGCCAACGGTGGAATAAATTTTGTGAATCACTCGATCCTCGCAAGCCTATGTTCCATATATGGAGGACGGTGCATGGCCATGGCTCGACTCCACAACAACGTCCATTCAGCACATTGGCTCTCCATCAAGGCCGCCTGCAGGTTGTCGTTGCTGAAGATTTTTGCGTGAGGATTGCGGGCAATGTGGTTACCATGAGGGACGAAGTTCTCGGGGATGTTCCTGTAGCACGAGTTTCTGAACTGAATATGCTTTTCTCACTCGAAGTACTGGATGCAGCTGTAGCCACTGCAGACGTTCATCGTTACCTGGGCCGGATGGTATTACATACGCTGTTTTATGCCATCATCTTGGAAGACGTGGCCTAGACCAGCTACTATAAAATGCTACAACTAATCATGGAACGATGGCGTCGTTCCAGAAAGGTGGAAATCCAGCTGCTTGGTACCAATCCTCAAACCTGGAAATCACCGCTTGATCTGGCATCATATCGACCCGTTGCGCTATCCCGCCGCGTGGGGAAAATAATGGAAAGAGTGGTTCTGACACGCCTCGAGTGGTACCTTGAACGCTATAATATATACCTATAGAGCCCATGGCTGGTTTTCGAAAAGGCCGCTCTTCTATTGATAATGTCATCGACCAAGTAACCTCTGTGCAACAACAGAAATAGCTCAAGCGCATCTCGGTTGCAATATTCCTAGACGTGAAAGGTGCATACGACAACGTAACGCACGATGCCATCCTAGATGTCTTGGCGATCATTGGAATCGGTGGAGAAATATTTTGATCGATTCGGAGCTACCTACAGAGGAGATCCTTCTTCGTGCTGACTGCGGAAAGCCGCACCGTTGATCATTACACCGCTCGTGGCGTTCCACAAGGTGGAGTTCTCAGCCCTACGCTGTTTAACCTCACCATCATTGGCCTTGTACAAAGTCTACCTCGATCAGTCAATCTCTCTACATACGCTGATGATATATGTATCTGTGCTTCAGCAGTGACATGACTCCAGGTACGCGCACGGCTCCAAAAAGCAGTGAGAATAACGTCAACGTACTTCCATGCTCGAGGCCTCACAATTTCCACCGAGAATTGTGTCTTAGTCCCTTTTATCCGCAAGCCCATGATCTACTATCCTGTTTCTATCGACAACGTGAACCTTTCGTTAACAAGACGTCACCGATTCCTGGGCGTCATTATCGACAGAGATCTCTCGTGGAGTGCTCACATCTCATACTTGAAGAAGAGGCTCAGCTCTATCACACACGTGATGAGATTTCTCGCTGGTAAAACGTGGGGCACATCAGTGTCCTCTATGCTTTAGCTGTACAGAGCGCTCTTCTTGGGATATTTGCGGTATAGCACGCCGGTGCTTTCTAACGCCGGAAAAACTAACATCAGTGTCCTGCAAAGCATCCAAGGCCAAGTCCTCCGCACATGCTTGGGGCTACCTCGGTGCGCTAATGCGTTAGCAACAATTGGTATTGCTAAAGAACGTCTGATCACGACATATATAACTGTCGACACACTCCGGACACATATCCGTCACATATCCAGAGTGCCTAACCATCACCTTGCTAGCTTGACACTAGAAATACCAAAGGCAGCGTTTTCCAAAGTTGTTGCGGCTAACCAGAATTCCATCTCGTGGAGATTCTCGCCCGCAACCATACCACTATCTTCAGAGTGGTGCATGAAATGACCCACTATGCACCTTGAAGTGCCGAGGATATCTAAAAAGGCAAGCCTGTCATCTGCAGCCCTCAAGCAGATCCCACTGGACCTTTTGCATTTGTCGTATTCATGTTTACACGGATGGTTCGGTCTCAAGAAGTTCGACAGGTGCCTTTGTCATACCATCTCGATCAATCACCATCAAATTCAAAACATCACACATCACGACATCTACGGGATCCGAACTCGCCGCCCTTCTAGCCACTGTGGAATTTGTTACGCAAGAATTCCCTAGTAGATGGGCCATATTCTGCGACTCCAAGGCAGCCCGTCAATGCGTGCAAAGTCTACGACGTGAAAACTACCACCATATGGTGTATCGTATTATTGAAATTTGTCATCGCGCCGCTGATCAAGGACACGCCATTGTTTTACAATGGTTGCCGGGCCACTGTGGCATCAGTGGTAACCACCTCGCCGACGACGCTGCCCGATGTGCCCATGATGGAGCGCCCACACTGTTAATACTTTTGTCAAGAGTACACGCAGCTATAGAACTTCGTCACATCGCACATAATGCCACGCATGCGCACTGAAATTCTCCACTTAACTCCAATCTCGCCCTAAGAATCTTAAGTCATCACTCCAGAAACAACTGCCATTCAGATAACTCGACGTGACGCTACAATGCTGTGCCGGCTGTGGACTGGGGTAGCGTTTAATAAGTCATTCAGCCATCGCATTGGCATGGCAGATTCATCCATGTGTGAAAGCTGCAACTGTATAGAGACTATTGAACGTCTCTTGTGATACTATGCCCAACTTGATGAAGATCGCCGGACTCTCCAGTGTGCCTCAAATAGACTCGATGACCAGCCATTTAATGAAGTAAAGATCTTAGGAGCCTGGTCGCGCAGCACACCAGCACAGAAAGCCACACGAGCCCTCCTGAGATACTTGACAGCAACTTCATTGAGGGACCACCTGTGAAACTCGGCATTGTGTGTGTGATGTGACATGTGTGTATCTTTCTCTCTCTCTTTTTTTACTTCCCTCTCCCCTCCCCATGTGTATGGTAGCAAACTGGACGCATAGTCTAGTTAACCTGCCTACCTTTCCTACATTTCTTCTCTCTTTCTCTCTCTCTACATTCTCATGACATCTAAATAGTGTTTGCCCTACACTCTAGTCATTAAAAGCCAACGTCGGTATATAACAAGTTGTGAAGAAGACTGCGAGAGCACCTAGACGTAAGCGGCTGGACGAATAGGTAGATGAATAGATAGATAAAGAAAGAAACAAAGAAATAAAGAAAGAAAAAAAGAAACAAAGAAGGAAAGAAAGGAACGGCCAAATTGTCTTTAGTTCGCCAAGAAACGCTTGTCATTTCGTCATTGAAATGTATATACGTATTAGAGTACTACGACAGTCAGTCAAGAGGAAAGCCGGTAATTACTCTCATAAATCAACAATGAGGCAGACACAGTACATTTTTTTATTCATATCTGGGGAGGTCGTAAATAAATGGTTGTTTACGGGTTCTCATGAATAGCCAGACGGAGCACATGTGAGCGGCTGTGTTGTAGGAAAAACTCAGCGCAAGGGCTACGAAAGACCCGGAGTAGAGATTGAACATGTCGCTCGCATTGCAGCGTCTCCCTTAGAATGAGTTACACTTAGCGTTACCGAAACTGGCTAACGGAAAATGATGCGCCTTACCAATGCTACCCGTTAAAAGTACCTTTCAAGTAAGGTGCTGATGTCACACAAACCAGACACTATTCGGTAGTGAAGCCTTCCGAAAGCCAATAAAACGGCGGTTAAGCTTTTATTCAGCATTTACCAAATAGAAAGCACCACATTCGTATCATACACCCATTGTTGGCTGCTTGCGTTCCCTGTGAACTCCAGTAAAATCTGAACCAGCACGCAAGCGCGGTGTGCCAAGCAAGAAGTTGTGCAAATCTAGCTATAGAAAAGGAACATTTTCTGAGGCCGGACGTTTTTTTTTTTATGTCCTGGAGTAATTTTAGCGATTCGAGAACGAATCAAGAGCGAAGCGCTGAGCCATGCATTTTTTTCCCTTTCTGGCGGTGCAAGCCTATCTCACTTGACGGAAATTATAGTAATTTATTTAATAATGCGATGGCTCGTTTGGTCGCTGCTCTAATTTTTGTGCAGAAACTCAGGCGTTTGACCGTCACAATAGACACTTCGGCTGAGGAATTCGCAAGCCTCCACAAGGTGGACATTCTGCGACACATGTTCGCTTGTGCATTCTCCGAAACAAATGTTTGATATCTGAACTTCATTTCAGGACACTGGGAATCACTGCGATGCTTTGCTCTTTCAAAAAAATCCACTGACTTCTTACTGCCTATTCCTTCTGAGCCTATCTTTTCTGATGTGGTCGTGACAGCGTTTTCCCTGTACGTGTCGTGACAGCGTAAGCCCTCTCTCCCTCCCTCCCTCCCTCATTCAGGGCAAGAATGTTACAAGCATGCTTCTTCATAATTTAATAATTGACATAAAAACGAGTCTTTTTGTCTGTTTTTTCTTACTCCTGTGGGACGATTGGATGCTGCTTCTCTTTAAGGCAAGCCAACCCTTGAGCTTCTTCACTATGGTTGCCACCTTATTACTACAGCCCTTTGTGTGCTCTCCAAGAGCAGTTACGGCGTCGTAAAAGTTCGCGACAACTTTTCCTTCAGTAGACCATTTTATCTAAGCATCATCATGAACTGTATTCAAAAAAGGTTTTTGTAGTTTTTTCAACAGTCGAAGCAGAGCGCCATCAAACCATTCCCAGCACAAATTTAGCCACACGCCCTGTATTCATCCGCTCCGAACAAGTATATCATACCGTCCTCACCCCTGCCATGCCTCCTCAACTTATGAGAGACGCTGGCATCTCTGACGATGGCAGACCTGTCATGAGCGCACTTTATTATTTAAGATTCACTCAGTCTAGACATCGGAGATCACACGCCGACTTGTTGCGCGTAATCTCGGAGGCAATTACACAGCGTGCCCAGCAACGCGCACGCCAGCAAGAAATAAAGACAGAGTTACGGAGAGGTTGACATCTGCTCCTACAGGTGCCGCCACTCCACCGGCCGATCATCCACGTGCTCCACAGCAACTCAGATCCGCAGCCTGTATGATGTTACGCTACCAGAAGGTGAAGTACTGTGAATGGATGGTTGCAAATAAATTTGGCTGAGCTGCACTGATCTGCAGGGTGTCGAAGCTTTAAAACGTAATAAATTTCAGTTCGCGAGCCAGCTTGAATCACTTTGCAAATGAGCCTTAAAACTTGCACTACCAGTCCAATGTGTTTGCATGAAATTTTCAAGACTGTTTCAGGGTCTCTTTAATTATACACTGAAGACAAGAAAATGAGCTATACACCAGGTCGTATATTATAAATCAGACAGAATTATACCGTGTAACCAATCTTCCGAACGACGGCGGGAAGTCTACAAGGACGTTGTTCATAACTGCACCCCGTGCAGCCTGCGGGGCTAATGCCGTCTCCCTTTCACCATGCAGCCTTCCACAATCAAAGCCTGTGGAACCCATTTTCCCGGAATTATTTCATGCTAAACCTACTAGGTATGCGTGGCTGAAATAACGCCTGAGACGCAACTGGTAGGTTGGCGTTCTTTTGAGCGAACAAAACCACTTGAACCAGGACCTGTATACACTCAATTCAAACGTTACTCTTCAAAAGTTCCAAACGAATGTTCCAGAAACAAATGTCCGATCAAAGCTGCATGCAGAAACTTTTCTGTTGTGCTGTAGATAAGGCAATGACTGGCATAGGGTACCCACAATATCTGTTCCTGGCGTGTTGTTTTCCGAGTTTTACTTGCCTGAGTTTAGCAACATTCTGGCATTTTCGCAGCCCAGGGCACAACACAACATGCAATAGAAAACGTCGTGAGAGTGCAACAAAACACGACACGCTGAAACAGACCCACGAGGACAGGCGCAAATATCTGGCTTTATTCAAGAAAGACACACACCAGTACATATTTCCACTTAGACTTGGGAGCCAGCAAGCCCTAGCGAGCTGAAAAAGACAAAGAGAACGAAGAAGAAGCGTGGTTAGCGATTCGTTTGAAGATACACTCTCGTGTCTTTCTGCCCCGCTGTTCCTGTCTTGTATCTACGGTTTTGGTGCGTAACAAACTGGTGGACAGCTCGGTAATCTATGCACCGTACCCCTAAACATAGCAAGAACTCAACAGTCATACTGGTGGTCACTCCTGTGCACCACGCCAGCAGAAAAATTCGAGGGCAATATCCTGAGTTTGGACTGCTCGCAAACAACATGGCAGCTCCAACCAGCCCTACCGACACCAACCCAATCGGTACGAACGGCACAACGCCGCTTCATTGCACCTTACTCCCACCATGAATGCCAAATCCCTTTCATGGCACTGCACTTGAGGGTGTAGAAGATTGGTTTGTTCATTACGAGTTCGTTGCCGTGCACAACTAGTGGGACGACACAGACAAACTTCGGCACATCTATTTCAGTCTTTTGGACGGCGCACGTGTATGGTTTGAAAACCGGGCAGGTGTTCTTACGTCATGGAAAGACTTCAAATGACGACTTATTGGGACATTGCCAACCCTGACCATCGGGAGAGAGCTGAGCGCGATCTGCAGTCCCGCATACCACTGCCGAATGAAGGGGTTGCGATGTATGTTGAGGACATGACGCGTCTTTTCCACCGAGCTGACCCCGGCATGCCAGTAGGAAAAAAGGTACGGTGCCTCACGCGCGGGGTGAAAGAGCAGCTTTTCGGTGGGCGTGTGCACAGTCCACCCAAGACTGTGTCTGAATTTCTGACAGTAGCCGTCACCATCAAAAGCACTCTTAAGGAGCGGGCCCCATCATACGAACGGCACGTCAACGCTTCAACTACGCACTTGGGAGCTTTCGGTGGCCAAATTAATTTCTTCCGACAGGTTATACGTTCAGTCATCCGCGAAGAACTCCAGAAGCTTTCAGTGCCCTCGCAGCCCACTATCTCCTCGTGTCCCAGCGTTGTCCGAGATGAAGTCGAGCACGCCTTAAGAGAACCACCTTTCATGCGGGATCATCAACCACCCAGTGACTTCCCCCGCATGTCCTATGCTCAAGATTTGCGTCAACCTTCTATACCTGCAATTCCGCATTCCACCTTGGCCCCAGCCATTCTGCAGGCGGTCCAAGTGGTGCCATATTACAGCGCACCTCGCCTGATCTCACGGAAATCAGACGTCTGGCGTGCGCCAGATCGACGTCCTCTCTGCTTCCCCTGCGGCGAAGCTGGGCGTCTGTACCGATTGTGTTCTTAATGATAACTTGAACTACGCGGATTTTTGACGAACTCACTGCCACCCAGGTTCGGTAAGCGGGTCCCTGAAATTAAAGAGTATATGGCTAAGCAGCGCGGAACTTCGTCATGCTTGCACAAGTCATGCTCCCCCTCACCGCGGCAATTTTCTCCTAATCACCGTACCTATCAGAACGTGGTGCAGGGTCAGTCGTCTAGTCCACGCCGGGAAAATTAACCACAGCGACCTTCGGGGGCAGGCCGCTCATTCTGGGCAAGCTCAAGGCCTCCTACCGCCGCTTCCGCAAACTGACGACTCCCCGACGACGATGACACCAGCTGGTTCTGCAAAGATTTCAGTAGACATTCTAGTGCTGCTCGATGGTCGCAAAGTCAGTGCTTTAGTTAACACGGGTGCGGATTTTTCATAATAAGTGAAAAACAGGCTGCTCTCCTGAAAAAAACGACGATGCCTTAGAACCTCAGGCCGATGCGTACTGCTGGTGGGAACGTCGTCACGCCACTCGGCGTTTGCACAGCATGAATACAGATTCGTGGTTCTACCCTTGTAGTCAGCTTGATCGTTCTCCGTCAGTGTTCTCGAAACCTCATCATTGGCATATACTTCCTGAGGGAGCACGGTGCTAGCATCGACATTCGACAATGCCTCGTCACCTTCTCAACAAAAAGCGCCACACCAGAGCATATTCCCAGCCACGATCAAGTATATCTGCTTGTAATTGACGATGCTGTGACGATACCACCGTGCTCAAGTGTTATGGTTCAAGTGGCGTGTAACAAACAGGACATGGTGAAATGATGGCGGAGAGCAATCGATCCCTACTCTTTTTCCAAGGTGTCTGCGTAGCACGAAGCCTAGTAGACCTGCAGGCTGGCCACTGCGAGGTACTTTTTACGAACTTCAGCTATGACCGCCGACACCTTTTCTCTGGTACTGTCATCGCCTATGCCTACCTAGTAACCATTGTGACTGAGTGTTTCTTCCGAGGCAACCTATAATGCCGAAGCACCTATTCGGGGCGTCGACATAAATCCAACACTTTCTAACGAAAACAAACGAAGGCTTAACGACCTGTTGATACAATTCCACGCCTGCTTTGCACGTTCATTGAGAATCCGTCAGACATCGATTACCAAACGCCGTATTATCACCTAAGGCGACGCGCACCCTATAAGGCAACAGCCTTACTGCGTTTCACCAACCGAACGACGTGCGATTGAAAATCAAGTGAAGAAAATGCTTCAAGACGGTGTAATACAGCTATCAAATAGCCCTTGGTCATCGCCAGTGGTCCTTGTAAAGAAGAAGGATGGTACACGTCGCTTTTGTGTCAATTATGGGAAGCTGAATTACGTCACAAAGAAAGACGTGCACCCATTGCCTCGAGTGGACAATTTTCTTGACAGGCTGAGGCGAGCAAAGTACGTTTCATCAATCGACCTCAAAAGTGGTTATTGGCAAATTGAAATCAATGAACGTGACCGCGAAAACACGGATTTTGTAACTCCTGACGGTCTGTATGAATTCCTAGTGCTCCCATTCGGCCTCTGTTCCACTCCGGCCACGTTATAAGAAATGATGGATACCGTTCCCGCTGACCTCAAGTGGAAAAGTTGCTTCATCTATCTAGATGATGTCGTTGTCTTTTCAAAAACGTTTGACGAGCACCTTCGTCACCTTCGGAGTGTTCTTGAAGCCATACGATTCGTTGACCTTACCCTCCAGCCTGAGAAGTGCCATTTCGGCTACAAATAACTAAAGTTCCTGGGTCACGTTGTGCGCGCTGCAGGCGTTCGGCAAGATCCCGAGAAGGCTGCCACTGTGGTCGCTTTTTCAGCTCCGACAGACAAAAAATGTCCGATGATTTCGAGGTGTCTGCGAATACTATCGCCACTTTATTGAAAACTTCTCTAAGATAGATTGCGGAGCCTCTCAGCAGACTTACGAGTGACGACACCACACTTATGTGGACTGCGAACAAGGCACTGCCTTTGCAGAACTGTGACATTGATTGTCTTCCCCTCCTGTACTTGGTCATTTCGATGAGGACGCTGACACAGAGGTGCGCCCTGACGCAAGCAACAATATTCTCGGAGCTATCCTGGTGCAAACACAAGATGGGACGGAACGTGTGATTGCCTACGTGAGCCGCACTCTATTACGTGCTGAAACCAACTATTCAACGTCAGAGAAGAAATGTCTCGCGTTAATATGGGCGATTAAAAAGTTGAGGCCTTATCTTTATGGGCGCCCATTTAAAGTTGTGACTGATCACCACGCTTTATGTTGGTTGGCTGACCTCCGAGACACCTCTGGGTGATTAGCACGTTGGAGTCTGTGATTTCAGGAGTTCTATGTCATCATCATATACAAGTCGGGTACAAAGCATGAAGACGCCGGCGCGATATCACGAGCACCTCTGGAATCGGACCATACAGCTGTAGAAGACAATAGTGCCTTCATCAGTGGGGTGGACCTCCTCAGTAAACAACGAGCGGACACCAAGTTAAGGCCCATCATCGATCATTTAAAAGGCAGCACCGCGTCTGTTCCTCATCCACTTTCCCGTAGGTTGCTATCATTTTGCTTAGGACACGGCATATTATACAAAAGAAAAAACACCGGTGTTGGCATCAGATCTTATCTTCTAGTCGCTCCTCAAGACTTTTGTGATGATATCCTATTAGCATGCCAGGATGAGCCAACATCTGGCCATCTGGGACACTCACGGACGCTCGACCGTGTACGACAGCTATATTTCTGGCCAAAACCCGCAGATTGTGTCAAACGCTACGTGAAAGGATGCCGCGAATGTCAGCGTCACAAGTCACCACCTGTAAAGCCTGCAGGCCTCTTGCAACCCGTATACCCACCACGTACGCCATTTGACCAAGTAGAGATGGACCTCCTTGAATCCTTTCCTTTGTCTCACTCCGGAAACAAGTGGATCATCGTCGCAACTGATTATTTGACGCGTTACGCTGAGACGAAGCCATTGCCAAACGGCACAGCATCTGAAGTCGCGCAGTTTTTCATGCACCACATTGTGCTTCGACACAGCGCCCCGTCATTTATCATCACTGCCCGAGGGACAGCGTTCACTGCAAACTGTTGAACGACATCTTCAAGCTCAGTTACAAGAACCACCGTAAGACAACCGCATACCACCCCCCGAGTAACGGCTTGACAGAAAGGCTAAACAAAACGCTGGCGGACATGATTTCTATGTACGTGTATATGCAGCATAAAACGGGGGATGAGATCCTGTCGTAAGTAACGTTTGCGTACAACACCGCAACCCAGGAAACAACAAGGTTCAAACCCCTCCACCTCGTTTACGGTCGAGACGTGCAAACCATGCTAGACGCCATGATTCCTTGTGACATCAACTAGCACGAGCTACTAACACCTGATGTCGACGATTACATTCAGCGTGTAGAGGAAGCACGTCCATTAGCGCGTGCACACAAGATCACAGCAGTGTGAAGACGTCCGAAGGTACAATATCCACCATCGACTAGTCACCTATCAACCTGGTGACGAAGTGTGGGTTTGGACTCCTTTTAGACGGCGAGGTCTGACCGAGAAACTGTTGAGCAAGTACCTCGGACCCTACAAAGTATTATGGCAGTTGAACGAGGTCAACTATGAAGTTATTCCAGACGGAGGCTCGCAACCACCCAGCGCCACTCACCACGAACAGAAATTAGGCATGTCGTCCGCCTAAAACCTTATTTTACGCGGTGATACTCGCCTCATTGTGCCCGGGCAGCAAACATTTCCTTTTTTTACGTTGTTCGCTCAGTCCCGAACAAACTGTGAACTTTGTTATTGTTTTTTTTCTCATGACCAACCTGAGACTTTTTTTTTGCACCTGTATATGCCCTGTGCACCATAAGTATCGTTTCTCCTTTTTCTTCCTTATCGGCCCTGCTGTCCCCATGTGTATGAGCACCGAGTCGATGCTCTAATGGGGGGGGGGGAGTAATGCCACCTAGAGTTGGGAGCCGGCAAGCTCTAGCGAGCCGAAAAGGACAAAGAGAATGAAGAAGAAGTGTGGTTAAAGCTTCGCTTGAAGATACACGCTCGTGTATTTCTGCCCCGCTGTTCCTGTATTGTCTCTACGGCTCTTGTTGCGTGACAATATTAACACCCTACGCAGGGGCAACGCCACAACAACCACGAAAAAATGCCAAAAGAGAAAGAAATTGAAATTCGGTCTTGTACAGCGCAATCGAGGTTTCCCTTACGCACTCGTCACGAGCGCGACTACGTAAGTGAAACCTCAATGCGCTGTATAAGCCCGAATTCCTATTTCTTTCTCTTTTGGCGTACATTTTTGATGTTGTGGCGGTGTCCCAGCGTAAAGTGTTGATATATAGAGGTGTGGATCGTCCTTGAATAAAGACAGCTGGTAGGTTGCACCTGTCCTCGTGTGTCTTTTCCTGTGTGTCTTGTTTTGTTGCGCTCTAACGATGGTTTCTATGTCAAAGCACCAACTCGCTCTACAGTCAAGTCCTTTGAAACAACATGGAAGGGGGCGAGGCAGCTCTGTGCAGCTCGGATACAAAGACCCAAGAGGCCCTCATGAAACGTGCGAGGACAGCTGCCCGCGCCACTGGCATTATAGTAAAAAGATGCCACTCACCGATCTACTCGCGCAGTAAATTTATAGACGTTTTATATTCTCCCCGACATTTCCTGAGTACAATAAACTACAATGTAAACACAGATAACAATGTGTATACAAGCTACCACTTTTTTTCGTGCTGTGCAACAAATATCAACATATATGGTATCGTTGTTATCGTAATCGTTAATATTATTATTATTATTATTATTATTATTATTATTATTATTATTATTATTATTATTATTATTATTATTATTATTATTATTGTTGGCCCGCCGCGATGGTCTAGTAGCTAAGGTACTCGGCTGCTGACCCGCAGGTAGCGGCATCAAATCCAAGCTGAAGCGGCTGCATTTCCGATGGAGGCGGAAATATTGTGGGCCCGTGTGCTCAGATTTGGGTGCACTTTAAAGAACCCCAAGTGGTAGAAATTTCCGGAGCCCTCCACTACGGCGCCTCTCATAATCATATGGTGCTTTTGGGACGTTAATTCCCACAAATCAATCGATCAATTACTATATTTATTTCGAAGTCCTTTAAAGTTTATGTTTATTGAGCATCAGTAATAAATCTTCATTACCGCATGCGGTTTTCGTAGTATAAGTCTTACATCCTCTTACGAAGACACTCTATAGCTTATTACCAGAAAATAGGCACTCAGGGCTCTCGAATTTTAAGTGACTCTTTTACGTCCAGTTAGATCTACCGTATCCCCATACTCAGTCCTACCGACTCTAGATAAAGTGCGAAAATTGCGTCGGTGCCTTCATGAGTGAGCAGATGGACGTGGGACGGGAGACTACCGATGTATCAATGCCATTTGCTCCATCATATTTATGAACACATCGTCCCTCTGTGATAAAGAAATCGTAGTTTGTGGTTAAAGGTAAGTACATAATGTTGGAGGAGCTTATATATATCAAGAACTGCCATGTTCTGCAGTGCGACAGAACCTCAGTTTTTATATAGTGCTGATTACACAGCCACTCACTCGATTTGTAGGAAACCAGAGGTACGCCGAGCCTGTCGTAAAAACTTATACCATTGCCCGCCACATTATAGTGTGTTCATGCTCTATAGTGCAGCAAGCGGACTGATTTTGGCACTCCAATTTACGGTATATCTTTTTGTTTAGGCAGAAACACCAGGCGTTGGCGGAATGAATTCTGTACGGAGGTTTGTAAAAGGCTAGTTGACATATTTTTCACTGGCTGAATTTAATATGCCAATGAGTGATTATTCATTGAAGTGGTGATGCTTGATGTGTGGTCATCTAGCTAAGAGACTTGATAAACGTTGATTCAAAGCGATATTTCTTTCTTAGAAATAAAACATCCTACACGAAATCAAGAAATTTATCAGAAATTGGTAATAAAGAAAGAGAAAAAGAGGGAAAGAATATCTGAAAGGCAAGGAGGTTAACTGGACTAAGTCCAATTAGCTGCCCTACACGTGGGAAGAGGGGAAGAAAGAGTAAAAGAGAGAGAAAGCAGGAGAACTATAGATACACATTTCACATAAAAGCTTCTGGAATGCTTTGTACCCGAAGACATCATTTGTTTTCCGTCTCCAGGAAAGAGAAGTTGTGTTATACGAAAAAATAAACACAACCAACGAATATTCACTCCGCGAGGGAACCCAGCCGAACGCAGATCACAAATAAAGGTCGGGAAGCTTACCGGTTAGATAAGTCATAATGAAACGATATCAGAAGATTCATGCACCTTGCAGACCGGACAGTCAGCAACTTGCATTTACACAAATCGTTTTACACATGGATAAAAATACGAAAATTTAAAACCAGTGCGTCATTATTTCCCAGTCACCCGTTGTGACACTCTGATGACGCCTTAGAAAGCTCTCCACCCTCTGAACGGAGAAATCTTCTATTGCTTTTTAAAAGAGAGAGCAGACAGGCAGACTATCGCAAGGACTTTAAAAAGATTGCTTTTCGAGCACTCTTTTGAGTTTTATACCAATGCCAGCACCGCATGCGTTGAAGTGGTAAAGTCAGGCCGTGAGCCGAAAAAGTAGTGGCTAGGCTATTTACTCTTGAATTGCTCAACCTTTCTTGACTTCGTCGACAACACGCACTCAGGCAGGCGGAAACATCTAGCCGTCTTTCGGCGTTGCTCAGGGAATGCGTGCCCCGGTGAACCACAAAGTGAAAAAAAAAAGTTAAACCTCAATACGTTTAAGCGAATGGCGGGTTCATTTGATGCACTTCCAGTATTCACGAATTGCTTCTCTTTATTCCTATCAAGAAACAGCTTTTTTTCTTTTAGCCGTGTTTTAAATTGAATGTGTAGTTCTAAATCTGGAAATACCCAATCATAGGCGACCCGGAAAGTAAGTCTTCGCTTTTGAAGATGCACTCATCTGCGTCTGCGTTGACATATTCAGAGATATGCAAGAGTAAACCTCGCTCCTTTAAGCAGCGGCCGTTCGCTTGACTGCCCGCTCTCGGCTGAGACGGCATAAAAACTGCATCGCTTCGCGAAATGCCTCGCGCTATGCCACAACCCTTACCCGCCAATACGTCCGAGTGTATCATTGGAACCACTTTCTATCGAAAAAGGCATTAACGACGAGATAGTGCTGCTACAGGCGCTTTTAGAAATGTTTCATCACTCAGCGAGACTTTAAACAGGAATTACTGACGCTGACATAAACATATGACTTTTGTGAAGATAATTATGACAGCCTGCCTGTATCTTGTATGAGATGAGCGCAATAAGTATGCCACAATTTGCGATCACAATTATGTAAAACACATGCAAAACATACGGATTTTATGTACGATCAGGATAACGTTGATACTGAAGATTATATGTTTGGAGTTTTCCAGTTTGAGCTACTGGCTACCTCATAATAAACGTTATCGCCACTGTTGCGGCTACTGCTGTCGTCCGAGTAAGTTATAAATGAGTGCTAAAATAGCACTGTTAGCTGGCTTTCAATTGGAATAATTCGACTGAGAGAGCCACATACACCGCCGTGGGGGCCATATATAAACCACATTGGTACAATAGTGTGCACATTATGAACGCAAGTGCCGGAACCGCAACCATCGCTACACAAACATGAGAAATAAAACAACAAAAACGCGCTGAACACTACTGGAAGCCCCTCAATTGTCAGACTTTGCGAGAGTACATTTCACTGCGTGTATAATGTGTGTGTGTGCGTGTGCTTGTGCGTGCGTGTGTATGCAATTGTGTGTGTTTGTGTCGGCGTGTGTGTGTGCAGCAGCGTCAGTATGTAAGCGTCGTACTCTGCGAAAAATAGGCTGAGTGCAAAGAAATGTGCTTTGTGGTGCGTGTATGCTTGCAAGCAGGAAGGGCCCTGGGGGTTGAAAGTATTTCAAGCAGAATGCATGTTGTGGCTTCTTTGATAGCTTTGCTCACCTTTCTTTTCATTCATAATAACGATGCTTTAACTACATGAATTTTCATTAATTCTTGATAGTGCATTGCCGAGAACACAATGCAGTGAGGGCATATTATCTGTTTTTGCACTTGCAATTTTTCTCAATGTCCAGGCCTCTGAACATGAGGAACAAAAGTGAATCACAGCATATCTGCGGATGGAACACTCCAAGTCAAAAGGGCGTTAAAAGGGTGTTTGGTTCGTCCATTTGGGAACTAATGGGGCTGCCACAATTGTTAATTCCTTTAAGGACGAACTGCACTGGGTCTAACACAGTTAGTGCCCACAGACAAGCTCAAGGGACTAACATTTAGTCCACACATTTACACCTTAGTGAGTAACCGTTGGTCCCACAATTCACCTCATAAGACTAACATTTAGTCCTCACATTTGCACCCTATTGGGCGACTGTCAATCCCCACATTTACACCTTACCGGGCAACCGTTAGTCCTCACAGTTGCACCTTGCCGGACGAATGGTTGATTTACCCAAATACTCCAATCGAATGAACTTTTTGTCCCCAGTTCAAGCATTGTTTTTCTATTTTCCGCCAGGCCTAATGCTTTTTTCGCCTGTTTTTCTGCGCAGTGAGCCACAAATCGCGCAGTAAAGAACACACGAAAATAGTTAGCCACCTATGTATAACTGCTTTCGCAGTTACGGCAACAACAAAAGACATAAGTGAGACATCGAAATCTTTTAATATTCTACATACACATGAAGTTTCTCTATTCTTTTAGGTGAATTCATGGTGAAGTTTAGTAGTCCAGTCTCGTTGTGAAATCTTGTTCACTCCTTGTGGAGCTCTTCCGACAGAAGCGGTCGATGATAGGCATTGCAGACGCCAGCGCACGCAGCCTTCTGCCTGTTGTGTTCCCACGGCTGCACCTACAATAATACAGTAAAAATAATTAGACACACGAGACAGAAGTTCAATATGCACGCATATGACAAGTACCTGTACGTTAATATAAAAACGTGCGTGTAAAATATGACACACAAATAACTTTACCTTCACATCTCGCACAGTCATTCTGAAGCTGCTCTGACGAAAGAGATGGATGACAGCCATCGCAGACGCCAGCGCACACAGTCTTCAGCACGGTGTATGCCCACAGCTGCACAATAAGTATGTAAAATAGTGAGTCACACGTGACAGAGAATGAATACAAATGCATATGAGAAATACATGCAAGGTGAAATGAAAACATACGTGAGATATGACATGCTAATAATTTCACCGTGATGTTACACATCCTCAAAGACTCATTTCGATCCCCGTAGCGCAACTGCTTAGGAGCGTTGGCCACAGCCACAACTTCATGAACCACCGTGCCGCTAACAAGTCGGCGAGTCCTAAGCGAGTGACGTCGTTCAGCTCGAGCAAGCGAACACGAGACCAAACACGGCGCTGCACGCGGAGTGTCTGCCGCCAGCGAACTTCGAACAGGAGAGCGAGCGTACACTAGGCCGCCGCCACGAACAGCGCCGAGCTGGTGTGGAGCTAGCGCCGAAGAAATCGACGGTAATGCGGCCCTTTTCCACAAACAGAGCTTCGCGACGCATTTCGTGCATGAGATATACAACACGACCGAGCCCGTTGCCGGCAAACGCGATCCGTGTCGCACACGCCACAAGTAGAGTAGAATAAAGAATGATAACCTACTTGCTTAGAATCCAGCGCTGATTCCTGCCCTGAGTCGGGCTTAAGTATATATGCGATAGGCCTGCTGTCTTCCCGGCCGCCATATTGGCCTTCCCAACTGTTGCTGTCATGTGTTGGTCGTGACTATCTTGAAGCCAGAATTATACAGCACGGCGCGGTGACGTGTCGAGACTTGCTCCAGACTTTATGGGGGCAGTGAAACGTAAAAGCAACAGCCCACGCTCATCCAAGCGTACACACAAGCAGCACGTCGTAATTCCTAGATGGTCGAATCCAAGCGGCTGTGGTCAAGCTTTCCCAGCGTGACGCAACGCGAACCGTCGCCAGCAAAATGTGGGAAAAGACAGCCAGCAGAGGAGTACAAGGACGGCTAGTCACATTAGCAACGCTTTTCGAGCTGCTCGCAATCCCCGGGTGGTTCATCCCATTGGAGCGTGTTTGGAGACTAAGTGGTTTGCGCGCGACACGTTTCCCTCTGTGGTTGCTCCTCAACGGTCTATCCGTTCATTGCACACGCCCATTGGGCTCCCTTACTCCTTTTTCGGGTAATTTTGCCTTAGAGTAAATGATGATGAGTGAGGCGAAGCATCCGTCAATCCGTCAATGCTTTCGTCCATCCGTTCTTTTTCTCTTTCATCCGTCCGTCCATGCATCCATCCATCCATCCGTTCGTTAGTACATGCGCCCATCCGTGTGTCAGACTGTGCGTCCGTCCGTGCATTTTTCCACGTGTTCGACCTCCAGTCCATCCGACTGTCAATGTGTCCATCCGTCCGTCTGTGCCTCAAACAGACAGACAGATGACAGACGGATGCGGCCACCGAATGACTCACGGTTTGCCGATAAAACCTTCCGAAGCTCCACCTCCCTCATCATTATTCACTCCGTGGATACGCTGTAAGATGGTTACTAGATACATGCATACATACAGGTGACCACCAGCCCACGCCTTAAGAAGCTTCGCCTATCAAAAAATCACATCATATCCACTGAGTGAGTGATGATGAGTGGGGCGAAGCGTCCGTCAGTTCGTCCGCGATTCTGTTCGTCCATTCGTGCCGTGGTTACGGCATAGATGCATGCATACAGGTGATGACCAACCCACGCTTTAAGGAGGTTTGCGACTGACTGTTCCTTGCGTTCTGCGTGCCGCTTCAATGACCTTATTGTAAATAAAGCCATATCATCCGTAAACATATATTCTTCTCAGTTGACGTACAAAAGTCTGGTGAACCGCAACGGCAAAAATCGTAGCACTTCTACGGCCCAGCTTCAACACCCCAGCGAAATTATAAGCACCGCGCGTAAGTTTCTTTTTGAAGTTGTTGTGATTAGATGGCAACCCTCTAATTGGTCGGCTAGCAGAGCAGCGACTTTTACTAAAAGTAACAAGGAATAACCGTACCTTCTAATTGTATAAGGAGCTGCCATGTAAAGCAGCTGAAGCAATGGCAATAGGTAATTTTGAACGAATGTGGTACACCTTGAGCAAGCGGTGCAATACCTTTATCTAAGGGACATTTCGTTCAAATAAAGCAAACTTGCTGAAACCTATCTATTCAGTCGTTAGTTTTTGTGCATGAGCCTTTAGTGTTGCAATATATCAATTTATTGATGAATAAATATGTGGGGTTTAACGTCCCAAAGCTACCATGTGACTATGAGAGACACCGTAGAGGAGGTCTCAGAAATTTTTACCCCCTGGGGTTCTTTAACATGCACCCAAATCTGATCACATGGGCCCACAACATTTGCGCCTTCATCGAAAATGCAACTGGTGCAGCCGAGATTCCATCGCGTGAACTGCGGGTCAGCAGCCGAGTACCTAGACACTAGAGCACAATGGTGGTGTGATAGTTTATTTTTAGTCAGATACCCTAAAGGGCCACCAGGTATTACATACAAGGAGGGTTTGCAATGAATGGGTAAATGATAAACAAAATAACTACGAAACAATATAATAAGAACACATGAACAAGAGTAAGTAAAAAGGCAAAAGGTAGGGACCCTTAAACTTCTCCTTTAAGTGTTGAACGTGATAGTGATAGTTTATTTCTAAAGAGCACTTCAATCATTCATTGCACATTTTTTGTTGTATGTTTTTTTACCGGAGGAGTTTAAATTGTGGATTACTACAATGTAAGGGGGTGATTCCACGAGAGATCGACACGGGTCCAAAGTTGATATCTTAGATTTTATTAACTATTTTATAATTCGTGCACCTCTCCCCAGGTAGCCCAAAAGTCAACTTCGTTTTATGATTAACGGCATACCTTCCGAGAAAAAAAAATCAAACTTCAACACGAAGGCACCAATTTCGTCACCTGTCATTTTCGAAAATTGCAGATGCTATAAAAAGACAAATATTTTTGTTTCACGGAAGATATTTTTTACCTGAAATGCATGTCTAATGACCAATAAATTCATATGGTTTCAAGTTTGTAGACCTTAAGTAAATAGCTTTTAAAAATGTCTAATTTTACGGCAGTTTAAAATAAGTTACGTCTTCCCCATTTTTCCCCCGAAAGTAATGCAAGCAGCGTTTTCATACTTACACATTTTAAGGATATAGTGTGTTCATTAGGTACATAAATTATTGCTGCTGTATTGCAAATGTAAATTTTTATATATTGCCTCAAAATTCCCTAATTGGCAAAATTGTACTCCACTAAAATTTGAATAATAAAAAAACCCCACGTTCGATTTTTCTCAAAATCACGTAAATAGACAACCGAAGGCCATCAGACAGTAATATAGGAAAACATGTTGCATTATTTTGATTTTAGGGACAATATTTGTGGTACGAATCAGAGCTTTTCGAGAATGCGCTGATAAGTTGAGAAATCTAGAAATCGGAACGGAAAAGCAGCAATAAGCTTCAAACGCGAGTAAACGTGACCACATTTGGTGAAGAAAGGCTGTTTTAGCAGATAGGAGTAACTATTTTGAACACGGTTTCTACAGTATCTGAATTCACTCCTATACGTAGAGCACTGATACTTCTAATATGTGGTGCCTCTCCATCACTGACACACACATGGAGCTGCTGTGACGGCCATGTGTTTGCAACACGTTGGGTAAGAGAATTCAATGTTGAATGAGCTCATAAACGATTCATAACACGCTTCAGTGCTAATTAGCTTAGACAGTAAGCTTAACATAGTTGTCGCAAAATAAATCGTACTGAAGGTGACTGAACTAGGTATTTTTGAAAATATTGATGGTCATTCAAGTAGAGGTTTTAGAAAATTTATGGAACTTGGTCGCGTTAATCTAGTGAAATTTGGCATGTGTACTTTTTTGGGAGGAGTAATAATTCGCCGTTCGTTTCCAAGTGCTGTCATACGAATAAACGGAAGCCCTCAAATACGTGGGCACTAAAGCCCTATTATAATCCATACTTAGAATTACTAATGTTTCAAGTTCTGGCTCAAACATGCGAGAACGATGGTTCAAGCTTCTGCTCTGAAAGGGCAGGCTAATGCTTCTAAGATTGCTAATTCCCCTTTAGTCCCTTTGAAGCCATATTCTACTACTCAGCTGTTGAAAGGGTGGCTTTCCTGCGTACGGCAACAGCTGTCTTGAATACATTTCAACGTCGTTCCCATTGAAAGGGATTACGTGTGACCTGAGTACTTTGGTGCATTCATTCGTCCAATCCGAGAAAACTTCTTCTGTGGGGTCAAGAACGTTTGGCAATGCGATTGCCGCGTTCGGGTTCTTAGAGAGCTCCCCAGTAACATCGTGATCTTGTAGTAGTTCGAAACTAGACAAAAAAGACAGAGTGTTCTCAGATGGCTCAATTGAAGATTTTAAGAATAAATCTTATTTTAGTTTCATGTTCCGAAGTTTTCCGAGAGGTTCAAGTCAGGGCATACTTGTTGAACGGCTAAACACCTTAAGTTTCGATATGCTATTCCTTCCTTTAGAGAGGAGCTTGCAGAATAGACGATATGCAGTTGTTTACAAGTTGTGCCATTTCATAAGGACGCGATGCGGGAATATTTGTGATTAGTGGTCTTTTGGGTTTGTATTTTCTTGAAGTTCGTGAGCCAGTAAATGTGACCGTCTAGTTCACATTTTGAACATTTACTGAAATTAGCGCACGCAAATAGTTAGCCATGTTTATTTTACATTGTCTTTTTTTATCAGTACCTCTCTTTCAAGCCTCCATCTCGGCAGCGTAGCCTACAGCTATCTTGGTATGTGATCGACCCGAGTTTATCTGCTTTCTGCTATGCACTATTTTCAATTTACCGTATTCTTACAATAATAGCTTAATAAGTTGTGATGCCTACTTCTTTGGTAAGGCTGTTGTTATAGAGGCTCCCAACCTGGGCTAGGCAAAAAAAGGTACTGCAACACTGAATTTATCCAACGAGATACATTCTAAGCGTGCGTTAATTAAGATATTTTAATTCATTCGCTAAATTATATATTAATATATATTATACAAATTTATGAGTACATTGTTATCAAGACCTGCGCCCTTACACCTCCCAAAGTAAGGATTGTTTGTTATTAAGTTCTTTATTTGTAATTGCTTTTGGCGTCATGATAACGTTTTTAGCATTGTATAACCTATAATGTTTCAACACAGTAGCGGTAAAGAGCTGGCTTCACAGAAGTTTAGGTGTTGGTGTCCATGTGGGCGTTGTCCTGGACATTGTAAGTTATGAGCGAAAAATCACCACCATGTGCATGACTGAAACACTCAAGAAAGATGCAAATTAAGTAAATAAAACATAAAACTTTTTGTGTTCGAACGATGATTGACCCCTGGCCCCTTGCGTGACAAGCAGGAGTTCTACCACACAGGCACGCGTGTGCTTCCGAATAAGGTTAAAATGTCTTCCTTTGTTTGGATAATAGAATTCAAGCTTTACAAACACTGCATTCTGTATGCAAGCTTCATATAAAAACATGTAATAGCAACAATATAGCGTGTTAAGTGTACATTCCCATCAGGCGGCAGAACAAGTGCTAATCACGACTTTGTGTTTTAAAGGCCATAGCTCACTACAAAAGGAACATACCGCATTGCGCAGCTTCTGCTAAGAGAAGCTGCGCAATGGAGTGGGAGCTTAGCAAATTCGAGAATATCTTACTCTCACAATTGCTGCTCGTACTTTAAAGCATATTACCCACTGCACCGAATGCGGCCATATGAGAAAGCTACACTAATATCATCATACTCATCATCATCATCATCAGCCTGGCTACGTCCACTGCAGGACAAAGGCCTCTCCCATGTTCCGCCAGTCAACTCAGTGACACGCGTGTCAGCATTATCATGCTTGCACCAGTCATATACTTTCGTCATCCATTGACGTAACTTAACACCAAATTTGGTATATGTGGAGCCAGCAAAACGGTGGCGGGCGCATCATGAGGGACCCAATATACTCCAGTGTACTGTTAACGCGCACGCACGCTGGGCACACCAACGCTATGTTATCAAAACGCGAGCACTCTTTAGTCTGACGCCAGGCGCGACCGGTGCGAGCAGCGTCCGTCGCGCGGTCCGACGGCAACCGGTGCGAAATGCAACACCTGCATTTCGGGCCAATGCGTTACGCGGACAACACTGCGTCTCCCTCTTTTAGATGCGGAAGCATCTTATACTCGCGCCTTGTAGTGCGCCGTCCGCACCGTCCGCACCGCTTCTCGAACATTCGACAGCTTACGCGCGCGCATGCGCCGTCGCGCCGTCGCCCACCATCTGTGTACTACGCAGAGTGGACGTGCTTTGCTTCACCGAGACGTGGAACGCCAATGACGTCCACGTTGCGAGATACGCTTCGGTCGCGCGCACGCACGGGTTCCAACGACCTGCGGGTGGTGTGGGAATTTACGTCAAGCGTGACGTCGACAACGACGACGACTCCTTCATTGACCTCCGACTACAGCCCGGCGTTCAACAACGCGCCAACGGCGAGCACTGGGTTGCTACCGTCTGTGGCGTCGACCTCATGACGATGTACCTCGCGCCAAACCTCTCTCGTGCCGCCGTAGAAAAGTACGTCGATGAGGCCGTGCAAGATTACAGAAAACAACAACCGCAACATCGACCGTTCATGCTAGTTGGCGACTTCAACGTCGACGTCATCAAGGACGATTGGATAGTCGAATACATGGCGTCGCGACACTCGCTGAAACGCGCAACGCACGACGACTGCAAACACCACCAGCCGACCACCATTCGCGCAACCTGCATCGACCACGTCTTTGCAAATTTCGACCTACGACCGATGCAACCCGATCCACTCACTCTTTACTTTACCGACAACAAAGCCATGGTCCTCAAAGTTCGTCGCAATAAATAAAACACCGCCCTTTCACATACGTGCCGTACGTGTTCACTCATTTAACACCCCATTTCACAACCACGTTAACCAATTTAGCCATCGACCCAAGTAAGTCGCAATTTAACACACGTTAACCAATTACATGCTTCCGCATCCTCCTCAGTGTTCCCCCGAGGGAAGCTGCGGGCAATTTTTTTGTGACGTCTCCCACTTTTGTGACGTCTCCCTCTTTTGTGATTTTATTTGTAAGTAGATGTATAGTGGCTTACGCTTTTCTTTGCACGCATAGTTGCTCACTTGCTTTTTCGCTTTCGGGCGTATTTTCAGAGGAGTAAGCTAAAGAAGATGTCAAAGGTGATGTAAATCCAGGCGTGCTTTCTGAGAAAGCGTCACGGTAAAAACGCGTATGCATAAAACAAGACATTTCAGGTAAATATACCAGCTCTGCTCCATGAATAGAATTAGAGAAGCAACAGAAGAAAGGCTCTTGAAGGAAAAATTTCTTACATAAGAAACCTAGGTCATTGCTATTGCTCGCTTCTAAATGGTAACTTTTTCCTCGATTTCTTCTACGCAGTGGTGGCTGCTAATAATCTCCTTTTTCGTGAATGTAAGATGCTTTATTAAGCTGACAGCAAGCTCATTTCACAGGATTGTGCTTCGGGATGCCACGTTTATATAGAGATGTCCTAAGGATACGCCATTTTTAATAAATGCAAAATTTTTCTAAGCGTACTGCCAGTACGGTAAAAATTCCTATTTTCGTATCTATATATCTTTATATTTTCTCCCCCTTTGGAGACATCTGAAATGAGGCAGTGGGATACGTGGCTCGCTTGCAGGGATCGAGGAAGCCCGCTGGCTTTGGAGTATATCCCCGGGCTGAGGACTCCGCCGACTTGACGCGATACCTTTTAGAAAAGAAATAGAAAGATTTTTTCAGCGTCTATAGCCACACACACATTTATGATCTCGTGATCACCTCACTAAGTTGAAACAGATCATAACTAGTATCGGAAAGTTTGGCTAATAAGTCAAGACAGCTCCAAGCATGAATAACGTGAAAATTACATCACGTACGTCGTCAGACCCTTTTCTCCAGACACGCGAATCATGCGCGTATACCACGCGCCACGGTATGCTGGTATGTACAACCAGGGATAGACATTTAACCCATGAATGCTGAAAACAGGCAATGAAGGAAAAAAGATAAACAAAAGAGCTCGTTGCTATCCACTAACAAACGAACATATGCATCCGTTCTTTTAGAACGTGTGACAGCTGGGTGATTGAGGTAGGAAAATATTCTACCCAGCACTGGTTTGCTTTCAAACAAGACCCTTTCTAAAATCTTAATAGCTGCTCTCTTATTAGCCTTTTCTTTTAGTGCATCAGCGCAATTACGTGGCGTGGATTATTTGAGCTGCTTACTTGATTACGGAGTTAGACAAGGAGAGCAGAAAAGTAGGTCTCAAAATCAATCTGCAGAACACGAAAGCAATGTACAACAACCTCGGTAGAGAACAGCACTTCGAGATAGGTAATCGTGCACTTGAAATTGTAAAAGACTATGCCTACTTAAAACCGGTAATAACCGCGGAGCCGAACCACGAGACTGAAGTAACTAGTAGAATAAGATTTAGGTGGAGCACATTAGGCAACATTCTCAAATCATGACAAGTAGACTGCCGCTATCCCTCAAGAGAAAGGTGTATAACAGCTGCATATTGCCCGTACTTAGCTACGAAGCAGAAACCCGAAGACTTACAAAAAGGGGTCAGCCTAAATTGAGGACAACACAGTGAGCAATAAAAATGAAAACGGCAGGTGTATCCTTAAGGGAGAAGAAGAGAGCAGGGTGGATCAGCGAACGAAGCGAAGTTAAGGAAATTGTTACACGACATCGGCAACGAAAGAGCATCATAGACGACGAAGACGATAGAAGTGACCGTGCTGGTGTTGTTGCTGCTGTTTTTTCATCTTGGCTGCAGCTGCCTCTGACTCTCCCTGTATATTTCATAAATATATTTATTGCATTCATTCTCTCACCCCCGTGACATTTGGTGGAGGTGCGGGGTACAACACGACATAACAGAGCTCCGCAGTGGCCGACGCTTGGATTTTTCCACCATGGCAAACCAGGGACCAGCTCTCGCCGAGGCGACTACAACCACAACTGTTGTCCTTCGGCAGCTAAAAGATCCTGGCACGTTCTGTGGCACGGATGATGTCGACATCGAAGAATGGGTGCCGTTGTACGAACGTACCAGTAAGAATTACCGCTTGGATGAAACTCTTATGTTAGCCCATATCCTGTTATACTTGAAAGGAACAGCAAACGTGTGGTTCGAGAACCACGAAGATGAAATTTGAAGCTGGGATGCGTGCAAAGAAAAGATGCGCACCCTTTTCAGCAAGTCTGTGGGCAGACAGGCAGCGGCCAAGAAGGGGTTTGCATATCGTGCGCACACGTCATCAGAGTTCTACGTGACTTACATACAGGACGTGCTTGCCCTTTGCCGAATAGCAGAAAACGGTATGGAAGAAACTCAAAAAGTAGCTCACATATTGAAAGGCATTGCAGATGATGCATTCAACCTTCTCATATGCAAGGACTGCAACATGGTCGATGCCATCATCCAGGAGTGCCAGCGTTTTGAGGCCGCAAAAATTCGACGAATCGCCCATAATTTCACTCGACTACCAAACACAGCAGCAACCTGGTCGTGCGAAGACAGGCCTGCTCTACAGACGCCGTTAACTACAGAGCACGTGACCAAGATCATCAGACGTGAACTTGAAGCTCTGTCTCCTGCGTCCACGTGCTCCCATGCCTGTGACTCTAGCCCTCAGATGGTGCCACTGGTACATGCCATTGTGCGACAAGAGCTTTCCAATGCTGGACTGGCCTCCGAGTGCACTACAGCACCCTCTGGGCCGATAAACCGTCGTCAACCCCCTGTTTCGTATGCCCAAAACCAAAACCTTCCGGCGCGCCCTCACAAGCCAGCCGAATGGAGGACTGCTGACGATCGCCCGATTTGTTTCAACTGCCACCGTATCGGACACGTGGTCCGCCATTGTAACGCTCGGTGGTATTGGCATCAGGCATCCTATGAGTACACCCATCGGCCAGAGAGGGATCATGGACGCTTTCAAACTTACCGGGAGTCACCTCAGGCCACCAGTGAAGACGGTCCTTCTATGCCGCCATATCGTCGTCGCTCTCCATCTCCGCATGCTCACCAGTTCCGTTCACCTCTCTCCCGTCGCCCGTCGTCTCGCTCGCCCCAATTTTGCCGACCAACGTCGCCGACTGACCACCTGCCGCGGGAAAACTAGATAACGCCGCTCTCGGAGGTGATGCTGCATCGACCACTTGCCCGCCAAATCCTCTGACCATGCTGCAGACTCGATGCAACCTTAGTGACGTTGAAGTAGAAGACACACCCGTTGTTGCACTTGTGGACACAGGGGCTCACATATCAGTGATGAATTCAGAACTTTGTTGCCGCCTCAGGAAAGTTTTAACGCCACCCACAGTGCCACTCATCCAGGTCGCCGACGGCGGCACGTTTCCCGTGCTTGGATTGTGCTCCGTGCGTATAAGTGTGGCTGATCGCTCCACGACAGTGCTATTTCCTGTGCTCGAGAAATGTTCCCATGAGCTTATCCTCGGCATGGACTTTTTATCCGCCCACTCTGCCCTTATTGATTGTGGAACCGGCATGCTTCAACTTGATTTAGCGTGTTACCATGACGACCCAACACCAGCTCAACCCCGTCTGTGTTCTGCAGATCACGTTCGCCTAGCACCTCAAGCCGTTACTTACGTGAACCTGAAATCTGTCCCTCCTGTTCCCGATGGGGACTACATGTTGATACCTAATGATGACGTTCTGCTGGCCAAAAATGTTGCCGTGCCTCACACACTTTTGATAGTCACGGGAAATACAGCATCTCTTACGATCCTAAACTTCAGCTGGTGCGCTCAAGTTATCCCAGATGGTATGACTGGCAAAAGTTTCTTCTACAGATGCTGCCATTTCGGTGTTCGTTGCCGATTCTTCTTCGTCCTCTGTTCCGTTGTCATCCACGAAGAGCGCAGCGGATGCCACCATCGACAAGATGATCGCTCCGGACCTTCCTCCAGCACAGACAGCTGACATCCGGCACCTGATGAAATCCTACCGCGACATCTTTGATTTTGATGACCGCCCATTGAGTCAGACATCCTTTGTTATTCATAGAATTACCACTGGAGACGCCAGCCCCATCCGACGACGTCCTCATCGCGTGTCTAATGCTGAGCGACAAGTTATCCAGCACGAAGTTGAAAAAATGCTCACAAAAGACGTCATCGAACCTTCATGCAGTCCAAGGGCAACGCTGGTAGTGCTAGTAAAGAAAAAGGATGGCAGCTGGCGCTTCTGCGTAGACTACCGTCACTTAAACAAAGTAACACGTAAGGACGTGTATCCACTGCCGCGAATTGACGATGCTCTCGACTGCCGACGTGGGTCTGCCTACTTTTCATCTATCGACTTGCGATCAGGATACTGGCAGATTTCTGTCGATCATCGAGACCGTGAGAAAACCGCATTCATCACACCGGATGGACTTTTCCAGTTCAAGGTTATGCCATTCGGATTGTGTAATGCGCCAGCTACATGTGAAAGGATGATGGACTCTCTCCTGCATGGATACAAATGGACACGTACCTGTGCTATCTCGATGATGTCATCGTTTTTTCACATACATTCGAAAGCCACCTTAGCCGCCTAACGGCTGTTCTTGAGGTTTTCCGAAAAGCAGGACATCAGCTCAACTCTTCCAATTGTCCCTTTGGCCGTCGGGAAATCACTGTGCTGGGACACCTTGTCACTGCTCTAGGCATGAAACCTGATCCTGACAAAATTCGAGTTGTCAAAGGTTTTCCCATACCACGTTCCGCAAAAGATGTACGGAGTTTTATCGGCCTTTGTTCTGACTTTCGAAGTTTCGTGAAGAATTGTGCTGACATTTCCCGACCACTTACCGAGCTACAGAAAAAGGACTTGCTTTTTTTTGGGGTACTGGCCAAGCAACTGCCTTCAGCACCCTTACAACGTTACTTACTTCCCCACCAATCTTGGCCCATTTCGTCCCGTCAGCCCACACTGAAGTTCGTACCGATGACAGCGGACATGGAATCGGTGCTGTTCTCGTCCAGTGGAAACGAGGACAGGATCGCGTCATTGCTTATGCCAGTCGCCTCCTTTCTCCTTCGGACAGCAAGTTTTCCATTACAGAGCGTGAGTGCCTCGCACTAGTTTGGGCAGTCTGAAAATTTCGACCATACTTGTTTGGCCGCACCTTTTCGGTAATTACAGATCACCATGCCTTGTGCTGGCTGTCGTCCCTTAAAGATCCAACTGGACGACTTGGCCGTTGGGCCTTGAAACTACAAGAATACAGCTTCGACGTGGCATACAAATCTGGCCTAATGCACCAGGATGCCGACTGTCTATAACGTCACCCCGTGGACCCACCTGAGCTTTCAGCACATGATTCTGACCCTTGTGTCTTCGCCATGTAAGCTTTCACCGACATACGCAAGGAACAGCTCAGCGATGTCCACTTGCGGTTTATCATGCAGAGTCTACATTTGCCCACGTAGACCCGTCACTACACTTGTTCGTTCTACGCGATGGCATCCTTTGCCGAAGCAACACCAGCGCCGAGGGACCAGAGCTACTTCTCGTAGTTCCTGCGACACTCCGTTCCGCTGTACTTGAACAGCTTCACGACGCTCCTACCGCGGGACATCTCGGGGTCACGCGCACGTACGATCGCGTGCGGCGTAAATTCGTCTGGCCAGGCCTTTACCATTCTGTGCGCCGATACGTTGCTGCATGTGAGTCCTGCCAGCGCTCCAAACATTCCCCCTTGCCACCAGCTGGTCCGCTCCAACCAATAGACATACCCACCGTTCCCTTCTACCGCGTCGGTCTTGATCCCGTTGGACCATTTCCTACTTCTCTCACTGGAAAGAAGTGGATAGCCGTAGCCACTGATTACGCCACGAGATACGCTATCACACGAGTGCTACCGACAAGCTGTGCCACTGACGTCACGGACTTCTTGCTTCATGACGTAATTCTTCATCATGGCACTCCTCGACAGCTGCTGACTGATCGTGGTCGCTCATTTCTTTCAAAAGTAGTAAGTGACATCCTTCGCTCGTGTTCGACGCGTCACAAGCTCACTACGGCCTATCACCCACAAACAAATGGTCTTACCGAGTGCCTAAATCGAACACTGACAACAATCCTCTTAAGTACGTTTCCAAAGATCACCTTGATTGGGATAGTACTTTGCCTAATGTGACATTCGCGTACAATTCGTCACGCCACGACACGGCTGGCTTCTCCCCCTTCTATCTATTGTTGGGCCGCCATCCAGCGTTACCCTTCGAGACTCTTCTCCGATCAACTACGCAAACGGTTACCAAGTACGCCCGGGATGCCACTCTTCAGGCTCAAGTGGCCCGCCAAATCACACGGGAACGTCTTCTTGGTTCGCAGCTCTCTCAGAAGGCCCATTACGATAGCCATCACAGAATAGTTTCCTACTCTCCTGGTTCATTGGTCCACCTCTGGACACCATGCCGCCACGTTGGCTTCTCTCCGAAGCTCCTGTCTTGCTACTCGGGGCCTTACAAGGTTTTACGCCGGCTTTCCGATGTCACATACGTGATTGCTCCGTTGGACAGTCAGTCATCGTCGTCCGCACCCGCTACTGACGTCGTCCACGTGACCCGCCTCAAACCGTACATATCCGCACATGATCCTACTCTCCTTTAGGCACCGAGACGGTGCTGCCAGCGGCGGGGGGTTATATGTTACATGACACCGGCAACAAAAGAGCATCATAGACGACGAAGACGATGAAAGCGACCGTGCTTCTGTTGTTGTTGCTGCTGTTCTTCCATCTTGGCTGCAGCTGCCTCTGACCCTCCCTGTATATTTTATAAATATATTTATTGCATTCATTTTCTCACCCCCGTGACAATATTATAGTTGAAATCAAGAAGAGGAAATGAACATGGGCCGGGCATATAGCGCGTAGACAGGATAACCGCTGTTCATTAAGGGTAACTAACTCGATTCCCAGAGAAGGCAAGTGGGTTAAGGGGAGACAGAAGGTTAGGTGGTCAGATAAGATTAAAAAGTTTGTGGGTATAAAACAGCAGCAGCAAGCACGTAACCGAGTTGATTGGCGCAACATGAGAGAAGTCTTTGCCCTGCAGTGGACGCAGTCAGGCTAATGATGACGATGCGTGAGATTTCTCCAAATATTTAGCGATGAGAATTAACGATTAACCTAAATGTTAAAAAAATAAGCATAAACCTCTGTCAATTTAGAACACTAAGAAAATTCGCCAGATTTCACGTACCTTGGGAGAGAATATTTTGTGAAGCATACGGAGAGAAGGGGACTGTGTTATATATATTTTATTAAGCTAAACGTTACGAAATGACGCAAACGATCTGTACAAATGTTGTACGCACATACATATGTTGAACAGCTGCCTGTGTACAGTTGCGTAACTACGCTAACAGTAACATGAGTATCAGCAACGCCAAAAGCGCTAAGCTAATATGTAGCGCTTCTGCCAGTGAGGAGTGCTGCCCTGAACACTGCTGATAAATGAGCTTGAGTGTACGGTGCTTCACGACAATTTTCACCTCACCGACATCACCACTTTATGAAAGGAGTACGTAGGTACTGTTTATAAGATTGCATATCTAGCACAGCAACCACAATTGACGTTTTACGAACATTGAGGTTTACGTCAAAAGTAGTTTCGAGACTTGCCTTGGCGCTGTGATAGAATACTTGGTTGCCACGCCCAATGATGGGGTTCGTTTGCTGCTGGGACCAGGATATTTATTCTATGCTTTCGTTGGGCAAATGCTACTGATGCCAGATTTCAGGGGCGAAGCTCTTTAGGGCTGACCTTGCTGGCAGCGATGATTCTCCATGAAACCCAAGCTGAAACTGCACAGCGGCACTACAGTAAACAAAATCATATGTGTAAACAGCCGAGTTTGTGTGTAATGAACTAAGCAACAGCACAATACATGATCACCCGCACCGTCCATTCATCCGTCTATGCACTCATTTATCTGTCCGCTCGCCCATCTGTCCATGCGTGCATGCGTGCATCTGTACTACCGTCCGGGCATACATGCATATGTACTTTTGTTCTTGCGTCCATCCGTGCTTCGGTTCGTCCTTCATACGATGGTAAATTCAACGTATATATTAAAGAACCTAGAACATATAGCTTCGCCCACTTGTCGTCATTCACTTTGTGAAATATACTAATTTTGCCTAACTCTGTATGTAAAAAAGCTAACTATCGAGTATCTTCATATGTCGGGTAGAATACTAGATAAGCCATAAAAAATAAAACTAAGGGACCCTAGAGCTTCATCTTTAAAAGTTGAACACAATAACGACATCATGTTCTTACTGCGTACTTCAAAACCCTCAGTGCATGAAACCTTTTCGAATTTACTGTACACCCATTATGTGGCCATAAGGGGATAGGCGCAGTAGCGTGTGTGCCTTTTGTATTGGGGAACTAGCTTTCAACGATGGAGGCATTTTTATAATCACATATTCTGACGCCCGTTGGCAATGGACGCTTGTACCACGTATTATTTCGTGTTGGATTGTGAAGCATGTATACAGGACACGTGTGTTTGTGAAGCATAAAAGCTACTTACACTGCATTTTTAAGCAGAGAATGTTATTTTCACTGTTTTCACAAGCAGAGGCGTAGCCTTGTGGTAGAGCATCCACTTTCCACGCAAACAACCCGGATTCACTTCCTATTTGAACACAGACAACCTTTGTACAACCCCTGCTTTGGTCCAGGATTTTTTATTTATTTTCTTTGCATCGTTCTGAAATTTTCAGTCATGCTTAAGATGATGATTTTTCGCTCACAACCACTGACCTCGACGCCTAGGCCAAAATGTCTGCAAAACAACCTCCTTAACCCTATCGCGTTAAAAATGTTCATAAAATTTATTTAAGGTGTTGTGTATCTCATTTTTTTATGATGTAATCAATACTACATCGGTCATACTCGCGCTGTTTGAACGATCGCCTAAGAAAGCACGCAAATATCATACGTGGGTCATGTGGGCTGCTACTTGGCAAGTCAGTGTGCCGATTGTGGGTGCACCCCGAAGTGTGATGAATGCTGAGTAAGGGCAAGATATAGGGAGAAGAGGGCACGTAAATTACACGAAGCATTTTTGATTCGCAAAGCATGAACTCAGTGTGTAAGTCCCCTGTCTGTCAAACTGTTGGACAATGAACACAAATATCTTTTCAGTTATATCGTCATTTCAAGATTCAAATAAGATGTTCTAGCGCATGCACCATCATTTTTCCCTTTTTTCTGCGCGTCATCTCCTCGTCCTCTTGGCTGTGTACAAATATTCTCATCACCTGTGAAATATAATGACTGTAAGTGGGTGCTCTTTCCTACTGCCTTGTTTCCTAAACGTTCCCTGTGCACTAAGACAGTACGCAAGGAAACGCTTGATATCGAAAAAAAACGTCATGGAGAAAACAACAAGATCTCTGCTATGAGCTGTTGTCCCTCTGCGATGCTAAAAACAAAACTTCATGGATGTCACGATGCTTCTTATCTAGTTTTAGACACCTGTTTTGCAAAAATGGGACTGTGTCGTACCCGAACGACCCTCGGGATAAAGCTGCCTCTGCCTCAGCCCGCCACTAAAGCCTCACCCGGGTGGTTGCAAAGGATCGGTTCCTACCCCCGCAGCCGCATCCACTTGGAGCTGGATCCTGTATTGCTTGGGTACGTGCCCTGCCAATGTAACGCCACACAGAGTGGCGCTATGCACTCGTGGCCTTGCCCCACAGCCGAGCCACAAGAGGCCAACCTGGGCACACGAGTCCCACCGACAGAAGGATTATCTCCCACTGTCTCCCAAGCGTGATAGTGGCGCTTTGACCACTAGACCACCGCTTGGTTGCTCAACTATGCGTTTATGCGCTATACATACTTGGTATTTGCGAAGTGCTGCTGCAAAGGTGTAGTTAATAATTAAGATCTTCAAAGCACTGTACAAGAGAGTCAGCTGACATAGCGAAACAATTGAAAGATATCATTCTTTAAATTGTAATGCTGCTATGAAATCTTTTCTCCGCAGACCGAACATTTCGTTCTGTTTCTAGTGATAACCTCTTGTAGAGGAATTCGAAGATTGTGATACATAGAACATGATTAAAAGATCTGAAGGATAGATAGACAGATAGATCTGTCTGACAGGTAGATAGAAACTATCTCGCTTATGCCTCTTTGATAAGCTTTATTACAACTTTCCAGAGCTACGTGACCTGTTTCGTTTGCCTCCAAACTACACTTCACGCCGCCTGTCAAGCTCTCTCAGTCTTCCGAAAAATTCATGACTCCACCGATTTGCTCCACAACTCCTTCTTGGCATTAGCCATTGCAGAATAAAATATTTTACCCTACCGTGTTGTGACTGAACGTGGCCCCGCTAAATTTCAACATGTACTAACAAATTTAGTAAGTGCTGATGCTTAGCGGATTCATATTTTTATTTATCTGTGTTTTCTCTTTTTTGAGCGCATTCGACCTTACGTGTAGGCTTACTGTTTGGAATTTCACCTGTCGCTTTTTAAATTCTTTTTTTTCTTCCTTTATTAGTGACTGTTTGATTGTTCTATTTTTCTTGTTTATTCTCCCTCCTAACGTAACACCTCGTATTATTGTAATAACGTAATACCTAAATGTTTATGATAATGATCATCCAAATATAAAATTGTTTTCTCAAAAACAAAATGGTGCTGGGGCCGAATTTGTATTCTATACCCCAATTTAGAGGCTCTCTACCATAATGAATCAATACGTTTTAAACTGCGAATATTTTATCGTCAAGCTGGTCCTCGTCGTCTTCTTTTGTATGTTGTTTTTCCGCCCGCCTTCTGCAAACATAAAATCTTGAACACGTGAAAAGCGTTTTCAATCGCGGTGAGGCCGTGTTTTCTCTATATTATAAATGGCGTTTATCGTGGCAATTATGAATCGCGGTATACAGGTATCACCACTTTTCTTTTCGCTTCTTAATCGCGTATTCGGCACCATTGCTTCGTATATGAAGCCTTAGAGTGTGTGGTAGAGTGGTCCCTGAGTTCAGTGAAAAACGTTCCTGGTCAGCCAGGCTTGCGGCCTTTTGTACGGAAGTGGCGAAGATGACCTACATACAAACTTGTATCTGACCACAGAAGTTACTTTTAATGAATGCGTACAACGTCTTTTAACTGTCTGAGACGAAGGCGCTACGTTTCTTAGCACTCTCCGAAAACTTTCCAGTTCCGATAGCCCGACCGACCATGGTGGTAGTCTTTTGGATGGAGACAAAAATGATTGAATCCCATGTATTCAGATTAAGGTGCACCTAAATATTTGATGTTTCAAAGACCAAAGAACGAGGACGACAAACAAAAACACACACTGGGCTCAACTTACTACTAGCTTTCTTTTGCTGCTTCTCAACTCATGTGGTTTTTAAACCGAAAAGAAAAGTGAGCGCCGTAACTGTCTTCATCAGAGTGCGGCACCTCAACAGTAGCTCACGAGGGATGGGGTTAGGAGGGATTAAAAGGATAGGATTAAAGGCATAGAGATAAAGAGGGGGAAGGAGAGAGCGGTGCGCAGCGACAGCGACACCGAAAAGCAAGGAGAAGATAGGAAAGATGGACACGGTCGCAGGAGTCTGAGGACGGGGCACCACTCAGCGAGAGTTCTTGTCGGCGGCAGGAGATAGCGTAGGGCGAGCCAGTCAGCCAGAGCTGAACTGACGTTGGAGATCACGGGGGCACAATCGGTCGGCACGAAATCCATAGAGCAAGTCCTCTTTTGCGGCACACAGCTTTACATATGCCCTTTTTACAGCATTACATAAGCGCTTTTCGTGGGAATAAAAAAAATTGGCACATGCTTAGCAACTGAAATTATTTTTTCTTGCTTGAAATAGAAAAAAAACTACTCTGGTGTATTTTTATCACATATAAATTTTTGGCTGTGATGATTTCGCGGGCTATCTCATTTTCGTTTTTTGCAAGCACAAGCTTGTCATCAAAGAGGCAATAAATACCCAAACGCCCGCTAATAGCGCTATCTACATTGTAACTATGTTCCATAAACGTTCTTTTAAGATATCTTCCAGTTTGACCGACAAATGCACTGTGTCAAGATAGCGGGATATAATACAACACGCCATCGTCACATTGGACAAACCGGTCTTATTGTTCAGTGTACATATTTTCAAGGGTACTGTGTCAGTAGGCACGCCACGGTATACTTTACCAGCAATTACACAGTTGAAAAACTAATTACAGTAGCTAGGTTGACAATGCGCTTTACGTTGCGGCTAATTTGATGCAAGCACGGAATCACTGTGACTTTTTCTTTCGCATTTCTTTTGACTCCTCTGGAATTCCAGTTGCATGATTAGCATCCTCAATTCATCCAAGGGCATCCTCAAACATCACATAGTAGCCGGCACTTTGTAAGCATTGGACTTCTACTCTTGAACTGGACGGCAAGTTGTGCGAAGGAGATTTTGTCAGCGCATTCTGACAGCACACAGTAAAAATTTTTACACCCAGAAGGGTGTAAATGAGCTTGTCCCGTGGGCGACCCCCTAAGGGTGTTAATTCAGCACCTTTCAAAAAGGGTGCTTTTTCATGCACGCTTAGAATAGGGTGTACATGTAAAAAAACTGTAGGGTGTTAAAAAAACACCCTTAATGAATGGTGCCTTCGATGTCCATCACTTTTTTAGCACCCTCTGAGGAGGGTGCGAGAAGGGTGCACAAGGGTGTTGAGTGCCCATGGAAGGGGTGCCAGTATTCTTTTAGACTGCACTAATAGATATCAGCATGCACTGATTACACACTACTTGAAGAAAGTGGTCCTCATTATCAATGATGCGCCACCTGTCGAGCTCCATTCATTGCGTCTGGGCAAAAATGTAAACGCGTGCCATCGTGTATGAACTTGTGCTGGATCTATATATATATATATATATATATTCACCCCGAAAAGACAGCAGCTGTAGAAAAGTTTCTAGACCGACAGATAAAAGGGCTGTGAGACGATTCTTAGGACTTTGTGCCTATTACAGAAGATTCGTTAAAGATTTTTCGAAGATTGCGGAGCCACTAACCCGACTGACGAAAGAAGACATGCCTTTCACCTGGACAAGCGAGCAAGAAGAGGCGTTCAATGAGCTACGACAGCGACTCCTACACCACCCCGTCCTGGCACATTTCCACGAAGAAGCCGAAACAGAGATTCACACGGACGCAAGATATCTGGGACTAGGCGCCGTCCTTGTGCAGCTGCAAAACGGAGAGGAAAGAGTGGTCGCATATGCTAGTCGCACTCTTTCGAGAGCTGAAATAAATTATTCGGCGACGGAAAAAGAATGTCTGGCGGTAATATGGGCCATACAGAAATTCCGACCGTACTTATATGGTAGACCATTTCGAGCAGTGAGCGACCATCACTCGTTGTGCTGGCTCGCAGGCCTAAAGGACCCTTCTGGACGACTTGCTAGATGGAGCCTCAGGTTGCAAGAATACGACGTAACAGTCGTATACAAGTCGGGTCGCAAGCACAGCGATGCTGATTGCCTGTCACGCGCACCAATGGAATCTGCACCCGGGGAAGATGGAGACGACTTTCCGTTTCTTGGGGCCGTCAGCACCGCAGACATGACTGAATATCAGCGATCTGACGCGGAGTTGCTTAAACTGATCAAGCATCTGGAAGGGTAACCCGTGCGTGTTCCTCGAGTTTTCGTCCGAGGATTGTCCTCGTACCTCATGAGAAACAACATTTTATACAAGAGAAACTTCGAGCACAGCAGGGAGAAATTCCTACTCGTCGTTCCTTCGGCCTTGCGACCCGAAATCCTGGAAGCCTGCCACGATGACCCCGCAGCAGGACACCTCGGAGTGAGTAGAACATTGGCTCGCATCCGCACAAAATACTACTGGCCAAAGTTACTGGATGCTGTACAGCATTATGTAAGGACATGTAGAGATTGCCAGAGACGCAAAACGCCTCCATTGAAACCTGCAGGATTTCTCCAACCAATCGAACCACCTGAGTCTCCGTTCGAACAAGTAGGAATGGATCTACTTGGTCCATTTCCCACGTCATCAATGGGCAACCGATGGATAGTAGTGGCGACAGACTACTTAACCCGGTATGCCGAGACAGCTTCTCTCACCAGGGGCACGGCTATAGAAGTAGGTGAATTTTTCGTCACTAACATTGTACTACGGCATGGTGCCCCAAAGGTGGTTATCACGGATCGAGGAACTGCATTCACAGCCAATCTGACGCAGTCCATTATGAAACTTACCCACACAAGTCATAGAAAAACAACGGCTTACCACCCCCAAACAAATGGGCTAACCGAGCGACTCAACAGAACTCTAACCGATATGTTGTCCATTTACGTTGACTTGGAGCACCGTGCGTGGGACAAGATACTGCCGTACGCCACTTTCGCTTACAATACTGCTGTGCAGGAGACTACTAAAGTGACGCCATTCCAGCTAGTCTATGGTCGAGTAGTTACCACACCATTAGATCCAATGCTGCCTGTAGGCGACAATACAGAGCACAAGCCTGACACCAGCGAATTCATTCAGCGAGCCGAAGAAGCACGGCAGTTGGCGCGACATCACCTAAAACAACAACAACGCGTGGATGCAAACCGTTACAACCTTCGTCGGAGAGGAGTCGATTACGCACCAGGCGACCTAGTTTGGATTTGGACTCCTGTGCGGACGCCTGGCCTTTCTGAAAAGCTCATGCGCCGCTATTTCGGCCCTTACCGAGTCCTTCGTCGCGTCAGCTCCTTGAACTACGAGGTGTCACCGGAAGGACAAGTGAGCTCATCAAGATGCCGAAGGAGCACAGAAATCGTGCATGTAGTAAGAATGAAGCCATACTATGAGAGGCAATGAACATCGAACTATACACACCTGATTATGAGGAATACCTATTTCTCCATTGGAAATCACGCATTCAGACCATCTCAACAACACTGCTTTTACGCATCGGGACGATGCGTTTTCGGAGGAGGGATAATGACGCAAGGCAAACGCAGTATTCAAACTACGCGCGCTAGTTCATGCGCCCCCCAAGAGATCAGCGGCTTGATGATCAAACAAGAAAAGGCCGTGACGGCGCGCGCTTCTTCAGCACGGGATTTTGAAGAAAAAGAAGTGGGCCACCGCTCGAGGGTCTTTTTCTCTCGGAGATTGATCCCTTTTTGCTGATCGCCTGTTAGAGACGCTGCTACTTTTCGGGCACAAGTTCGCCCCAATAAACAGTTATTCGTACACCATTTGGATTGTACGTAACAATATATATATATATATATATATATATATACTTCACAGTATATGCATAATGCGCGTTACAGAAATGAAGCCTTGCTGCCCTTGCATATTGCGTTTATTTATTAGGCAAATAAAACAAACTTTTCTTCTGCCACACAACTTTTTCACAAGATATACGTTCACGTATGCGTACACTACACATGCAACACCTTAAACGTTTATTATATTTATTCAGTTTCACTTCATTGACAATTCTTTGCAACATACAATTACACTGGTTTCAGTTTAGTATACTGCTTCAAGTACATAGAGACTACAAATGAAATATACGATAATATATCCCTATAATTCTTTCAAGTATCTACAATCCCAGTGGTTTCCAGTTTAATACTCCTTCATGTACACAATCGGTTAATAGGAATGAAATACAAGCATATATATACTTATGATTCTTTCAAATATATACAATCACCATGATTTCACTATATACGTCTTCATGTACACAGTCGTTCCCAAGAAGCGATGCACACAAAAATATATATGGATAGTGTTTTTAAATATATATAATCACAGTGGATTAAGCTTTGTATTCCTGGATGTATACCAATTGGTTATGAGAAATGATGTACATGCAAACATATACGGGTTTTTGCACATATAACTTTAGCGAATACTTAAGAAACCAATAAAATGATCAGAAACACAATAAGCTAAAAACGAACACAAAACTGAGTCAAAACACACAAAAAACAAAAGAGGTAATGCATAATTGTGGCTAATGACACAGCTGGGTGACTTTATGCCAAATGTCCCCGCCATTTTGGCAACCATCTCAAATGTATTCGAAAAACTCGTGCTGCATTGAAAATAGTGAACTTCTGGAATATTTAGGAGAGGAAAAATATTTGGTCACGTGGCTGCGTTCTGAACTTCCCGGAATTCGTCTAGGTGTTGTATGTGAAAAATTTTATTTTAAAAGCACCGCTCCTTCTTTTCATATGAAACTCGGTCTACGTGTTACGTAACAAGAGCTTAATTTGGGAGAGTTGGTTTATCGTGGTTGTGTGCTAGTCACAGCGCGACAACTTTCGGAAGAGACAGAAAGGACAGGAAAGAGCACCGACTGTCAACTGAATTTAATGAATGTGCTACGAGCGCTTTTATACGGAGTACAAGAACCGTGTTCATGCGCGACGACACGTGTGAGCACTACAAAATAATCTTTAGCTGTGAAAAGAATACTCCCTCTCGGAAAGGATAAGTGAACGTGTAGTGATGCACTGATCATTGGTTTACCTGATGAAAAATACTTCTACAAACATTAAATTGGCATTAAGTAAACCTATTCTCGTGACGAATGGGGCAAGATTGACTATTCCTGTTGCTGTTTAGTACACACACTTTTGAAAGCTTGCAAGGGGTGGAAAACAACACGCTAATATCATACCTGCTGGCTATTTTTTAATTGTGAGACACATGATGTGGTATAACATGCAAAGGTTTTGGTCATTGTTATTTGTTGGTCCTGTCTAACTTTACTTTCTGCAGGAGGGTTTTGCAAACGGGTGTGATGATTCTGTTGGGATACCCAGCATCTTTTAGTCTTTTGATATGGTTTTTAAACCTGACGTCACCCTTGTGCTAACATGACTTCTGAAGGGTGTCCTGAGTACATGTGGTATCAATTCTTCTTTCTACTAATTTTGAATGCCCACTGTCAAAACGCAGAACATTCTTAGCACTCCTGGACTGATAGCACCAGCCAATACCCCAACAGCATCATCACACTTGTTTGTGAAACCCTCCTGCAGAAAGTAAAGTTAAAGGAAGCAGGACCAAAAGAAAAAGAGAATGACCAATCACCTTTGCATGTCACACGGTACTACGTACATAAGGTGTCTCACAATTTTAGGAAAAGAGCCAGCAGATATGACATTGTTGTTTTCCACCCCTTGCAAGCTTTCAAAAGTGCATGTACTTACAGCAACAGGAATAGTCAATCTTGCACCATTCGTCACTAGAATAGGTTTACTGAATGCCAATAGATACCGCTAACATGTGGAAAAGTAAACAGGACAAACTGGGCAATGCTTCAATTATCAAGCAAGACAGCATGCTTTAAATGTTAAGAAGAGCTATAGTAGTCTCATGGCCGGACACCGTAAAGAATAAGTGAAGTCCTAGGTTTCATAAAACACGGTTTTTGAAAAAAAAGCAAGCAGAAAAATGAGAGATTTTAGAACTCTTTATCAGGAAGGCCAAGGATCAATGCATCAGTACACCTTCACTTATCTTTTCCGAAAAAGAGTATTCTTTTCTTGGTTAAAATTATTTTGTCATGGTCACACATGTGTTGTTGCAGATGAGCCCTGGTCTTGTGCTCAGTATAAAAACGCTCGTAGCACCTTCAATAAAATTCAGTTGACAGCGCTCTTTCCTGTCCTTTTTGCGATAAGATTTTTATTACAGAAAGAATTTCATTTTCTTACAATTTAGGTATAATGATGAGTTTTCATTGTATCACAACATGGAGCAAATTGCATCTCAATACGGACAAAAATCAGAATTTTGTGAAATTCGTGATATTTTCTCGTATATTTCAGCAGCTTGAGAGGTCTAAAGATATTTTTTCCTCAAAATATACCTTCTGTGGAGTAAATATTCACTGCTCAGATATTCATACAAAGCGCAATATTGCAATAAAAAATGCAAACATAACACATTTTGGCTTTATAATTGGAAGCGAATGTGGCCAAAAAATTGCACTATTACTATTGAGCTTCAAATACCTTACAGAAGCACATTTACTTAACAGGTAGACCGAATTTGCTTTAGAAAAAATAAGCGGTAGTTTTAAAACAAAATTTTCCACAAACAGCACACAGACGGCATTATGCCAGGAAGTTATAAGCCAGCCACATGAACAAAACTTTTTTTCTCGCTGAAATATTCTAGCAGTTCACTGTTTTCAACGCAGTAAGTCAGCACTTTTTTTTTCAAATACAATTCAGATGGTCGCCAAAGTGGCTGGGACGTTTGGCATGGAATGGTCCAGCTATATTTAAGTAAAATAACTTACACAAATAACAATGTTTGTTCATCTACCATGACCACACTAGAAAAAGTTGTTCAGGCATTGTGACACTAAAATTTTCAGCGTCGTACTGCCTGAACAACTTCTTTGATAAACTCCAAACTCACGCCGAGAAAAATCTGCTCAATCACGGTGGTTGTTAAAGGCCTTGCGGCCGTAAACAATGTTGAAAATAAAAAAAAATCAACTCATCAGTGCTGTCACTCCTTCTTCGTCATTACTGACACGGAAGATTTTTCGGTTATCCATGTGGAGGTTCAGGAAGTAGGCTTGCTCTAGACTGGGGCCGGGGGGTAGACTACGCAGGACGTCAGCGGCACCCTCTCATCCTGTAATAAGAGCAAATATGACTTCTCTTAAAAGGATGTTCGTGCTGTTCTGGCAGCACCATATATAAAGAATGTGTAGTGTGTATCCTTCGAAATGGCGTGTAATTGACATTACACTGAACTCGAAGCATACAACCCATACATTCTAATAATTTCGTATGATAAAGATAAGAGTTTTCCAGCATACAGCAAATTCGCGAAATGAGGTGAAGTGTAAGACTACAGCTCGAAAATGGCACTTATGAAAGCCTAAACTCACCTAAGAATCAAATTCCTTATAGGGTAGTGAGCCAGTGTGAAAAACAATTCCTAAAGTACAACGCTCAGAACATGTAACATTAATCAAAATGCACAAGAAACTCACCTCTTCATGCACAAACAGTGAAGACATCTCTGCTTTCTCTTTTACATGAGAACAAATGATCTTGGGCGTGGCACTAGTGAAGAGGTCTGCAAAAAAAAGTAAAAGATTTACTGACTTTATTCACGCCTCTCTAACAATCTGAGGAAATATTACAAGTCACCAATCAGTGCAATTCTGACTGCCTGTATAAGGGCATCAAAAATGAACAATTTTCTCGTTCTTTCTACCCTCACAAGACGCTCCGTCAATGGAATCTAATCCAAATTTGACGCTGTGCTTCCTATTTGCCTGCTTTCTAGACGTAGGGCTGCGAACATGTGTTTTGTGCACCTAATCTAGCACAGAAATTTGTCATCTATAATTCAATCATCTTATTTCATTGTAATTTGATAAAAGATGTGATAGCTCGTCCAGTTTTTAAAGAGATGCGGGCCTGCAATAGGCACTGCCTTGCACGTATTAAAGTACTTCTTTTAAAAAAAATTTCAAAGCTTGCTTTCAGAAAAAGCGTCTGGCATATTTCGACAACCAAGCCCATCCTCTGATGGCAATCAGGGGCACGCTATTAGCGATTATTGACTACGGGATTTACAAACGTAACCCTGCCTAAATACTCCGTTAAACACAATCACGCAAGTAAGAGCACTCGAACGCGGCAACGCGCGTGGACGCCGACTACGTAGCAGCAGCCATGGCTTATGCTAGATCAACCGCACATAGCTCCAACAGTCACGTATACTCTCTCGATTCTGTTATAACGCCGAACATTATCGCAGATGAAAGCGAAGCACGAAAACAGCAAACAGAAACGAGGGAAAACAACGCACGGCGATGGCCACAACAACGCGCCTTTGGAAGTCTGCTAGATCTTTCCCTGTTTCTGGTGGCACTTGTCCTAAATAGCTTAAAAGACCCAGGCGCACGTGCTGGGAGCAATGCGGCATATCGGCACCTCCAACTATACCGTCTTTAAGCAAAAAAAAGCCATTTCGTACAGTGCGCCTCTGTACATAATTTTTGCTTTTTCTTTCTTTTTTTACGCTTACACCTACAGAAGCACGTTGCACATTTGAGTATTGATAGAAATGTTATTACGATGTAGCCCAAAGCACATCTTAAAACAATATCAATCACTTTGTGCAGTGTAGAGACAATGTGCGATCAGCAACTAATCCCGCCCTTGTTAAGTGATCACATCACTCACTGTATGAGTGATGCAGGCACTTACACAACATCGCGCATAGCAGTGTGAACTCGTTAAGTCACACGTTTAATCGGGCATCTGCAACAGGCCCGCGAACGCATGCTGTTGTAAATGGCTGGCAGCCTACCTCGGCAGAGCTGCTGCAGGCGCCCAGCTAGCGCTGTATGATTACTACCTACGAAAACAGTACACTCACCGTCAACAGGCCCACGTTGTCTGTGTCCGCCACTCCATGAATATTCCTTAATCCGAGCTTCACTTCGAACACGGTGTCATGCGTGACCGCCATTGAATATGCGCCTGTTCGCTAGAACACACACAGCGACCAAGACCCCAGACCAACGCAACGCATTTGAAAGACGATGAGACAGAGGGAGCAACGTTGAGAAAGAGAAGGAGGAGGCACTGGCGGCGGCGTGGCGGCGCCGCAGCTGTCCACGCAGATGTTCGGTGACGCAACTCTTCGCTTATCTACGCCGCCGTTGTGGGAGCAACGCTGGCCGGGGGGGGGGGGGAGGAGCGGGAAACCCGCCAAGGCGGCGCCGAAAGGCAAACGCTATGGCGCATACGGCGGACGGCCGTTCGGCGCGGAATGACTCCTTGTAAACGGCAACTCTTCTCCCAGCCAGTCGCACAGCGACGCAGATTATTTACCAGCCTCGGGTTCTTTGAGTATTTTGACGGAATGCGATTGCAGTGGGCGAAAAATAGTGAAGCAGAACTTGCGGAAAACAAAGTGCACCATGGAATGGCCAGAAACAATAATTATTTCGTCCTCGGTGGCATTAGCGGGAGAGCATCGCCACACATTTTCCAGAGGAATTTCTTTTCGCATTGTCTGTGTCTGGCTATTCCGCGTATGGTGCCGCAAACACTGAATGCGTAGTCGAAGCTGGAACAAATTAATCTACAGTCACGGATGTTTATTACAAGGCTTGTCACGCACCACGAAACGTGCCGAGGTTGTTATAACAAACTTTTTGCTGACCACATGATCAGCACATAATTCCATATGGTTGCCCAATGAGCTAGCTAAGCAACTGTAGCAAAGGCAGGGCACGTTCTTGTTAAACGTTCTTAATATAAACGATGGTTGTGCATAAGTGCAGTGACAGCTTTCCGTGTGAATTGGTCATAACCCACGTTTTCGAGCGTAGAAGCGCCTCAGCGGACCTAATCAGCTACCACAGCAAGTTCGTAAGCAATGATTTGGTACGAAAGGGTGCAGCTGTTTTCCATGTACTGAATAGTCCGTGTACAGTGCGTTGACCACCGCCATTTTTTAAGCCACCTCTTATATAGACTCCCAGTCTGAACAGGTGTGGGACCTTAAACACTAAGAAGCAGTGCCCCCCACCCCCGCACACACACACGAAATTTGAGGGCGCACGGGCTGATACACACGCATACTTATTCACAGGCGCGCACACATACACGTATACACACATACGGCAACACACACACACGACCGTAAACGCACGCATGCATGGGCGTACACATGTGCACAGGCACGCTAACACAAGCACGGACTCGCACATACACGCGCACGCACACATGCACGGGTGTACACACAATCGCGCTTAAACGCGAACACATGCGCAGGCTCACGCACACACACCCATACTCGGGCGAACATTATGTTCCTGTATATAATCCACAGCAAACATGTAGCTTATAACCAACGCTAAGGAAAGCTTTCGTAACATGGATTGCAGTTAATTGCCATTATAGATGAAACGCGATTTGCTTCTGCTGACATTCTGTTGAATTCGGAGAGCACCTTCACACATTCCAAGTCAATTAGGCCGTCATTTAACGCAAGGTCCACATATTCGTGCAGTAGCTGCGCTGCTCAGCCGCCAATTCAAAGGTCGCGGGTTCGATGCCGGCCGTGGCAGTCGAATTAAGGCGGAGGCGAAAATGTGGAAGCCTTTGCACTGTGCGATATGAGCGCTCATTAAAGAACACCAAATGGTGAAAATCTGCAGCTTTCCACTACGACGACCCTCATAATCATATCGAGGTTTTTGAGACGTAAATCCCAAATATTATAATTATGTGTTCTTCTTATGCTGCATATTCCATCCGATGAATCGGCACCTACACCCTTCTCAGGCACAAAAGCACCCTTAGAGCCTATTTTAGGGTGCTATCGAGGCAAGCACCCAAACAAAAGGGTGCTTTTTTTCAATCGGCCATTTATGGGTGTTAAAGGGTATTGCAAAGGGTGCTTTCTCGTAAAAGCACCCTTTTTACACCCTTTTGGGTGCAAAAATTTTTACTGTGCACAACCACGTAATGCTTCTTTTTCCCAGGTTTCAGTGAGCTGAATTCGAAGAAATAGCCTGACCTTATTGCTGCGCGGGACCTATGACTGACCAAGTTGTGAAGGCATTAAGCACAGTGGAAGGTGTTGATATGTTAGGTGATCACCTCGCAGCCTTTCTGTAGTGACACCATTGTAATCATCACTTATTTACGCTTAAACGCATTTTGCAGGGTATGACCCCTAAAACCAAGGGAGTGTCGACATTCATAAAACAACGCAAGGGCTTCTGTGACACTTTGGTTAAATTAGCCATCTCTAGAGTCTAAAAACAACAAAATCTAGAGAAACAACTCGCCCAACGCTTCACCTTGGAAAACTAAAAATAACACCACGTGATCAAAATTTTCATAGCCATGCGCTACTGTGGTCTCGTAATCATGTGACGGTTTTAGGTCGCTAAACCCCACTATAATCTGTTATGTTTCAATAGCCCTCCTCGTACAGGAGAGGGACGAAAAACAACGAAATTTGATTGTTCCGTTTGAACACTGTACTGTACAGATTTATTGGAAATAATATCATCATTGGAGCTTAAAATCTCAACAAAATGCAATCTCAAGCAGGCTCACGTGCTGCATATTTGCAGATACTGCAAACATGCGCAAAACGAGTAATGTTCAAGGGCAAAACAGTCAGCTTTAAAGGAGAGAATCTCCGGGCAAGAAGAGAAAATAGTCCTTCCCGGCACAGGGGTTTCTTGTTATAGCCAGCGTAGTAACTCTCACTCGTACACTCCCGCCCATTCCCCACTCGCGTCGTTGGCATCGCCTGCGGGTGACATATGTACCCATTTTCCTCTGGACTCGTGGGCCCACTGGCGGTGGTCACGTTTTATTGATTGCGGTCACCCGATGGGAGTTAGGGATTTATTTCCGCTGTTATGAGGGGCCTGCGTGCTTCCACGTGTGTTCCTGGGAATGGCGTAGAGAGTGCAAGAAGTACTATTCGCGCTGATTGCTTTCGTTAGCGAAAGTATGATAGCAGCGCCTCTGTTTGCAGCTATTTGCGCGCAAACAAGCTTTGAGTAGTCCTACACTACGCGTGGTGATTACCTCTCATCGCCTACAATAACGATGATATATATATATATATATATATATATATATATATATATATATATATATACAGATAGATAGATATATAGTTACCATCATAAGGCTTTACCTGGTTGAAGCAGTTTACCTGCTTTCTAACCGCTGACGTCAAAATTCAGCTAAAAAAAATTTTGCAGAAAAACAACGTCGGGACAAAAAAAATTGGTCGTGCCGAAAACACCAAAGTAACCTTAAGCGCCAAAAGTGAATCCTTCACTTGAGGCGTAGAACTCATTTATGTGACTGTCGCTGCATGAGATAATGAATGAAACGAAATTTTTGTTTTAATCAATTACATATTCATTTGAGATGTGCCATATAAAGAGACGCCATTGTTATTCTGATGATGAGGCGTTTTCCGACGTGGATATTATAGTGGGAACACGGCAGAGTGGTAGCTAAAGAGACCGTCAAGCTGGCGATCTCGCCCTCAGGAGTACGGTGCCACAGCCACTGCGCTATTTGGGTTTGAGTTAATAGATGAGTATGACGAACAGAAGGAAACTGTGTGAGTGTGCAACTCTACTACTGCAGTTATATCCTACGAAACTCGAGCGCATCTCTATTACAGATTGTAAGTCTCGCAAGTTTGCAGTTCACTGCATACATTTGGCAATGTAATAGCTAAGGCGGCACCCCTTTCGATCAGGTGAGTCCCGAATAGAACAGAAAGTACTCATAGTGAGAATAAAAAGATACAGAATCCTGTGGACAACCTTTGATGGGCGTCCGACTGCGCATATGGAGCGAGCACAACTGGGAATAAGGAGCAACGCTCTCCGCCCTCTTTGTATACCGCCGGCTGCATCAAAAGCATCTAACATGGCTGTCAATTTGAGCCTTTTAAATGCGAAGCATTTCTTAGCAAACTTCTACGACTTTGAGCGTATCTATCTATCTATTTATCTATCTATCTATCTATCTATCTATCTATCTAGCTATCTATCTATCTATCTCTCTATCTATCTATCTATCTATCTATCTATATATCTATCTATTTATGACTTTTCGTTCTCCTGGCCGTTTTCATAAAGGTATGAATACCAAACTTGGTATTGCATAACATAACTGTATGAAGTCTATTTGACTAGCCTTAACATGTAATCGTGATATGTATGTCGCGAATGTCATGATTTACATTTCATCACCTTGCAGCTCTTGCGGTAGTTTCGTTCACATGGCAAGTTGCAAAACTGGTATGGTAAGACATGATTGCATGGCGAACACAAGCGACAGACCCTAGCATGAAAGTCATAACATGCGTGTCATGTAACAACATAACTACATGCCACGCTCATGATGCGAGTAGGCCCGTGTACTCAGATTTGGGTGCACGTTAAAGAACCCAAGGTGGTCGAAATTTCCGGAGCCCTCCACTACGGCGTCTCTCATAATCATATGGTGGTTTTGGGACGTTAAACCCCACATATCAATCAATCATGATGCGATCGAGGCCGTTTCGCTAGCTTCCCTTATACAAAACTTGGTATTACGGGACATGAATGGATGACGAAGGTATAATACTGGTGCAAAGATGAGATACGTGTCAGGTTATAACATGATTACATGCTATGCTCATGATGCGCTCGCGGCTGTTTCGCTAGCTTCACATTTACCAACTCAGTATTAGGTGACGCGAATAGACGACAAAGATAAATGCCACATGCAAACATGATTATCACGACATGCGTGTCATGTAACAACATGACTACATGCCAGACTCATGATGCGCTCGTGGCCGTTTCGCTAGATTTATACTTGTGCTAAGTTTGGTATTACATGACATCAATGAATGACGCAGGTATGTGACTGGTGCAAACATGATAATCATGAGATGCATGTCATGTAACAACATGACTACATGCCACAGTTAAGGCATCAATACGTTTCGACTTGATGAGGTGCGTGTGCTCCCCGGCGTTCATTTCGTCGGCTCACGCCAGCGTTGTCATGCCAGGCACCGGTCCTGCCATACACTCGCAGGCACACGCCGTAGTGCGTTGCTTTGACGCATGCGGGTTTCGGCGCGTCCGGCGTCCCTCCGTCACGAAAAGAGGGAGACGCAGTGTTGCCTGGGTAACGCATCAGCGCGAAATCCAGCATGTCACATTTCGCGCCGGCTGTCGTTGGGTCGCGCCGACGGACGCTGGTCGCGCTGGTCCCCCCTGTCATCAGACAATAGAGTGCTCGCGTTTTGCTGACGTAGTGTCGCTGCGCCCAGCGTGCGCGTGCGCCAACGCCGCATTGAAGTATATTGGGCCCTTCATGATGCGGTCGCGGTCGTTTTGCTAGCTCTACAAATACCAAATTCGGTGCCATCAAACGAGATTAAAATGAACCAAGCAATCACGAAATTGTTATTGCACAAGCATCGGTTAGTATATTCTCGTTTAATATATGTCTGGTGTAAAAACTGCGCAGCAGCGTTATTACGGTTGAATTACGTTTTTTTATCATTTCGATCTAAAGAACAATATGCGTAAGCTAATGTGTTCATGACTGTAGTTGCACGAAGAGTCACAAGATGTCGACGCCATCTTTGCAGTAACCTTGTTTTTCTCACCTTTTTGCGCGTACGAGGATACTATACAGGATAAAATTGATATCTGTGGTTTAACGTCCCAAAACCACCATATGAATATCAGAGACGCCGTAGTGGAGGGCTCCGGAACTTTCGACCACCTGCACTATACAGGGTAAAAGAAAAACGTTTTCGGATCTCGCCATAGCGGTGATTCAACCCTCTTTAGGATAAATGTAGCTTAAATGCCATTATCATTATCAGTTATAGTTTACAAAAACGTAAAGGTAAATGTTTACTGACGTACGTGTACGTTTGCGTCAAGGGAGTTAGCAGGAAAAAAAAACTTGCCTTCTGGTAACGGTAAACGCAAACCGGTAGTCGGTAACACAGTACAGAAAAAAATTATACGGCTAAAAGCCCCAAGTATCTGCATGCTCTGCCGATTTCAGTCCGACGCGGCACTCAGACAAAGCCTGGGTTGACTTCGTGCACCGTGGCCGAGGCGGAGACTGAACGCCAATCGAGCTTACTCAGTTCGCTCTACTTCGCTTCGGATGCGCGCACGCACAGCATGCAGTTACTGACTGACATCGGATTCTTGACGAATAACATGTGTTCTTAGAAGTAATGGCATACTAACGTTGTGCCCCCTGCAACGACAGTTGCCACACGTGAGGCACGTTTCAGACGACCGAAGTGACACGCAGGCGAGAATACGTCACGAAAACTTGAGCGTGCACGTGCTACTATTTGGTGGCGCTGCTAGTACAATGTCGTGACGTCGGCGTACAGTCGGAACCAAAACTAGCTTTATAATGCATGCTTAAATGAATTTTCCAGGGCGCGCTCACGCTTACCGGTACGTTTTTTACGCTATCAGGGCCTTGATTTATCATTTGAAGAAAAAAAATGGCATGTAAATATTTGTGTGTCAGTACCCCGTCAAGCGGTCAACTGTGTGACTAATAGATTACTATATAAATCTTTATGTGTATTTGTTTAGCCATTTCTGTAAACAACATCAACCTAACGTAATCAGTATCTCAAACATAAGATGTTTCATACACCCCCCAGTGGCCTTTGTGCAACTGATAAAGTGCACTCAAGTTTTTTTACTCATTTTTTTGTTTAGGTTACACAGTACATCTTCCAGTAGAGTTACGCAGTTGCCTCAAAGCATATATTTGTGATATGAAAATATGGAATAAAAAGAAAGAAATGAGAAAAGCTAAAAAATCGATTACCCTTGAACAGATTCACCGGCAAACCGTAATACGGTATTTATTTTATTTAATTACAAATACTGTAGGCCCTCTTCAGGCCCAAGCAGGAGTGGAAACACTGTTAAACATATTTAATGCCAAGAAGCGTAAATATAATTGTGCGCTAACATAAGCGGTTGGTTGTACCTAGATTCTAATAAAAAAGGAAATGAAAAATAAAAATCTTTAAAAACTGAAAATCTTTTCTCTGGCTGGCTTACGTGGTTTCACTGTTGTTTCACATTTCGTTCTTTTTATATATTGCATTAGGAATTCGATGGTCGTCGTGATAACGTGCTGATAAAAAAAACGTGTTTGTACTTGTTTCTAAAAAAAGAAGGGGGGGGGGGCTTTCCTGCTGCTATAGTTCCATTAAGGGCTTCCAATTTCTAGCAGCACTACACTTTCCTCCTGGCAGCTCTGCAACAAATCTGTTCCTGACAACAATATTCTGAGTAACTCGAAAATCACTCTAAGACCTCAGTCAACAAGTCGAAAAGGATGAAACATATCTATTGGACAATGAACGAATCCTTGCGAAACGACAAGCAATCGCTAGTGCATTCCGAGAAATCATCACCTAGCTTTCCCATGATTGGCACATAAAAAATTACATACAAATTCCATCGCTGTAAACTGCGATGCCGGTAATGAAGCCCGTAGCATTAAAATGCATAAAACTTCACGACTGTTACACGGTACTCCTACATATCAAATTTCGCTGCGGTTGGCTACCTTCAAGAAAGAAGTGATTGTCCTGGCGTTCACAGTTGTTTTATGAACATTTTTCTTTCAGACCCCCATGACGCCCTGAGTAAACTGACAGCACACTTGGCTCTGATAGCAAGCACCGGAAGTTATTACCTCTTTTAAATGTTCGCTACATTTGAACATTCGCAATAAAAAGCGGGAACGGAAGAATTGGTACATCTTGATGATGATGATGATGATTTGTGGGGTTTAACGCCCCAAAACCACCATATGATTATGAGAGACGCCGTAGTGGAGGGCTCCGGAAATTTCGACCACCTGGGGTTCTTTAAGTGCACCCAAATCTGAGCACACGGGCCTACAACATTTCCGCCTCCATAGGAAATGCAGCCGCCGCAGCCGGGATTTGAACCCGCGACCTGCGAGTGAGCAGCCGAGTACCTTAGCCACTAGACCACCGCGGCGGGGCAATCGGTACATCTTAGCATGTTCCTGATGCCATTCAAGTTTTAAAAAAAATTTTCCGATGAAGCCAAAACGCACTTTGATAAAATGCAGGTTAATTTTTTATACAAATACTTCAGGCTGTCAAAATTACTGGAGCCCTGCAATAAGGTATCCCTTACAATCACATTGTGGTTCTGCTATAGTAGACCCCTGTAGATAATACATTTTTTCACGAGTCATATACGCCTTGACATGATCCCGTGGACAACGGACACGTGAAATGCGCGTAGCTGTATTTCAGCGCACACTCTATCTTGCTTTTAAAGATGATAGTCTTTCTTGGGGCCTTCGACGCAAAAACTTTGCTCTGTCTGTCTGTGTGTCTGTCTGTCTGCACATTTGTCTGTTTATCTATTCTTAACGGCATCGGGTGCATGAAATGGCCGACCTCATCCGCAGCGCCCACCTATGTTGCTCAAGGTTGAGCGCTCATGCTTGTGCAATTGTCAATTAAAAAGCAATTATCGCGCCTGTCTGCGGCACCATAACAAAACGCATATGTTCTGCATATGCATTCAGTACTAGAAAACGCATACATAAGTAATTTTAAGGACCGTAGCGTTCATCACGCTGCGCTTACCATGCAACGCTTGCGCAGAACGGGGAGTGTTTCCAGGGCTTTGCTAAGACAAGATGGTGGTGGAACCTACCCGTCGCCTCGCGTTCTACGCCTTATCACCTCTGAGACATCGCGCACGGCTATGCGTTCTGTTTTCCAAAAGAAACTGCCAGATGGCGTTCATGTCTCACGTGTGACGTGACTTGATGCGCTCGTTTGCCCGCACTGCACGCTCCAGGCACTCCAGCGCCTCCGGAATACTATTCGCCGATTTTCTTGCGCACAACTTCAAATAAATGTTTTGTTCTTTCTCTTCACACGCAAGACTATTGTCTTTCAATGACATTTGCAGATTACTTATAAATACGTTGCCAATTTTTATTCACTCTTTTTCCATTTGTGCTGTTTCATGCACGAACGCAAAAGATAATCCAGTGAGTGACAGCAAACTACAGAGCGTGTCAATCTCCATGCAGCTCTCACGACACAATCATCTGCGTCGTGTCGCCAAGGCCTACTAACTGTTTCGCACATGCAGAATATGTCGGAGGAAGAATAGCTAAATTATTTAACATAATGAAGCCCTCGAGAGCTGATCACCACTTTTCTGGTGGTGGACATGTCTAAGATATTTACTTTTATATTTACATTGATACACGGTCTCTTGCTCGGGGATAAATCAGATTCGCTTACCAAGGAAACCGACTTACGCATTTTCAATAAAGAAGTAGTTCGACCCGTAACAGCTCCAACCAACGCCTCCTAGAAAAAAAAATAGCCCCGTATCTGCTTGTAATCTTCAAATGTCGTCGAAAGACGGTAATCTTGCGTGGGGAGAGAGTGAACAAAACATTTATTTGATGTTCTGCGCGAGAAAATCGGTGTATGGTATTTCGGAAGCGCTGCGTTAGAGTGCCTCGAGCATGCAGCGGAGGACGTGGCTTGATGCAGCGCATCAAGTCACGTCACTCGTGAGACATGAGCGCCATCTGGCAGTTTTTTTTTTTGGAAAACAAAGCGCGTGTCTCTGAGGTAGGCACGCACGCCCGTCTCAGAGGTGATAAGGTGTAGAACTCAAAGCGTCGGGTAGGGGCCACCACCGTGTCTTCTTAGCAAAGCGTTGGAAACACTCGCGTTCCCGTGCAAGCGTTGCATGGTCAGCGCAGCGTGATAAGCGCTACGGTCCCTATTATTACTTATGTATGCCTTTTCCAGTAAAATACGAACATGCAGAATATATACGTGTTGTTAAGATGCCTCAGATATGCGCAATAATTGCTTTTTAATTGACAATCGCACACGTATGAACGCTGATCGCTGAGCAACATTGATAGGCACTGCGGATGGGGTCGGCCGTTCGAGGTTTCGGCTAGTGCTGTTTAAAGTACCCGGTTCGCAGTAACGGTAGACAAACAGACAAATGTACAGACAGACTGACCTAAGTTTTTGCGTCGAAGGTCCCCAAGAAAGACTATCGCCTTTAAAATTTGCCTGGAACGTCGCTCTCTTCTCAATTGAGAGCTTCCTGCCAGCATGGAATCTCTGAGGTCATGGCCCCAGTCGCGTGTTGCGACCGGCCGCTGCGTGTGACCGCTAGCATCCGTACCACCCAGTCGCGTGATTTTATGTTACCGCTCTGTCACCTGACATCACAGCTGTTCCGAGGCAACTGTGACCGCATTGCTATGTTCGCAGTGGGCGATCGCCTTCGTACCGTTGGGGGGGGGAGGGTAAAATCCGAGGTTAGGGCAGCACGCTCGCGGCTCACGTTCCAGGTACAAATGCACCCCTAGCTTTTAACGCGAACTTAAAGCAGGTTTTCAGACAAGTAAATATGTGGTATGATATGCTGGCCAAATGGGCTTCGCACGTCTCCTCTACTTCGCGTGCCACCTTCGCGTGCTCAAGAATGTCTGTTAATATGAGCAACTCCCACGGTTTTCGTCTTTGTGTGTGTGGGGTAGTTGGGCGGCAGGACGTTTTACAGAACATATGCTGTAACATCTGCACTAAAAAGCTTCCACTGATGGCTTCGCAACAAAAACACGCACACCAACCAGTAGTCACACGGAACGCAGGTATACTGGTTAAGTCAACCGAAGCCTGCTTGGCTTCCCATCGAAAAGTCAAGCGTGCTTGAGTCAACCTTGTTTTCCTCAAACTTCACATACATTAGTATTACACAGCATGTGAGCATGAAGAAAAAGCGCAAACTCAGCATTCTGAAACTGAGCAGAGCCAATTCAGCATATAGTATGGTTTAGCACTCGACTAAAGTGAGGCAAGTGTTTATCACTGTTTGCAGTGCTTACTCCTTTAGTCGGCTAAACTTACCCTTTCCCAAATTCGTTCACATCCCATATTCTGGCTAGTGTGCGGTAATCCGTACTCGCCAGGCATATTTGTAGCGTGCGATGCGCTGTGCAGTATCAGTTCACGTTACAGAAAACCTGATCGTCAAAGTTTTAGCTGCCTTTCCATACGGCGTATGTCATAATCAAATCGTGGTTTTCGGGCGCAAGACTCCATATATTATGCGCACCAGCTTCCTATCCACACCAAGGTGTATATGCACCTCGTAATGTTGGACGTAAGGTACGCTCCATAGTAGAAAAATAAGTTGTCTTCAAGGTGCGACTTTTAGGTAATGTTGAATGTGTATTGCCGCACAGAGTTTCTACCTTCACAATTTGTTTCAAAATATGCAAGCCGAAACTGAAAGTAATCGTTTCGTGTGAATCATAAGACTAGTATCATATGTAGTAATTTGTTGGTTCTTTAGCAATCATATCAAGTTCAAAAATGTAATGTTGCTCTAAATGTGTTGTCAACACATACCCTTTAATCATACAAGTCATATTCTTCTCACAAGCAGAACGCACAACGTGGTATAAGTGTCGTTCAGGCTCAAGCATGCGGGCCTCTATATCATCAAATTAGCTTTGTTTGGCACTGTGTGTCATTTGAATATTAGCAGTAGTAGGACATGCCGTTATTCAAAACAAATTTGGCTTCAGTCTGGCCTCCACACTGCCAATACTTGTCTCACAAATAATCAGCACCACAGCGTGAAAGCGTCCCGTTATAGCACTGGCGCAAAATTAACAGCTAGAAAAAAAGATTTAGAGTTGCCTCTAGGGCAAAGGTACACAGTTGTAAGGCCTAAGAAGAACTGGCTACAAATATTGAAAATCTTACTGCTCCTGATCACATCGTGTTAGGGCGGCACCTGTTTTGTATATTTGTTGTTGTTATTGTTAATTGTGTACTTATTGTTGACTTGTATTTCTGGTACTTTTCTGTACGCGAACAGCCATAGCGTTTTCCTAATGAATATTTTTCGTGAAAACTTGATACACTTCGTGATTCCTATAGTAGGCGTGCAATGAACATCAGTAAAGATCTAATTGGGCTTGCTGTTGTGCGAAAATTCCTCTAGTGCTTATGCTTACTCACATATCTCTTTATTATGTATCTACGATGTATTTAATGCTTATCAAAACTTTCTTTTTTGTTCATTGCACAGGCCAAAGCTCTCTCAATGTCCCTTCACGAATAGACGCTTTTTAATGAGTGTAACTTGAGTTGGAAGCACTCACAATATATTGCAGTTTTTAATTATATAAATAACAAAAATACTTAGGGCAATGCTCGCATGTGTTTAAAAATATGTGTTTTGTATTGCAGGCTAATATTTTTTAGGTGACTATCACATTAAACGTTTTTCTAACACTTGGTCTCACGCCCTAAAGACTGAAAATGCAGCATTAAGAGGTACTCGCTTACAACTTTACAGGAACTTGAATTTCACAATGTGTCAGAGCTTGCAAAATATCAATCATATTACGTTCTTTTTGCCTGTATATCTATGGTCTTTTTTTTCAATTGCAGATGGCGCACATAGGGTGCTTATTCCGGCTTCAATACGAAACCGCTGTTTGCATGAGACAAAACGAGAAAGCTGCAATAAAAAAAGCCAGGCAATGCGGTAATGGCACATCTGCTCTTGTGCAGTAGGGACACTAACTGAATTGCTTGCATCATTTAGCAAGAGCAAGCTGCTCTCTTCTCTTCGCAGGCGTGTATATGGTAATCAGCAAGCTTAACACAATGCGTGATATGAACAACTATGACTAATGCCAGCTGTAAAGCACTGGATGTATTTACCGAGATAAAGCCTCAGTATGATTGTGCATTAGGTCAGCGTGCCTTTGTGACACCTTATCACCAGAACATGAAGCTACGTGGTGCTAGAGTAATTCAAACTCTTTATCAACAAGCTGCAAAGCACTCATTTCAAGTTGCTAACAACTGTGCGTTAACTCGTTGACCATTTTTATCGAAAAATTAACGTATATGTCACCTAATAAATAATATACGCCCTGAAGATTCCCTAATAAAGCAAAGTTTTTTGTACTAATAATTTTATTCAAGCTTTCCGCCTTTGAAGCACGTTGCCCGGGTTCAACATTTAGTGGTGACGTTTTTGCTCCAATAAGCCAGTGAGCCGAACTTGTTTCTCTTAAAGCACTAACTTTTAGCACAACAGGTCATGGTGTTTTCATTTGAAAGATTTAGACATCAATTATTGTCTTGACATAATCAATCAGGTATTTTTTGTTCGCCTTAAAAGTGCCATACCCGATAAAAGAAAAAAATTGCACCACATTCACGGAGCGCATGATGATGAGTGGGGTGAAGCATCTGTCAGTCTGCCCGCGGCTCCATCCATCCGTGAGTCTGCCTGTGTGACTGTCCGTGCGTCCACCTCACCGTCCGTTGGTGAGTCCATGTGTTCGTCAGTCCATACGTCCATCCTTGCGTCCCTCCGTCTGTCTATGCATCCATCCGTCCGTGCATTCATCCGTCCTTCTGTGCGTCCGTTCACGCGTCCGTCCGTGCATTCATTTGTGCGTTTATCCATACATTCGTCCGCCCATGCGTCCATTCATGCGTCCGGGTATCTATCGGCCTGTCTGTCCATCCTACCGTCCATGCGCCTGTCCATCCGTCCGCAAATATAGTGAACGCTCCAAGTACATCTCGCATCTTTTCATCATATATTCATCATAAAGAAGTACCGCCATCCAGCGCACATTCCAAGGACTGAACGAGAGGTGGCACGGCCGGACTAGAGGAGCGGCACGCGCGCACTCTCTTACGGCCTGCGCTTCGTCTCTAGTTCCCACCTTTCACCACCATCAGTTCATGGCACTGCGGCCGAACCCACACTAGAGAAAGAAATAAATAAAAAGAAGAAACAGGGAGGTTAACCAAGAAGAACAGGTTTGCTACCCTGTACAGGGGTGGGTAAATAAGGGTTGGAAGTAGGATAGAGATAGATATATCACTAAACCTTGCTAAAGTCAAGGAGTTTATACGCCCTTAGATAGTGCTTAAAGTGCGTCCCCCTGATACTAGTTTTGTTTATTAAGTATCCAATTCAAGGTAAATTTTATTGGAGATTAAGTATACCCGATACCCGTGTCTGTAGGTTCCTTCATCAGAAACAACTATCTTTGTATTTATGATTAACATGTTCGGGTTTGCTCCTCAATTCAATAGTGCGGTCGTGCCGCTCCTCTAGTTCAGCCGTGGAGGTGGCTACCTACTACTACGATGACAACTACTACTGCTACTACATACATCGTGGACGCACGACCCACAGCTTAAAGAGTTTTGCCCCTAAAAAAAGCTGTTCTGTGCAAGCTGGTGCCCGCCCGTTTCACGACTGCGTTACCCAGACTTTTCCCCACATGAGCGACCTTCACGATATTCATGCGATGCCCTAAAAACTAGAGTGACTGAGTGACTGTACAGTTACTACGGAGGAATAGGTTGTCGTGTTTGTTGGAATTTCGAAATAAATGGCACACCAGCAAAAAATTAGGGGAGAAAGAGATGATGACGCAACTTGATGACTTGGCCTTATTTGGACTGAAAATGCGTCAACGATTTTCCGCTTACTTGCCTCAACTTCGCCAGCTTTGAGTTCGTTAACACAAGCAAGAGCGACAACTTTAATGAAAGGGTAAGGATAGGTGGGTCTGGGTGTTTTGAGACCCCGTATTGGGAAGATAACAATGAAAAGGCAAGGCCCCTCACGAGCTTGTTACTGTTCTTCCATGGTGATAAAGTACCATGTCCATAGTACCAGTAGCTCTGTTTCTACAGTACTCCATCAACAGCTGTAAGTTCACATGACCGCTTTCATGCCAGAATCTTGCCTAGCTGCCCGTACACATAGCCCTTAAACTTTATTGTTGCGTGACAACCTTTTTCTTCAGTTGTATATATAAAAGCTTTGTGGCAACTGTGTCCTCTGTGATGGTTTGTTTTTAAAGGCGCTTTCTTCTCCTTCATTTGCAGAATTCCCAAGCCTTGGTCCTTTCCCACTGCAAGATAGAGAACAAAACAATTGTTTATATCGTCATTTCTCACATCGCATCCGAATTTCGTTATTCACTCTCTACCAAACTCTCTTATTCATGCATTCTGTAGCCAATTTTCGTCATATTTTGTCTAAAACTAATAAGCACTTTATTTGCAATCGGCTTGACAAATGCGTGACAATGATCATTGAGAAAGCCTCCTTACGCTTAGTGAGTGCGCTGGTCATTATCAATGTTTTTCGACTAAGAATACAGTAAAACGCTAGCGTGCTTCTTCGCTTCACTTATTGTCTTATTGCCCGCATAATATGGCTGCCTATGAAAAAAAAACCACTCAAAATTCGTTCCTGTAGGCCTACAAGTCAGGCTTACAAGCACTTTCCTAAACATGGCAACAATATTGTTACCATTACAGGTCGCGAAATCACACGGCCCTTCGTATAGGAGCTACCCTGGTTGCACATTTTGTTGAAACACGGTATATAGGGTCAACTTGGCCAACTCAAACAGATGCTAGTGCACCAAAATATAGTAACACTGCTTGAACTTCGCAGATTTCCTCTGCAGAGCTTCACCACGCGTGCAATTTACGCCTGATTTCTAATGCGCCGACTTCATTATTTCCTATCTTGTCTTGTTTGTTAAGCTGAGCTTGGTGCGCTGGCACACAGAGCGGAAGCAAATCTAGTAGCTTAACGACAAGAAGCGGCGGGCTGCCGTTTGAACAAGCTTCCATGGCAATATAAAAAACATTCGGTCCATCTGAATACTGTCACTCTCCGACACTCATTCTGAAAATAAAAACGGGGATTCCCACGTGTTCGCAACGATAAAACAGCGCACGCCCGTTGGTGTTGTTATTCTTGGGGTTGTCACGACTGCAAGCTGTTTGCGCTCTTTTTGTTTCCGCTACGCCATGCGTCCTACCCATTAAAAGTTGCGTCACCAAACGCCATTCACTGTACATCTGCAATAACGTTCTGAAAGAGGCATCGATGCACTCTCGTACGTTCCGGCATGTTCAAAATATCTGCAATACTATTGCAGGAGAAATATTCAATATGACAACGCTACGTCTATCCGCCCACTACATGCGCACTGACGTATAATGCAATATCCGAGTTGGTAGCATTGAGGCGACGTCGAAACATGCACACTATTCGAGCGTAGCCAGATTCCTGTCACGGCGGCTTCATGAACTTTTTTTCAAATATACATGTCGCCAAGGTGCTATTTTAAGGATCATAGAAGGATGGGTAGAAGACCCGTTGTCTATACAGAACAAAACAAAGTTGAGATGACTGGAACGAGAAAGGCTGCCTATTTTTCTTCTCCGTGAATAATATTGATGCCGCCTGAAAGTTTACCAAATTCAACGCGGCTGTTCGCTACCATTGGCATCGAACCAATTTGATGCTTTCTAGAACTTCCATTCTTTTAGACTGCCTCCGCGATCACATGTTCCTTGACCGAAAGACAATATGAGGCGCTGAAGTTCTTGTGTGGTTTCGCGTGAATAGACGTAATAGTGAAGACAAATTTCGGCAGCTTTTAACACCTTCATCAATTAATGCGATGATGATTTTGCATATCTAGTGATAAGCTGCCGCCGCCGCGCAACAGCAGCCATTTTTAGCGCTTCAAAGCACATCAAGTACTGTGGCTGGAACAAATGAAGTTCTGGTAGGTTAGTTAGGATATATACTCTGGTTCTTGATTAAAATTCAGCCGAGTTGGTAGAGATGCACAGGGCAAGGTAAAAGAAGAAGGATTGCCAGAATCAGATAGAGAACAATGCTTATGCCACCAACGCGTACCAGATATTTTCTGTTTCAAATATATTTTGTTTAGGGGGGCATTTTCTACATGAATGCGTTTTTTGTCAGTGTACACTAAGACGTCACCGATTTAGTTTACGTCTTCGGAATAACGTCAGAAATTTCACTGTCTAACGAAAGCTTCTTTCACACGTACGACCTAGGAGTCAAAGTCATAACATTTCGATTCACAACGGCCCGGTGATATTAGAATTGCGCTATCAACAAACGTACTTTTAGGAGGCAGTTGAATGCCTGTACACTTAAATATTGTCACGATAATGAAATCAGTGCAAGTCACAGTGTAGCAAACAGCGGAACAGCTTCGATCGAGCAGCGCGCGTTCGTCGTCGTCTTTCAGCTGACCAAATCCTTCGACCCACACAAGTAATGATGACACTAGCCACGCAACAGCCAGAAACACACTACATGCTCGCGTCCTTACTCACCCTCTCGAAAGGCATCGACTCAATGCTTTCAAAAGCATGAAGGCAAAAGCAAGTCTTCAGCGTGAGTAATACAGCTTCATCCTAGCCACGTGGAAGATGTCCTACTGGGCACCACGACGGGAGGACTGCACGCTGGGTCTGCGATAACTTCGTAGTTGGCTGAGGCACTAAAGAACCCGGTAAGGGCCGAAATAACGACGCAAGAGCTTCTCAGAGCGGCCGCGTTGGCGGACAAGACTCTAGAGCCACGCTTTTTCTCCGGGGTGGTAGGTGACTTCTCTGTGCCGAAGGTTGTACCTATGAGAATCGTGTTGTTGCTGAGAGCGAATGCGCAAGTGAGCTAGTGGTCAAGCTTCTTCGGCACGCTGCGCATACTGGTCAGCATTTTCGGTGGTGGTCGTAAATGCGTCAGTTAAGAGCATAGCGTCTAACATCGTAGTAACGTCGTGGCCGTGAAGCAGGCGGAAAGGTATAAATCCTGTAGTTTCTTGCACGGTGGTATTACATGCGAAAGTTACGAAAGGGAGAACGCTGTCCCAGTTCCTATGGTCTATGTCGCCATACATGGGAATCATGTCTGTGGTGGTCTTATTGAGCCGTTCTATTAATCCGTTAGCTTGTGGATGCTAAGCTGTCGTTCGGCGATGTACGGTGCCGCTGAGTGTCATCACTTCTTCCAGTAGTGGGGCAGTGAAGGCCGCGCCTCTGTCTGTTAGAACCACGGCCGGTACACCATGGTGGAGGACGACAGCATGAATGAAGAAATCCGCGACATCACTTGCCGTATCGCGCTGGAGTGCTCGTGTTTCACAGTAATGGGTTAAATAGTCAGACGCAATTATTATCCAGCGATTTCCCGCTGAAGATTTCATAAATGAACCTAGCAAGTCCTTGCCAACTTGTTCAAATGGTTCTCGGAGTGGCTCCACAGGGTGTAAAAGACCAGCAGGTTTCATCGGCGGAATTTCGCGACGCTGACAGTCTCGGCAGGCTTTGACGTAGTGCTTGATGGTACGGGACAATTTGGGCTAGTAGTACGTGTGACGGATATGTGCCAAAGCACGCGTGAACCCTAAATGCCCGGAAGATGGTTCGTCATAGAACGCCTTAAGGATGTCGTCTCGCATGACACATCGCATGGCTAGTAGGGCGGTTCAAGCGCGCTTGTACAGGACGTTGTCACGGAGGAAAAATGATGAAACAGTGCGCCTAAATGTTCGTGGTGGCTGTTCAAGCTTGTCCTCGAGATAGAAGATGATCGGGCGAAGTTATGTGTCATCACGCTGTTTTTGAGCCAAGTCAGAGGCTGTGACCGCCATGAGGAAACTTTCGTCGTCAGTTTGGTCAAGAGGAAACGACTCGACTGGGGCATGTGATAGGCAGTCAGCATCGGTGTGCTTGCGTCCTGACTTGTAAACTACTGTAACGTCAAATTCTTTAAGCGGAGACTCCATTGAGCTAGGCGGCCTGATGGGTATTTAAGGCCTGCACGCCAGCACAAGGAATGGTGGTCGGTGACTACTTTGAACGGTCGGCCGTACAAATACGGTCAGAACTTGACTATGGCCCACACGACAGCTAGGCATTCCTTTTTTGTGGTGAAATAGTTCGTTTCAGCCTATGATAACCTACGACTAGCGTCGGCGATCACTCGCTCGATACCTATCTGCCATTGCACAAGGACGGCTCCGAGGCCGACATTACTTGCATCTCTATGCACTTCAGTGTCGGCATTTTCGTCAAAATGACCCAAGATTGGAGGAGTCTCGAGGCGTCTTCGTAGCTCGCAAAAAGCTTCCTGTTGTTCTGGGGCCCACACGAAAGCAACGTTGTCTCTCATGAGTTGGTTTAAGGGTTCTGCTACTTGGGAAAAGTTTGAAGCGAAGCGACGATAGTACGCACAAAGACGCAGAAAACGGCGTACGTCGTGTTTGTTTGTGGAAGTCGGAAAGGCAACAACAGCCAGTGTTTTCTCGGGGTCTGGGTGAATTCCGTCACTGTTGACGACATGGCCGAGAAACTTGAGCTCCTTGTAGCTGAAGTGGCATTTAGCGGGCTTGAGCGACAGGCCAGCTGTTCGTAGCGCTTCAAGTGCAGCACGAAGACGTTGAAGGTGCTGCTCGAAAGTCGATGAAAAAACGGCGACGTTATCTAAATAGACAAGGCACGATTGCCACTTGAGACCAGACAAAACTGTGTCCATCATTCGTTGAAAAGTCGCGGGAGCAGAGCACAGTCCAAAAGGAAGCACCTTGAGTTTGCAGAGTCCGTCAGGAGCAAGGAAGGCGGTCTTTTCTCGGTTACGCTCATCGACCTCAATCTGTTATTAACCACTGCGTAGATCCATGGATGAAAAATATCGGGTGTTTCTAAGTGGTCGAGTGAGTTGCCAATGTTAACGTCTTTCTTTGTCACGGTGTTCAGTTTGCAATAATCAACACAGAAACGCAATGTACCGTCTTTCTTTTTCACCAACACAACCGGTGATGCCCTTGGGCTTGTAGATGGCTGAATAATGTCAGCAAGCAATTGTGGTAATTGGACGTGGATGGCGTCTTATTCTCTGCGGGAAACTCGATAAGCATGTTGTCGAATAGGCCTTTCGCTGGGCTCTGTTATGATTCTGTGCTTTGCGACGGCTGTCTCTTTGATTTTGGACGTCGTGGCAAAGCAATCACCGAAGGAAAGCAGGAGGAAACGAAGACTCTCTTGTTGTGAAGTCAACAGTGTGCAGTTCACATCAAGATTAACCGGAGACTGTCGTCGCGAGGACCGCAAGAGAGTTGCGAGAGTGAGAAGCTGGCTCTCGAATCTCTAATTTCTTCGAAGTAAGCGATTGCACACTGCCTCATGAAGTGCTGGTATCCATGACTGAAATTTGTTAGTAGAATCGTCGCAGGCTCTTGTGTTAATTCTATGACACCACGGGCGACGCATACTTAACGAGAAAAGCGCACGGACACATTGCCTTTCACAACTCCGAGAGCCGTTCGGTTGATGTCACTCAGCACGTTGACCAGAACACTGGAATGGGGCGGTACTGTCACTGAATCGTCGGATACACGCAACACCATTATACGCGATTCACAATCCTGAGAATGTTCGTTACGTGAAAGCGTCACCAGCCATTCTCGGAGATTTATAATAGCCCCATATTCTCGAAGTCTAATCCCAAGATGACCTGCCTGGAGCGTTCCCGCAGTACGACAAAAGTCCCAATGAAGGTCGAAGCGCCAATATGTACTCGGGCAGTGCACCTCCCAACTGGCGTCACTAGATGACTACTTGCGGTACGGAGCTGCGGACCGTAATATGGCGTCACCACTTTTTGGAGAGCAGCCATGAAGTCACCACTCATAACGGAGTAATCGGTGCCAGTATCCACGAGTGCGGTGGTCAAGTGATTGTCGACGGTTATAGAAATATCGGTGATAATTGCTGCGTCACGTTCAGAAAATTTCATGCCAGAAATATCGGCGTCGTCAACGTGTCGTGGCGGAGGATGTTTGTCAGTTCGGTCAACAGCGGCCCTACTCCCACAGGCCACTGGCCTCAGTTTTCCTGCCGTGGGCCAGGACATGGGGACCTGTTTCGTACACCAGAGAACGTGGCGTAATGAAGAGGCGAGCTGAGGCGCCGAGAAGAAGGTGAGCGTGGGCGATGGCTTTGTGCTGGAGGAAACGGTTGCTGCGCTGCTAGGTATTGCGCAATCTCGCGAGGACGCTCGCCATTGCTGGGTCGACGCGCGTCAGGGTGAAACACCTGAAGGCCCATCCTGCGATACGCACATTGGCGGTACAGATGGCCCGTTTCACCGCAGTGGTAGCAAAGAGGCTTGTTGTCAGAGCTGCGCCATACGTCAGATTTACGGGTGACCTCACGCGGAACGTCATACTGGAAAGTGCTCTCGTAATTATTTACAGGTTCGAAATGACGGGGCGATGGCGAGAAAATAGAGGGTGGCTGGCATCCGGCAGAAGGCTGAGCACTCCTCAATGATTCGGTGTAAAACAGAGCAGGAGCTTCCATACGCATTGGGAGCAATGATTGGGTCACATTCCTTAGTTCATTGCAAATAATGTCTCCCAGAGTAGTCGCACTTGGGTGAGCGGAAGTGAGACGGACTTTTCCGAGCTCCTCGCGGACCACGCCCCGCATGAGCTCGTGGAGTGCTGATAATTCCTGTCCACAGGTGAAAGGTGACACCACGGCAACAGAAGCTTGGTGGTTGTACTGTAGAGAGCGTTGCCGAAGTGCCCATCTCCTGGTAGTAGCTTCTACAATGAACTCATCGACAGTGCATGGTTGGGGGCTTGCGAATGAGTCCAGCAAAAAGTTGCTTCTTGACACCCCGCAGCAGGAGCCGAACTTTTTTTTGTTTCATCCATCCCTGGGTCAGAGCGCTTGAGCAAGCGTGACATGTCTTCGAAAAATTTGGCTTCTGAACCCAGCTGTTCGGAGCCTGCTCGGCCTTTTCTTTCCCTTCGGGACTTCTGAATGCCTGGCTTGGCTGTCGCTGAAATTCTTGCCAGTTGGTGATAGACGGCTCATGGTTTTCGTACCAGATGCAAGCATAGTCTTCAAGTGCGAAATAGACGTAGCGAAGCTTCTTGGTGTCGTTCCATTTGTTGGCAGCTGCGACCCGACCTAAGTGGTCTAGCCAGTCATCTACGTCCTCAAAGACATCCCCTTGAAACGGCTTTGGGGTGCGTGCCGTGTAGACGACGCTTAGGGTGGATGCGAGTTGGTCTACGTTGCTCTCTTGCGTCTCACTTATCGTTGTGGTGGTCAGTTCTGATTTATATTCAGAATGCATGATTACTAAATGTCAAAAGACTGAAAACCCCCGTAAGTCGCGCTGCTGAGACAAGTCCCGAAAACTTGAAAAAGTCGAAAGTTATTCCGGTGCCTAAGGTGACAGCGTTCCTACGTATTCTGGTTGAGTGTGCTCCACAACATAACTTTTTCCCTTCGTTCTAACAGAAATTTTGGATAGAACGCGTAGAATTCGTCACTACTAAAACATTCATGGCACATTTATTGGACTAAATAAACTAAATTCACACGTAAACAATGGATATTCATCTATATGCAATTTTGTAAATTTCTTGTGCCAGTGCGGCCAAGGATATAGTCACCAAGCACACTTTGGCAGTATAATTTTTGTCGCAAGGCACCAAAAGGAAACAAAGTTGTGCGTTTTGAAATCAGACCGTTTTAGGTGAAGATTTGTTACTATGCACTTGGTGGAGGATTAAAGGGTGAAAAAAAAGAAAAAGAGTTAGAGGCAAGCAGAATTATTCGCGTACTTTGGAAGACACATGAAGGCTGCAAGCAGCTGCACAGGCCTGAGGGCACTAACTACTTCAGGAATGCACATATTGACTTCTTCGTCATTGACTTACCTGTCAATGCTCTAAGGGTATTGCTGCTAAAAACAATATTGAGCCCAGTTGATTCATCGACATCTAAAATATTTTGAAACAATATTTACACTCTTGAAAGGAAGGAAGGAACAACTGAATTCGCGAGGGCTAGCAGGGGTTATGAGCTTCATGGTTGGCCCCAAGTCCAGGGCTTCACTGGCTGCTGCTGCCTGCCTAACCTGACGCAGAAGTGCAAGCTACACCTCTGGGTTAGAGCTGGCGAGCTATGCCTCCCATTGCTCGAAAGTATTAGAAAGGTTGCACTGACCTAACAGATAGGTAAATTTGGTGGTCGATACAGGAATCCCCAAGAAATGTGGTAGTGCGATGGCGAGCCGCTACACAACGGACAGGCATGCCCATACAGCGTTGGAAAATTTTTCTATAATCCTTGAAGGTTTGGAAAAACCCCTGTCTCAATTTTCAGGAGGTCAATCGCGTCCTCCCGTTCTAAGGATTTTAGGGCGGCGCTGTATTTTTCTCGCATGCATCGTTGGTTATCAAAAATTTTGCAAGGGGTCATTGTAAATGGGTCGTTATCCTCTTCTATAGATTCCTGCTGGAGTGTTTTAAAAGAATAAATGTGCTATCGAGGCTCTGCTTGGTTCGTGAGCCCTCGAGCAAAAGCGTGGGCACTTTCGTTTCTCTACAGGCCTACGTGTACTAAACACCATTTCACACTTTGTTTGTTCGTTATTCTCCCGTCTAAAAATTTGCTTAGTTTTATCGGAAGGCGGCCTATTAAAAAGAAACGGCACTCTTCCTGTGAATTGGAGATGATAATTGTATGCGGTTCATGTCTCTGTTTCTGCGCTTTGATTGCAAGAGCAATGGCAAAGCATGTGCCTTGGCGATCGAGAACGTGTACAGCGATGCACATGTCCCCATACTGTTATCGTTGCTAAGTACTGATGCAACTGACCATTTCAAATTATAGCCTGAAGCTTACACATACAAAACATTTGATTCGTGTTTTTAATGTTTTTCGGAGGCGTCGCACTCTTTTCTCTCTACACTTTCGGTTTATTTTGACATCCATGTTCTTGGGCAGAAGTGAGATCTAGATGTTGCTGTACATGGGTTCCGACATTTCTACAAGAATCTAGTTCAGGCTCTGTGGGTATGGCGGGAAGCCCACCCTAGCGAGTACTGTCTCCCAGCTTTCGGCTGACTTGGACGAATTCTCTGCGTAGTCAGTACCGCTGTCTTTAGCTCAGGGTATGTGTTATATATACAAAAATCTAATAGCTTTTGGGTTGGTGTGCTTGCCGGTAGCCCTTGGGTCACTTTGTAGGTACTGCTGAATAAAAGCTCTGTGGTTCCTTCTTCTGATTTGGATAACACGTGGAAAGTTAGGCTATACGTAACCTTACACAGTACGAGTGCCAGTACCAATCTGATTGTGTGTCCTTCGTTCACTCCCTGTTTGTGGTCTGTTATTCTTTGGATAATTCGTGCAAACTGTTTCGTGGCTGAATTTAATATGCTAATTTTATGATTTGCACGTATATTACTCTGAACCCAGTAACCTAGAGTACGTGCGACCGTTAGTTACCTCACACACTTTGGCACCTTGAATGCGAATGTCAAAGTTTTCATTACTTTTGTATCTTTTTCCATGTACCCTGATAATTCTAGATTTCTTAGGGGAACAGCTGATCACGCTGGCCATGACAAAGTTTTGAACTGCTTAGAAGTGTGGAAGCTTGGGCTAGTTGGTATGGCATGACGATAGTTATAGCACGAGAACAAAACGACGACACAGAGACAAAAAGCGATGTCTTTCGTGTCCTTCTTGTCTCTGTGTCGTCGTTTTGTTCTCGCGCTATAACTATCGTTTTCAATTGCGGTTACAGCCTCTTGAAATGTCTGCTCTTTGCGAGCCAGAGATCCGCGCCTTGTTCTTATATACGGTGATATAATACGCATAAAGTGTGTATCCAAACGGCGACACTTCATCCAGAGCTTGCGTGAGTCCTAACATGGCGATAATAAAGAGCAGGGAATAAACTACCGCTAGTCGAGGAGTATCTTTGTTTGGCATCTCAAAAGCGTTCGATCCCGGGTGCCCCCTCCAAAAAATGGTTTTGGGACGTTAAACCCCACATATCAATCAATCAAAAGCGTTCGACGTGACTTGCGCTACGCCTATCGAAGCCCATCTCTCTGTGAAGAAAGCCTTTATGTATTTGTAGTATTTGCCCCAAATCTGATGTTGTTTAGTTCTGTTAGGATGGCGTTAGGCGAGATACTGTCGAATGCACTCACGCTCTTCGTTTTCGCATTAAGAAGGTTGAAAGAAGGACGTCCTTTGTGGTGCCATGCCGGTATAAAGTGAGCAGCTTCTAAAGATGATCTTATCATGACGGTTAAAGCGGTGTAATAAATGTTATAAGCAAGGCTCAATCTAACTGGTTTTCGTTATGAAGCTACCATAACTAATTGTATGGCCCAATAGAAGCGTATAAAACGGAGCGGTTATAATAACTGTGATCAGAAAAAGTCGACCTCTAGGGTTCTAATTTTTCATCATCCAGCACAATGCGAGAGCCTTCACCGGACATGTTCACTGCCTTCAACTAACATACCAAGGCTCATTGCTCAGTGGCTCCCCCCCGCGCAAAAATGACGCGTTATATATAAGTAATGTACGCAGTACACAGTACAGTTCACGTCTCCGTAGATCGCCTTGAGTCACTCGGTAACATCTCAGGAATTAGTTCCGGCAGATGGGTCAGTTTCCCTTTTCCCGAAAGGATGGGATGACAGAGCCGTCCTAACTTGTCACTTTATGCAGTGATACAGACACATCAAATAAAAATTAATGGGCCCTAAAGCTTTGCCTTTAGGAGTTGAAAGTTATAGCGATATGCTCTGCCTAGTGCGTACTTCAAACACTTATTGTATAAAGCTTTATCAAACTTGCTATGCACTCACTACGTGGTTTTAAGAGAATAGTTGCAGTAGCGTGTGTGCTTTTTTAATGGCTGTAGGATTAACCGACTTTAAACCACGAAGCTATTATGATAATCACATTTCCTGACGCGAACTGCCAATCGGTGATTGTAACACGCATTATTACTGCAATATATCATGTTGTATTGTGAAGCATGAGCACGGGACACGTGTGTTTTTCAATCGTGAAAGTTATTTCCGTGTATTTAGAAGCAGACGAAGTTATTTACACTGTATTTTACAAGCAGATGCGTGGTCGTGTTGTAGAACACCCGCTTGCTATGCAAACAACTCGGGTTAAATCCCTATTCAAGCCAAAACGACCCGGTTTCGATCCCAGCTCTGACCCAGTATTTTCTTGTCATTCATTAGGGCGCAGCTCCTCATGCCGTGGGTCGTATTTCCCGTGTCGTCATCGTCGTAGTAGCTTCTTCTCGTTTAGTACTTACAATGTCCGCTGGATGGCGGTAGTTGTATAAGATGAATATATGATGAAAAGATACGAGATGGCAGTACTTGGAGTGTTCACTAGATGAATGGACGGATGGACGGACGCATTGATGAATGACGATGCATGAATGGACGCATGGATGAATGCACGGATGGACGGATGGATGCACAGACGCACGGATGGACGCACAGATGGACGCACGAACGGATGGAAGCAAAAACAAATGGATGGACGGCAGTACAGATGGACTGACAGATGCTTCACTCCACTCATATTCATGCACTCTGTAGATATGCTTTGATTTTTTGTCTTCTTATCCTCGTGAGTAAGAATTTGCCATTAACTGGGGCACTGGTCAAGATTGGAAAAATATTTTGCTCTTTGTAAGGCATCTGGGGCATCATCCCATTGGTTGTAAGCACTCATCATGTTGTATTCTTTTAGCCATACCTCGACGTTGTCGCATTGAAGGTCGTAGAAGGGGGTGTCCCGCTGCCTGGTATTGACTATCCAGGCAGGAATTGTTTGTTGGACAGGAATGCCGAATGGTTCGGGCAGCATTTCTTTGGTCATGGCAGCGGGTGGGCGGAGCAAGCGGCGACCCGAAAGAAGCTCCAGGTGAATGTGACGTCAGTGTGGAACTGGGGATCGATAGCATCATCCACCACACTGCAATACAGTAGCAGCATTGGGGCCACGACGTTTATTAGGCAGAATCACCTTATTAACGCTTCGAATGAAATAGCTGCTCGTGATAATGAATATAAACAGACGACAAAGACGCAGGCGAAATGCTATGAATATTGCGCTTACAGTTTATCTGGGCACACACGAAAGAAAGATGCGATAAAATGGGAGAAAGACAGGAAACAGGAAAGTCAACGTGCAGTGTAATGATTGATTTGTGGGGTTTAACGTCCCAAAACTACTATATGATTATGAGAGACGCCGTAGTGGAGGGCTCCGGAAATTTAGACCACCTGGGGTTCTTTAACAAGAACGTGCAGTGTAGCGTCCGGCAAGCTATCCTACATATACGGGGAAGGGTAACGAAAAATAAAAAAATAAAAAGAAAGCAGAAATGAAAGCAGACGCGCGCAAAAAAAACAAATCAACAAATTTTAGGTATCTTGGGAATCAATTTTATACGAAGCATGCACAAAGAAGGTGACTGCGTTGTAGTTGTTTCATAGAGCAAAACATTGCAGCGTGACTTTAAAGTTATGTATGACTGCATGCACAGGCATGCGTTGAACAAACAGCCGTATGTGTTTTATATGACCAGCTTATATTTGCGTCAGGCAGACGGGCCGGTGTGTAAACAATAGATTGTTACACCATAAGGCGTCTTTGAGGAGGACACCTTGTTCAAATCTTTCGTTACACTGCAGGGAGTGCGCCTGCACACCCTTGCTATCTGAGACCAGAATTCTCGCAAGAATGAAAGGCAGGATTGTACGAGAAATAGAGCACGCATAGTTTATTATTAGGTTAGGTGACAAATGCATAGCGAGGCCCTCAATCACGTTACATGACAGCGAGATGGATTACCTGAGTGCATGCCACTAAAAGTTTTTTTTTCGGCTAATGTGAAGTGTAATTTTGTTGACCTATATATGTGTGCGGTTTTACGAATAAAGTTAGTTGTCCTTCTCTTGTGTTTCTTTGTGCCATAAGCTCGTTAAGAGTGTCTGTCACTTGTAGCACATACCCGCATACTAGAGGCACATACCTCACGCGGGTATGTGCCGCAGTTTGGCGGGAAGTGTTTGACGACGTACGCGTCTAGGTTGTGACATTCTTAATTCCCTGACCAGCGCGTCAGATTTGTCAAACCAGCTCAAGCTCCCTACTAATCTTGGTTCACATAAAATTAAGGGGGTGATCGTAATAGCAACCAGATGTAAACGCCTAGATAGAGAACTGGATATAGATAGATACGCAGATATACTCCAAAAGCGTTTGCAGTTCGCAAAAAAATGGTAATAGATGACTCCTCGCAGAAAAAAACACAAGTAGTAGCGCACACAGAGAAATGATCATGCTCCTTTACCGGTGGCTCACGCATAAGAAAAAATAACATAAAAATGTCATCGCTGTACACTATGATGCGGGTAATGAAGCACCTAGCATTATATTGCATAGCACTTCACGACAGTTACATAGTACTGCTGCATATGCCATTTGACTGCGGTTGACTGGCATGACGAACGAGATGATGGTCGTGATGTTCGCAGGTAATTGTTTTTTCAGACGGTCACCATGCTCAGGGTTAGCTGAGAGCACACTTGGATCTGGCAGGAACCAACGGGAGTTATTCAGCCTTCTCACTTCTTACTACATGGGAACGTTTGCGACCAGGTACGTAACGGTTACATCTTAGCGTGTGCCTGATAGAATCTTTATTTTTTTTCAGGAAGTTTTGATGCAGCCGAAATGACGCCTGCACAATTTGACTTAAGTGCAGGGTTAACAACTCCTTAAGGTTGTCGAAATATCTTGAGCCTTCCGCTAAGGCATGCCATAGTTGACGTTTCCCGAATTTACATTTCACGAGCGTTATGGTTTATTTGCCAAGGCTTACGAGACCTGGTGTGGATCAGTGGTAGAATACTTGATTACCACATAGAATTCTGTTGGTAAAATTTTTGCTAGGACCCTGACATTTATTATTTACACTCGTCTTGTCAACGCTGCCGATGTCAGGTATTTCTTAAAGCGCAGAAGTTAAAATTACAATGGCCTGTTCTTGCTTTTAGTGGGTAGGTTGCAACTGCCAATCATCCTTGGCGCATATCCGCCTGTAGATACGTGCTGCGTGTTTAGTAAATAGGGTTTGACGACGTACGGGTCGTGATTGTGACATTATTCTAGTCATCACCAGCGAGTCTGATTTGTTAAGGCGTTTCATCCTCCCATGCTATTTTGGTTTATGCGTAGTTGAGGGGGTGATCACGTTAGCACCCAGACGTAGGCGGCTAAATAGATAGATAGATAGATAGATAGATAGATAGATAGATAGATAGATAGATAGATAGATAGATAGATAGATAGATAGATAGATAGATAGATAGATAGATAGATAGATAGATCCTCAAATTGCTTATAGTACCCGAAAATTGCTCCGCGCTAAACATGGGCCAACAGTTCACGGGGCCACAAGTAAGGTTCAACGGTGAATCTCTTTTCTTCTTCTATGCTCAGAAACAGCAAGCGTTAGATCTCAACTATTTATTTGGCCGTCAAACGATCCAGGTTACCAGGATTGAGGTACAGGGCCACAACAGTTGCTCAGGAAGGGATTGCGAGCATGAGCGAACATTAGCGCGGTAATTGCTTGGCAGCCGCTAATTAAGCCATGCATGCCACCTCGGTTCGGAACTGGGTCGCCCTAGGGCATGGCCGAACAACACCGGATGTGAAAACGCTGCTGTGCTGACACAGAGCTCCTACTAGCAACACGGTCAGGTCGACACAGCTTTAGTGACTGCGTGCCGCGGGGACTATCATTCTTGTTTTGATATTGGCAAGCGCAAGCGATACGTTCATCTATAACCATTTATGTGCAACGTGAAAATAATGCTATTTTGTCTATAAGCATTTTTTTAAATATAGAGCGAGCAGCGAGAGTAAACAAGTTACCGTTAATTATATGCGGTGTAAAGTTAATTGGAAGTATAAGCTTACCGACCACTTTGGGAATTTTATATACATCGAGCCTCATATTGCGTACTTTCTGAACTGTTTTCAACTATTACAGATTTGCATTCGATACTTCATCAATGGTGCCTTTTTTAAACCTTGGTAATGTCTTTGCCATTTTAGAAACCTTGCAGGTTGCATGGACAAATGAAGACGTTGCAGAACAAGGTGCCTTATACTTATGCGTATTTATTTATTAAATGAAGCAGTTAATGAAAGCGTATGAAACCAAAACCAGGCAGTGCTAACATATGCGTCAGTACACAGCAAGCTAAGTGAACTTATTTCGCAGATTGTGAATAACAAGTGACAAGCTGAAATCAATAACTAGCAAAGCAAATTAACTGTGATACCGAAGTACACACTGAGAGTTCAGGTGGTGGGGAATAATCATTCAGTTACTCGAGCACCTGATTCAATCTACATTGTCGGACAACGTTCTCGAAGCCAACGCAGCGCGACATTTGTTCTCGTGCCCCTTCTTCATATTCTTCCTATTTAAGCATATATATTGGGCTAAGGTTTATAAGATATTGCTTTTATGTCCGAAATTCCTAGCCTGCCATTGGTAACTTCTAACAACTGGTTCGACAGCCGGCATTCAGAGACACGTGTTCTTCCTTCTTTTTCCACCACTCTGTTATTTTCGTTTTATTCACAGAACACTTTTCGTATTACACTCACACAATTTGTCATAACCCCCCTCCCCTACACACACACTCACACCAGCGTGTTCGATGTTGCCCCTCCCCCTCCTTTGTTAGGATGAAAAAGATGGCACGGTGCATAAACATCCTATTGGTTAAGAAATCAGTTCTCTTCTAGCCTTGAGGAAGAGAAGTCCGCTTGTCGGAATGTCAGCTCGACACAACCCCTGTTTACGCAATTTTCATCGGAAGCTTCCATCTTCCCCTTCTTACCATTTTTGGGTCCTGAAGCTGTTCCTATTTAAACACTCAACGTGCCTATAAAACAAAAGAGGTTTATTTTTTACTAATTCGTTATTTTATGAGTTTAGTATTACGTGTGCGATTCTCGACATTCTTTCAAGCTGCAAAATCCCCCCAAAATGCATTAATTTTATACCACTCGCTCGGGCGGACAAATTATCATAAAGAGGTCACATTTATGTAAGTTATCAGCTTAGGAATCTATTTATACAAAAAGTGACAAAGCACACGTGTATAAAAGCGAACCGTGACAGCCAGAGACAAAACGAAAAGTTAGCCGCTTTCAAATAGCGAAATAACGATGCAAAGTGAAGGACTTGGGTAAAGTTCTGACGTTTGAAACCCCTGTATACGTAGCCAGCAGCTGGCGCACCAGCCTCAGGAAACAGAAAAAAAAAAACATTACGCTTTTTCGACACGTTCGAGAGAGACATATCCTTGCCCTTCTTTTTTTTTTAGTCAAGTGAGCATTGCGATTTCACATATGTGCAGTCTTCTCTTGCAGAAAAAGCCACCCATTCGTAAGCCTGAGAGTGGCAAGTAAAGAAAAAAAAAGAGAGCAGCAATCGTTTTAGGTTCCTGACTCCTCAGTGCGCTGTTCTCTGTCTTACACATCATCACCATAATCATCAACAAAATCACCATAATTTGCATTCCCCTGATGATAATGATGATGATGATGATCATCATCATCATCATCATCATCATCATCAGCCTGACTACGTCCACTGTAGGAGAAATGTCTCTCCCATGTCCCGCCAGTCAACTCGGTCCTGTGCTTGCTGCTGCCAATTTATACCCGCAAACTTCTTAATTTCATCTAACATTCTGTCTCCCCTTAACACACTTGCCTTCTCTAGCAATCCAGTTAGTTACTCTTAATGGCCAGCTGCTACGTGCTACATGCCTGGCCCATGTTCATTTCCTCTTCTTGATTTCAACCATGTTATTCTTAACCCCGGTTTTTTCTATAATACACTCTGCTGGTCTCTTTTTTTCTCTAAATGTTACACCTACCATTTTACTTTCTATTGCTCGTTGCCTCGTCCTCAATTTAAGCTAAACCCAAATTAGTTTGTTTGTTTGTTTGTATCCTTTAATCCATGGCTCGTACCCACTCTGGGGGATTGGCCAAGAGAACATATCGTCTCATATGAACAATAACTGCATTATTGCTTACAACGAAAAAAAAGGGGGGGGGGAGTTGTATAGTGAAGACAGTATGTTAAAAAAAGAAATAAACCAAAGATTTAGATAGTGAGAAAAAACAACCACAAAGTAGACACTAAAAGCTACAACTTGATTTTGGGAGCCGACCAGACAGCTGGTTTTGCCAAACCCGATTAATTTGGTATGTCACGGTTTTATTCAGAATAGAAAATTACTTTTCAACCCGGTTTTTTTTTAGTATCTGTTAACATGGGCTTTATGTTGAAAAACGTTTAGAGTCTTGAATAAAATTACACACCGCATCGAATACATCTCTGTGGCAATTTCCCAAAACAGAGGCACCAAAACTTAGAACATTTTCTGTGGTTAAATTTAAACCAAGCTTCGCAAATGGAATATCTAAAAGTCGTTTCCAAATTAATGCATAGTTACGACATGAGCCAAAATAATGTTCAATAGTTTCCGATTCTTCGCAGAATGGACAAAGGGGGAAAGTGTCAGATCAGCTCTGTGTAAATAAAAATTTAATGGGGGAACACGGCACCAGAATCTAGAAATTATAGTTTCAAGTTTTTTGACGGACTCCACTGGGCTTTCCATGGAAATTTGAGGTGCTGATAATCTGTTCATTGTGTAATATTTTCTAAACTATCTGTAAAAATAGCGAATTTCCTATATCTAACCCCTGATAGGTATTCTAACTCGGGAAGTACTGAAATTACTGGTCCACCGAGTGATGCTCGTGCCAAAGCATCTGCCAATTCATTTAATTGTAATCCGGAGTGACCTGGGACCTACACTAATTTGAGGAGTTTTAATTGCGGTGGGACTAATGTGTGGAACGCTGCTAGGGCACGAGATTGTTCAGAGTTTGTCAGAGCTGCACACACCCAAAGTGAGTCTGTTAGGATGATTGCACTGGTCTCTGTCGTAGGCATTTTACGAAGAGCTAAAATAATAGCTACTAGCTCGGCTTCAAATATAGGAGTAAAATCTGGAAGCCTTACTGAAAAAGACCAGCCGAGGGAATCAGAAGCAATTCCTACACCTGCCTTTTCATTGTTGACAGAAGCATCTGTAGCTATTACATTTTTTGTTTCTGTATGTACCAAGTAATCGTTTAATTTAGTGGTCAAAAATCTAAGAGATTGCAACTTGGCTTGTGGGGGGAAGATTTCATCGTACTCTATTCTAATGTTGATGGTAGAGGAATTAGTTTCAATTACTGTGCTAATGTCCACATTTATGCAATCCAGTTTATTTTTAGCGAAAATTATCTGAGGGGTATGAAATCGAGGCCAATGTGCAAGAAAGAAAGAGTCAGGGTCGCTGATAAATGCGCACTCTGATCTTCGCGCCGGTAAACTGTAGAACTTTAAGAAGGTTTGAACCGTTAGAATGCGGAATCGACAGAGGACTGTTGGCAATCGCGCTTCTTGATACAATACACTATTCGCCACAAACCTGGGAAGTCCCAGGCATATTCGCAGGGCTTCTCGCTCTAACAATACTAGCGGTTTAATTTTATAATCAGCGGCCCCCGAGAATAATACACACCCGAATTCTAATATTGGTCGCACATGCATTTTATACATCATTAACATCGTGTGTCTGCGCAGCCCGTATTTTCTGTTGCTTAACCTGCGTAATAAACCTAACGCCCGTTGTGCCTTTGCTGTTATATATTCAATGTGTGGGCTCCAATTTAGTTTTTCATTATAAATTATTCCTAAGTACTTGACTGAATATACCTGTGGAATAGGTTTCTGATTATAAAATACAGAAATTGAAACTGTATCTGCTATAGGAAACACCAAGAGCGCACTTTTTCTGATGTTCAATGACAATGAAATGGATTGCAACCAAATTTCTAGTCTATTAATATATCTTTGCAGTTTTTGATGTAGTAGGTTCAGTGAATGCAAGGCTAAAAAAATCTTGATCTACTCAGGAATAAAACCCAAGCATTCTGCGTAGAAATTAATTATTTTATCAGAGAGTGATGCCAGATCTGGAAACTACATTGTAAAAGAACATGCAGGTGTCAGGTCGGTGACCTGCATTTTTAGTTCCAGTTGTGGCCATGATGTAGCTCTTGCTGCTCAACTGCATAGCGAAGCAATAAACATTACTCATGTCAACCTACAACTAGAACAACATATTGTGTTAACGTCAATTGTGGTTTGACTGCTCACTGCACTTTTAAAGCAGTCTAATAAACATTTCATTTGTATATCCATGATTCAGAGAGTTATATCCAAGCATTGCTCGTCCCCGGAAGAATACGCTTATCGAAGTTGCGTGTTACGTTCAAATTGTCATAGCGTAAGGCACTTCTTGTTGCCATAATAAGGACGCCTGTGCTGGTAGATCACCATAGTCGACATTTCTGGTAAACCCACGATGCGCCCTCAACTATTGCACCTAACGTTGATTCGCACCCATTGACTTGGCTAACAAGAAGGCTAGAGACACAAAAAACACTGTAAGAATGGGCAAGTGTGAAAGGACTTATATCCCCTCGCTTTGATGGCAGCTGGCAGTGTTCGGCGCTAGAGGCATCTTCAACTTGCCTTCATCATTTGAAGCTGGTTCTGTGCGTTCCAGTGTAGCAGCGTGGTCTCCCACTGCGGCGAGTTCATATATGTTGTTTGGCCCCTGCGCGATATTGGCACATACCAAGAGAATGTGTTTCAGGTCCGTTCACTGAATGCATAGTTGACTTTTCACTAGAGATCTGGATAATGATAACTATAAGCGACTGGATTTCGGAAAGAACTTGTTTGGGATAACCGCCTTGCTGTGCTGTCTACTACGTAGTAGACGCCACGCTATATTTCAGGAAGCGTGAAAATAGCACAGGCTTCAGAAATGCGCTTCTCATCATGGACAAGGACAACACTTGAGCCTACCGCAGTTGCTGCTGGTACTGCTCACTTTAGTGGCGGCATTGTTATGCAAATATAAACATGCAGTTCTCACATTTGCATATTTTCTATGTACGTGACTGCGTAGGTCATTTGTACATATTATTACTGAGTACTGCACTTATCTGCCTTATTTTGTTACGTTAATTTGAAAAGTACTTCACAGCAAACTCCTGGAGGCATGCTTGCACGTAAATGATTCTCTCGATATGGTATCTGCGAAATTTTGGGGAGTTATTAAATAAATGTCAGCATTTTCTGGCTTTTGCTAGTAATGTTTTTGTTCACAGGATCATTCCTTGCTTGGTGTTTCATCACATTTGCTGTCTAGGCTAATGTACTTTCTTTTTCGTATATTTTTCTTCATTCACGCTTTGATATTACAAAGGAACACATTCATTTGTGGTTACATTTGAATTGCACAATGCTTACGGCACCAAAAAGAAAAAAAAAAACAATAGGCTCCCGGTGAACACGCTTATCAGGGAAACGTTAACTCCACTGACGCATCGGCGGATGTATTCAGCAGGCAAAACGAACAACGCAGCTTTTCATCTCATATTTATGGGCACCCAACTGCAACCAAACTCCTCATACGTCGGCTGCGAGGCAAACATCTGCAGCATTCCACGCCAAACATCAACTTCAGTCCTTGCGATATCTCAAAAGAACACGTGGGCTATAAACACGCTCACAGTTTTCTCTGAAGACTCCCCCAAGAAATCAGAGTAAGAAACGTGTAATAACCTCTTCACTCTGTCGCGCCTTCTAAGTATCGGCTTCCCCCACGCGCCCATTACACGCGTGGCATCCTAGTCGCGGTTATGATAGCTACGAGCTGTGCCATAAGTATACGTTCCTGGCTAACAACACATCTGCACCATCATAGTTGTGGACAGGCAGTCGCCATTAACGGAACTTCACGCTTACAAAAACTTCACTGCATTGCTTGTAACTTCGCGGGATCCGTCGCTCATCCAAAGGGTTCTAGTAATGCCGTGCGTGCTGCTTAACCCTGATAAGAACAATCATGTCCTAAAATACACAGCGGCGATGCCTGGTATTGTTCAGCAGGGCTAGCCGCCGTAGCTTGTTTTTTATCGTGGTGGCAAAACGCACCGTAATGTAAGAGTGGTTGTTAGCACTCAGGGTTATGTTATAGCCAGACGACGCGTGACGTGACAAAGGTGGCGTGATTTGGATTATCATGCTCTCGGAAATGATGCACTGTCTCCTCCCATACCAAGCGAAAGTGAAAATCTTCTGGTTCTTATTTTTTTTTACCTGGAGATTCCGGTAGCGATGATTTACAAAACGTGCAGTGTCTGAGTACAGAGGGAATTACACGTGTAGGGGTTTCATACTGATACACAATGTGAGGTACTCGAAGACGTATTTTCACTGACTCTTTCACATAGACTGTTGTTTTGAACAACTTTAGCTGATGTGGTCATTGGGCAATGACTGTTCCTGGTGTCTAATGATGGACTATTCCTAGAAGTATCGCACTGTTTCGTACATTTCGTCTTTCTTCTGATAAGTAACCATCTCAGTCGCCTTGTCTCAGTAACACACACACTTTGATGAAATTTACACCATCATTGCTGATTGGACTGGAACTATAATACGGGAAAGTGTCATCGACTATATTACCCGCATGAATGTACAATTCCAACACAAAAAAACTCCAGCCCTGCCACTTAGAAGTGTGGCAGCTTGGGCTAGTTGGTATGGCATGGCGATAGTTATAGCGCGAGAACAAAACGACGACTTTCGTGTCCCTCTTGTCTCTGTGTCGTCGTTTTGTTCTCGCGCTATAACTATCGTGCAGCCCTGCGTTGAAAGCGCCGCACAGTCACAACAAAAGCTAGGAGAGCGGCCTTTCAGAACCTTTTCTAAACGCTTAATGGAAAACTGCTGCAAGCACACTTGCTGGATGCTCACTAAGGCATTAATAATAAAAATTTTAGGGTAGTACGCCGGCTTTCGCTAGGCTATTTTTCGTCACTCTTCCGAGAAGCGTGGTATTTGCCAAACTATTGCGAGGAATTTTGTGCCAATTGTTCATGCAGTGGCTGATGACGATGAAGAATCATACCGTAAGTGGGTACGTGCGACAGTTAATAGTTGAACAAGAACAAGCTTTTGTAATGGGTTCAAGAATCAGACAACGCACTCCTTACGCTATTCGAATTTTGCGACGACTGCATGTTCTTTCGCTGCTTTAAAACGCTTTGTAAGTCGAAATAACGCGATCGCGTTCGCAGCATCAAGCCTGCCTATACCAAGTTTGCCAACAAATGAATCAATCAAGGAACTTTATTTTCACTAAAAATCCAACATTTGCGGTGTAAAAAGGTGACTGGGAAAGAAGCTGTTCAATGACAGCTTGACCAAGCTTTAACCACTCATCGGTGGTGAAACGAGAGGGCACAGCATTTGACCTCAGATAATCAAAGAGAGATGCTATACACTTCAAGTATACGTTACAAAGTACAATGCGCAAATCAATACAAGTATGCATGCACGTATAATAGAAATAGACATTCGTGCAGAGTATATGAATGATGAATGATAAGAAAAACAACTAGCAAAACACGTGCATGTCCTATTGCTACAAAAAGCAAGTTTGAATAGTTACGTAAACAGCCAACTAATTTCTTTTTTTGTGTAGAATGAAACATTTTTTTCTTGGATTTTGAAATAGTTTATGTTGTTGCGACGATGTGTCGGATGCGCTGCGTTCCATAGTCTGTGTGTGAGAATAGAACGTGCCAAGGTAGTTGATATCGTACGTGATAAGTAACTTCGTTTTGTTTAAGGTTCGCGAGTCGACGAAATGTGATTTATTGAGTGCAGTCTTTTTATAGCATCAGAGCAATTTGAAAGTATAAGAATCTGATATTTAAATGTTTTAACGATAAGATATTGTTTGAAAAGAGGGGCGGTGTTTTCTATAGAAAGGGAGCGTTTGAAATCATTTGAACCATTTTCTTTTGTAACACGCTCAGTTTTGACATGTTATGGGCTGTAGTTTTACCCCACACCAAGAAGCAATGACTTAGGTGGGAATGAAAAATTGCGTCATAAATCAACCTTTTTATTGTAGATGGTAGTATGTGTACGGATGGTAGTACGGTTAATTAGTCCTACATACTTAGCGAATTTCGATGTAACCGTATTTAGTTGGTCATTCCAAGACATCTGCTCGTGGAAGATGACGCCAAGTATTTTAACGCTGTCCCAAGCAGCGGCGTAGCTCCGTGGTAGAATGCTGGGCTGGAACCCAGTGGACCCGGGTTCAAGCCCTACTGTGTCATTCGTACTGGGATTTTTTTCTAATTTCACGCAATGTGGTTACGGACGCTGGCGGTGGTGGCGGCGGAGGTGGAAAACTACGGCACTGCGCGAGACCCGAGTTGTGATCACATAACAGCTTTCATTGTAATAGCATCTACCGGTTAATCTCTGGATTCGTGGCCCAATACCGGTAGAAGCAGCCAAGTTTTTACCGGCCAAAATTTACGTAGCTGCCAAATTCTACGTAAAGGACGCGAACGTTTATTTAGATTCATGACAACGACAACCAGGTAGACAAAATCACTCCAAAGTCGTTTACGAGCTACAACTCCCTACATCGCAATCAGGTCACATCTTTTTGTGGAGTTGTTTTAGTATGGTTTCGTTAAGTGTTCCATAGCATGTAGATGACTACAGAGTTGTAGTAGTTATTTGTGAAAGTGACTGCTGCTGAGCTGGGTAAAATGTGTTTCCCTTTTGAAAGACAGAAGCTCCGTGGCACCTGTATGTCACAAAACAACAATATTTATATTGAGAAGTGCAGAATCATTCATCAATTTTGTTTTTTAATGTAAAAGCGTCTGGAGGGAATGTCATTTTCCTGTCTACCTTATACATTGCTCAGTTTGTTTGCCAGAGTCTGAGCGTTATGCTCAAGGTTAAAGGACGATATCTTCTCATTATGTAGCGAAAACATGATTCGGTCCCCACGAAGAACGCACGAATAAATCAATCAGCAACATTCTATTTTATTTCATTGTTGTCGTAATTTTCTTACAAGAGCCGCCAAGCATGACTTGGACGCTGTATTGTTCCGAAAGGGTATCATTTGGTGCATCGTTAAAAATACTTCGGTAAATAATTCTAGAGTCCTTACTTCTATTCAGCAACATGAGCACGAGGCATTCATTTGTTTTAACTGTTGATTTCTCCAAACATGGTGCCAGGAATGGAACCACCAAAATTTGGAGGATGGGGAAAATGCAATAATTACCACACAGCTAGACACGTTCCTTTTCTCATTCACCAGCCGTTTGTTCAAATGCACTCATATCTACTAAAGTTCCCACTTTGATGCTCTAAAATATACTCCTGCTTCTTAAGCGGTGCGAGTTGTTTTTCGTCCTCTGGAAGACGCGAAATCATTGAGATGCGACATTTGCAGTTGCACTTCAATAAATAAAAAAATAAATAAATGGGTAAATAAAGTCAGCGATTAATAAATAATTAAACTAAAGTGTTTCAAACTCACCTTTACCTCGAATACAGAGCAAACAAGGAAAAATGGTCCTATCAACAAAAGATCCGGTTAGGGCAGCCGTTAGTCCGTAAGCTCCGAACAACATTGTTCATTAACCAGCACGCACACACTTCCTTCTCTTTTTCTTCTTCGTCGTATTCTTCTTCACCTTGGGTTATTGTCTATAAAACAGTCACTGTGAGTACGTATAGCCACACAAGCCTCAAATGACCTATTGGGGCGCTCCTAAGAAAGGTTGTCATGCAGCTGTAAGGTTTTCTTGCAGTCGTACTTAACCTGTTACGCATTTCCTTGTCAAACAATGTTGGCGAGCTAGTCGCTTAGAATTCACTCTACAATGCGCAAGCATGACCAAACGAGAAGATATGAAGTGCGGGTTTGTTTATGAGCTCATGCCCACAGCAAGTTTTACTCTTTTTACCGACGCAAAGGAAACGCAGTCATGTTGCTACAACACTAAGGCCATATAAATATTATCTGCTGAAAAGCAGTACTGATCACTAATGAATGCATGCAATTAACTATTCCTTATATGTTCAGCTGGATCCCACAGGCGGTGCCCAATGATTTACTCTGAAAGATACGAACATTGGAGAGAAAATATAAAACCAGAATGTGCATCAACAATAAATAACAAAACCTACGGCACTTCAATACGTACATTTACTTTTTCATAAGTTGGCGTGCTTTCAGCATCAACACGACCCAGGAATCTTTAATTTCTTTATTTACGAATGCTTTAAAACCAGACACGCTATGGACGGAAGAAAAAAAAACGCTTTGAAAGTAAGTGAAGTGTCTCGCCGAATTCTGTCAGCTGATGCACGTCCATATGTTTTCAGTGATAATAAATAGACACAGCACAACTTAAGCTTCAACTGGCTCTGTCGAAGAGGAACCGCAACTAAGTTTGAGCTGTTTCCCCGGCGACTCCGAAAACGTGAAGGTCGCTACCGTGAGTACCTGCCGATTTCGCCGCTGAGGTAAAGCTCACCTCCCCCTCATTCCGTCTTGTAATGCACAACACTGTGCCACACATCATTCTTTCGCGCTTTTAGGAGTGATGCTCCTTGTGCGTCCCTCGTTGTAGTGCGTAATCACCGTTGCCACCTACCCGAGAGAGCGGTATTCGGAATATCCACTGGATGGCGGTACTTGTATATGATGAATACATGATGGGAAGATGTGAGATGAATGTACTTGGAGTGTTCACTAGATGGACGGATGGACTGATGGACGCACGGACGGACAGACAGACAGAGGGGCGGACGCGTGGATGGACAGATGCAATGACAGACAGACAGACAGACAGACAGAGGGATGGCCGCACGAACAGACGCACGGATGGACGGACAGGCGGAAGAACAGACGTGAACGGACGCATGAATGGACGCAAGGACAGATGGACGCACCAACGGTAACACGGCTGTACGGACACACGGAGGGACGCAGGGGAGGACGCTTGGACGGACGGAAGCAAAAAAGAATGAACGAATGGAAGCATGGATGAACTGACGAACGCTTCACCCCACCAATCATCATTTACTCCGTGGATATGCTGTGATTTATTTATTAAATATATATGCCTAAAACCCTCTCATCTCCCCCCCATTAGTTTTATAGCTGAACTGCCATGCTCCCTTTTTAACGACCACTAAAAGGCGCTGGCTGTGACTATGATTGCACTCAGAGAACTTCCTTTATCGCATGCAGCGTTGAGCAGTGTGGAAACGGTAGTGTTATGCCTACGCAGTCGGATCGTTAAAGCTACGCCGCCTCGTGGTCGTTATCAAGAAGCAATGCACGTCAAGACGTCCGCTTTGATACCACAACATTTCTCAGTTAGTTGTTTGCACACATAGATATAATTAAAGAAATGTCTTCTTTCACTTGTGGCGCTCCGTCAAAGGAATGTGAATCAGCGCCCTCGTGCCCATCAGCGTCATGCAATACGAACTGCCACGTTACTCGGGCGCCAATAGGCCCATAAGCACGTACAACAATAAGAGCACGGGGACTAGCCCCGGAGCTATAGAAATTGTCGCTAGCATGGGTGCACGGGATAACACAGAAAGTTTTCCCATCAACTTCTCGACCACGAAAGACTGTGATAATAAGGTAATTAGATAATTGTAATGTCATAGTGCCGAAGCCTATACAACGTAAATATGTTTACTCTGCTATAACAGATGTTAAGAGGGTAGTCTATCAGACACAACAGGTGTATGGCGTTATAGCGAATAGTAAAATCAATAAATCTAGTTGCGCGTGGTGCATAGTAGCTACTGTACATAAATAATATTTCTGTTGGATAATCAACTTGGGTTAATACGAAATGAAAGAGTTACTAGTAATCGCGAGAAACTTGCGCTATGAATTAAGAATTAAATGGCTTAACAAAGACTCAATTTGGGAAAACTGGGTGCCATCTCTTAGAACTGCCGCGGTTTTACAGCTTACTAAGATCATATGGACGTCTCCATCAGACGCTTGGCGAATCATCCATACCTCCTTCACTGCACACTTTTCATTTTTGTCTGCAGCCGACAGTAACAGCAAGCCTTTTATCCTTGTGTTGGATTGGGTGTTAACTTTGCTACACACATCATTTCCTAAGAACTTCCACTGCGTGCCCAGGTGGAGCATGTTCGAAGTTGGAGGTTTAATATTTATTTAGTTCTGGAGACCAAAGCTGATGGCAATGTGGCCTAACAGAGGCTCCTACTCCTTTGCACATTTGGCATGCATACACGTGGTTTTGAATGCAGAAACAGCATAAAGCCTTTTCGAAATCATTCTTGTTCCCTTGGTTGATTCAATTCTAACGTTTGCTTAACTCTGTTAGCAATTACCGTTGTAAACAGCTTATATACCATGGAGAGCAAGCTAATCAGCCTGTATTTCTTCGAGTCCTTGTCACCTCCTTTCTTATGTATTGAGAAAATGCCAGCATTCTTCCAAGACTCTGCTACTCTTCCCGTCATGAAACACCTCGTAAACAGGGTGGCTAGTTTTTCTAAAACAATCTGTCCTTCATCTTTCAGCAGATCTGATGTTACCTGATCCTCACCAGCAGCTTTGCCTCTTTCTATGCTCCCCAAGGCTTTTCTGACTTATTCTATCATTACTAGTAAGGTGTCATCTTGGCTAATGCTGGTTCTTATAGTATTAAAGTCGTGGTTATCCCGGCTACGGTACAGATCTCTGTAAAACATCTCCGCTATTTTAACTATCTTATTCATATTGGTAGTTATTTTGCCTTCTTTGTCCCTTAGTGCATACATCAGATTTTCGCATAGCCCAAGTTTTTTCTTCACTGCTTTGACGCTGCTTCCGTTTTTCAGAGCGTGTTCAATTCTCTCCATGTTATACCTTCTCACATCAGATACCTTACGCCTAATAATCAACCTCCAAAGCTCTGCCAGTTCTATTTTGTCTGTTGTACTTGAGACTTTCATGCTTTGACTCTTCTTAACGAGCTTCTTTGTTTCCTGGGAAAGCTTGCCAGTGTACTGTCTAATCACCGTGCCTCCAACTTCCAATGCACACTCCTTAATGATACTCGTGAGTATCATTCATTGTATCTACGCTAAAGTTGGTTTCCTCAATAAGAGCCCAGTACATGTTCTGAAGCGATACTCTGATTTCCTGTACTTTCCCTATCAGTTCTATTTCATTGATTGGCGTCTTGCGTATCAGTTTCTGTCGTTCCTTGTTCAAGTCTAGGCGAATTTGAGACCATAGCATTCTATAGTGACTGCATCGTACTTTTCCAATCAGTTTCACACCCTGCACGATGCCTGCGTGTGCTCTCATGATGTCTATTTTGTTCTTATTTTTGTCATTAGGGCTCCTCTATGTCGACTAACGGTTTACTTGTTTTCGGCTGAAGGTATTCAAAAGCCGTCACGCTTCCCATTACGCAGAATGCGGCCGTATGCGAAAGCTGCCACATTCTGACACTGCGGACGCCCACAAAGAAAATCTTCAGCACACCACGCGAGCTCTCGTACCTCTACGTGGTTGATTGATATATGGGGTTTAACGTTCCAAAACCACCATATGGTTACGAGAGACGCCATAGTGGAGGGCTCTGGAAATAGCGACCACCTGGGGTTCTTTAACGTGCCACCAAATCTGAGCACACGGGCCTACAACAATAACGCCTCCATCGGAAATGCAGCTGCCGCAGCCGTGATTCGATCCCATGAACTGCGGGTACCTCCGCGTGGTCATGACCTTCCGAGTGGACTTACTCGTCAAGGTATCGCTCCGAAGGGTTTGCGAGAGTGCAGCTGTGGCTCCTTCAGTACGCGCAAAGTGGGGCTACACAGACACAATCTTAAGCTGTCCATTTTGTACCGTGCAGATGCTGGAAGCAGCCCTGAAACACCCTTATGTACATGCCGTGGGATTCAAGCGGCTCGTCAACGCCATCTGCAGCATGCGAGATTGCCGCATATATGCTGCAGTCTAGGCCGCTTGGCTTGCAGCAATGGATTTACGGTCCGAACCACAGGTCCCTCCTCAATTTCATGGAGAAAGCGATGCTGCACAAGCTTGTTTAATATGTATTGATGCAGTATGGCAAACACCGCAAAAAAAACAGCTTCACTGACACAAGCCATATCATATCACAAGCTATATGACACACATATTTTGTCCCTAGTGCGTATACTCACTAGAGGCAGGATATCGCTATCGCGTTCAACGATTAAAGGCGTTGCGTGCTTAAGGTATGAGGCCAAGTGAAAAAATCTACTTTTTCTCAAAGTGTCATTTTTTGGTTATTCCTCACGGTAAATGCGCAATATGTTTCTAGTCATCTTGCCGTATAAGGCTACCGTTTATAGTGTTTATTTCAAAAGAAACATGCGAAAATGTTAGACCATGCCCACCCTTTCGAAAGCGTAACTGAAAGTGCCAGTTTTGAGTAAACCATAAAAGGAGCTTGATATGTATGTTTTGCAGGTTATTAAGCAATCATTTCAAGTGATAACATGTTATAATGTTTCATAAGCATCGTCAACACACTATTTTCTAAAATAAATATTATAAACTTTTCAGTAGATGAACACGTAAAGTGGTACATGTTTTGTTCACGCTCAAGGACACCTTTATGATCCTGTACACCATCAAATTTATTTTGTTGTTAACAATTTGTGACATTTCATCATTGGAAACAGAAGCACATTTGAAAACGTTAAGCGAATACGGGTTGAGCCTTGCCCTTACACTGGAAAAACGTGCCTTACAAATGATAGCACCGCAGCGAGAAAGCGCCCTGTCGCAGCACCAATACTGCAAAACAAGCTAGAACAAAAATTTGGATTTGCCGCTCGAGAAAAGGCACACAGTAGTAAAGTCTACGATGGAACTAACAACAATTATTGAGAATATTAGCTCTCGTGATGATCTTGCACATTTGTTTCAAATCTTTTTTGTTGATTGTTTTGGAACATTTATTTCTTTCCGCACGCGAACAGTAGTAACTCTCATGCTGACGAACATATTTCGTTAAAGTTTGACACACATTATTATCACTCTAGCAGGCGTGCAATAAACCTCGATGAGCAAAATCATGCCACAAGATATTATATGGCTGCCTGTTATACGAAGGTGCCCCTCATGTGAGTGCTAACTTTGTTTGGTTATTTATCACTATCTTTTTAATAATTATCAGATCTCCATTTCCGATGGAGGCGGAAATGTAGGCCTGTGTGCTCAGATTTGGGTGCACTTTAAGAGCCCCAGTGGGTGAAATTTCCGGAGCCCTCCACTACAACGTCTCTCATAATCATATGGGGGTTTTTGAACAATAAACCCCACATATTAATCAATCTATCAGATCTCATAAGTTTTGGTTCATTCCACAGGCAAATACAGTATTTATGTCCTTGCGAAAAGTGATTTTTTCAGTGAGCGGTACTTGAATAAAAATGTTCACGCAAGGCACACTTTTAATGAAATTTTTCATGCAAAAACTGAAACATACGACTTGCTTTATATTGCTCAAGTGTGCCTAAAAAGATGTGCTTTATATTACGGGCTAATAATATATAGTTACTATTGATTTTTAAAACAAGTCTCTATCCCTTGGCCTGATACATTGAGAGTCCCTCAATTTGTTTTCTTCAAACTTCTTGAAGGAATTCAAAAGGATTCTCTTGGTGACTGTCCACTGCTGCTCTCAGCGTGCTCAACTACTTCAGTTAAAACACAAAGGTGATTCAAGCGGGTGGACATGAAAGTAAAAAAAAGCAAGACAAGCTTTGACGCCCGACACCTAGTTGTCTGGCACATCTGTTTCTTTTTACGATGGAGTGTTGTGGTAATAAAAGAAGGGTACATCAATGTGATGCCATTTCTGTAGCAACAAAAAATAATAAAAATGAGCTTAACATCCTATACCAACCTCTTGGGCCAGACACTAGCTCCGAGTTGTTCGTTTTTATTCATTGACAAAGTGATTCGGGTGATGCTCGTGATTTGAGTGCTTATCGAGCCTCGGCTTGCGGTGCACAAGGGGCCAATAGAAGAAGCAACTATCTGAGGCACACTTGAGTAAAAAAAAAGGATGCTGCATCCACAGATTTACAATGTGTGTCGTCTAGCTTCAATACTCCCAAGTGGCCCTGCGAATTCCTCGCGGAACAAGATTTCTTGCACTTTACTACCTGGCACCCTCTTTTCAATCTTGTGGGAGGCGTTGCGGTCTGCCCCTAAACTGGAATTCTACGTATCTCTGTTTGTTTTGCTATTTCTGTTATATGACATCTCAGCACATTGTTTTGTCAGACGTAATACCAGAAGCGCCTCAGCTTCGAGAAGGGCGTAGAACTTTACATACAAATATATTGCTGTGTCCTTCCAGCATCAACATTTCTGAAGTTTATTATTTTTTCGCAGTTGTTGGCGCTTATATTATGTCATATTTTCTTTTACAACCCACATACATCCTACCGATTGGCACTAGTTTCTGCGCTGGCAGTAAGCGTTCCAACAAGGGGTGTTTCAGTAAAGCTAAATTGCTTTGTCATAGCACTCTGCCGCTGTTATTCTACTCAATTTGTCGGACATTACCAGCGCAGAATGTTATTCATGAAACTCGACGAAAAGTATGATGTCTTCAAGACGAGGTGTGAAAGTGGCACCGGGATATAAAGATTTTCGTAGTGTGAAAAAATTAGCTGCTCCTTTGCTGATCTTGTATTGATTTACACTAACTCGTTTCGCACAGAATTATCACATCTTCGTGTTTATTCACTTCAAAACCGAAGAACACGGGTACATGCAGTGTCTTTCTTAAAATGAAGTTCCGCGGACACGGCATTATCTTGCAATCTTGTCACAAGAAGACATCACTCTATTTTCCTGAGAAAAATGGTATCATATTAGCAACACCAATACTTTAAGTAATAGTTTACAACACTCACGAGAAGGTCAAGGACAGAGGTGCTCTGCTGCTTTGCGACAGCTTCGGAACATTATCCGCAATAAAGCTATTCTTGTTTGCATCAACGCAAAAGAATGAGGCATCAAGGCGAGAGACTTATGTTGACGCCTCTCTTACGTCTTATGCTACCCCATACATCAGGGAGTATTATAACGTTCTCCTAAATAGGCCAGACCTAAGCCTGTTATTGAGATATAAATGACGTACAAAAGAGCGAAAACAGCCGAGCGAGACCACCTAGAACTTAACGATGTGCGGCAACCACGTGTATCCAGAATATTAAAATAAATCGAAAACTTAGTGTCCCACAACTTATACAGCCTACTTAAATGACTTAGCATTACCAATTAGTTATACAAAAAAGACAAATCTGATTGATGACAGGGGTTGTGGATTGAAAACCTTCGGTTTTTCAATCCTTCAGGAAGGGTGGCGATGGTTTGCCGTTAAGCATAGAACGGCCCACAGCGTAAAGCACTTGATGTCATCGACGAGAAAATCTCGGAGGCTGTGTTGCGGTCTGCGCTGAGGAAAGAGTGTCTTCTTCAAGACCGCTGTTGCACGCCTATTTTTTTTTCAGGCGGCACACCCTTACGTTGTGTTATAGTATGTAGATACTTGTTAGAAACAAAGGCTTGAATTGTTTCGCGTAAGTTCGGTTCCTGAAGCGGCAGCACATCAAAAATTCACTTCGATTGCAAGATTTTCCACCGTATTTCGGATGCAATCTCAGTTCTTAATCTCCTAATGCAACTGCCAAATGCTTGAAAACAAAAGTCCTGACCTGACTTCATCCCCATCATGAGATTTCTGGGCAATGTTGATAAACCATTCTGCTGTAAAACCTTAAAACACTTGAAAATAAAAAACTGCTCTTTCGCATTGCGAAATATGATGAAAGTGCGTGTGCATGGGACTGGTGCTATGCTGCAGAAGACGCCTAATATACTGTGATTAAAAAAGTGGAATAGGCACCCTGTCATACTGAGCTGTCAAAAATTTCTAAATGTAACCCTGGCATATTCTGGGAAGACATAAGCCCGCAACAAACACAAGACATTATAAGACAAGACATTACGCTTGAAAATGATGAAAATGAAGATGTAAGCAACGCTGATTGTGCCGGTACCTTTATTATCGCCTTGTCATCCACGCTTACTAAAAAAGCCAACTTGACTTTTCCGACGCTACCTACGACGAAATGAGTTAAAAAGGCCCCTGTCGCATTTTCTGCCACTGGAATTTCATCACTCACTGATAATATGAATACTTGCATCATTGCTTGGTGTAGACGATAAGAGCTCTAAGCTGTTAAAGTATACAAAAAAATTATCGTACTGTACTTTTCGAAGCGCTTCTCACTGTGACTCAAACTTTACTAGAAGCCCCCCCTTCCCCCAAAAAACGAAATTCAAGCCCACAAACTAAGTAACCAGCTCTCCCCCTATTTATGAACCCATATCTTCAAGCAATATCCTATGGTAAATTATAGAACACGTCTTGTAGTCTCACATACTGCGCCTCCTCGAAACTGACAATTTTTAGGGGTTCACACAGAAAATAGGTGAAGGCCTTATTCAACTTCACATGTGGTAGTGGCCTGTTGAATAGGCTATTGTACCCCAGCTCACTTTTTTTTCTGTTTCGCGCATGTATTTCGCTCTTCGTTTTCTTTCCAATCTTTTCCCTCTATTTGATCGATTTGATTGATTGATTTGTGGGGTTTAACGTCCCAAAACCACCATTTGATTATGAGAGACGCCGTTGTGGAGGGCTCCGGAAATTTCGACCACCTGTGGTTCCTTAACGTGCACTCAAATCTGAGTACACGGGCCTACAACATTTCCGCCTCCATCGGAAATGCAGCCGCCACAGCCGGGAATCGAACCCGCGACCTGCGGGTTATCAGCCGAGTACCTTATCCACTAGACCACCGCGGCGGGGCTTTTTCTCTATTTGCCTTTTCCTTAGTGTAGGGTAGGAAACCAGATGCTCCAATTTCTGGCTAACCTCCCTGCCTTTCCCTCATTTTATTGTCTAATTCCCCCCACTTGGAAGTGGACACCCTGGCCGCCGTAAGTCAAGGTGACGGGGAACGTCGCGTGAAAGGTTTCATGCGACAAACGTGGACAATCTCTGTGCTGCGGTAGCGGCGGTCTGTTGGGGCGACGAGTGGTGTCACACAATAATTAGCCAGCGAAGTCTGTTTTAACACGATGTATGGCCCGATGAAGCGAGGTTGGAATTCGTCACAGAGACCAGGAGTGCGAATAGGTGTCAAAAACAGTACCTCGTCACCAGGTTGGAAAGACACAACGTGGTGGGATTCATCATAGATGATCTTCCGGTCGAGCTGTCTCGCTTCAGTATTGATGCGAGCCTGATGGCGAGACTGGGCCAGGCGGGTATTCTTCACTAGAAGACTGACATAAATGCCTATGGCTGTTAAAGAAGGAGACGTCGAGAAAAGTAGTCGGGGTGCGTCTGTACATGAGGTACAACGGTGAGTAGCAAGTTGTTCGCTGAACGGCGGTGTTGTAAGCGAATGTCAGGAATGGTAAAAAAGTATCCCAGTTTTTGTGGTCGGGTTGGACGTAAACGGCTATTATGCCTGCAAGGGTTCGGTGAAATCTTTCTGTGAGACCATTTGTCTGAGGGTGGTAGCTTGAAGCTGTCTTGTGAGTAGTTCCAGAAGCGCGCAGTACTTCATTTACCATTTGTGACAAGAACAATTTGCCACGGCCACTAATCAGTACACGAGGAGTCCCATGACGCAGGATAATGGCGTGGAGAATAAAGTCTGCAACTTCTATAGCTGAGCCTGTAATAACAGAGAACGCCTCAGCGTATCGTGTCAGGTGGTCCACGGCAGTCACTATCAATCGTTTGCCAGCAGATGTTACGGGGAGAGGCCCGTAAAAGTCGACACCTACAACCTCGAACGGCATTGAAGGGCACGGAAATGGCTGTAGAGGTCCCGCAGGTGCAGACGTCGGGAGTTTACGACGCTGGCATGGGTAGCAGCAACCGACGTACCGCCCTACGCTAGAAGAAAGGCCAGGCCAGTATTAACGGCATCGAATGCGGTCAAGAGTTTTTTTTAAACCAAGATGACCAGCAGTCAAGTCGTCGTGAAAGGCTTCGAGCACCTGAAGACGAAGAGAGTGTGGCAGTACAGGAACCCAGCGCTGACCGTCAAGTTGAAAGACGTGGCAGTAGAGAACCCCATTGTCCAGCTTAAAGTGCAGGAGTTGACGACGGAGTCGTGCGTTGGGTGGATGAGAAACTCTCGCAAGGTGGTTCATCATGCGTCTGCAGTATGAATCGGACCACTGGTGGGAGGTAAATGTTGGCTTGTCGTCCGAAAAGGGTTGCCTTATTGATGCGAGCGTATGAACTTTGGTAGATGTCGCGGTTTCTTTCTCACCAACGCTGATATGGGTAGTTGGAAGCGGACAACGAGATAAAGCGTCGGCGTCTTGATGTTTTCTACCTGACTTGTAAGTTATGTCAAAGTCGTTCTCCTGTAAGAGTAGTGTCCACCGACCCGATCGTCTGGACAAGTTTTTCAGTGTAGAAAGCCAGCATAAGGCGTGGTGGTCTGTAATGATTGTAAAGTGAAGGCCTTGGAAATAGGGACAGAACTTCTGCACCGACCAAACCACAGCCAAACACTCTTGCTCAGTTATCGTGTAGTTATTTTCGGCAGGGGTGAGTACGCGACTGGCATATACAACAACTTTCTCTATGGAAGACTTGTCGCTTTGTAGAAGAACTGCTCCTATACCAAGGTCGCTAGCGTTGGTATGGAGGATAGTCAAGCGGCTTCGTAAAAGTGGCTGAGCAGAGGTTTGGATGTGAGGGCCCACTTCAACAGGTAGAATGCCGTTTAACATTGTTGAGACTACATAAAGGGAACGTTGGGAGTAAGTAGCTGGTGTAATGGAGCAGCAATAGAGACGAAGTTCTGGATAGACCGCGAAAGTAGGAGGCGAGGCCAAGAAAACTGTGAAGCTCTTTTGGTCTTTCGGGACGCGGAAAGTGAAGGACTGCAGAAATCCTGTCAGGGTCGGGCCGAATGCCATCTTTGCTAACGACGTGTCTTAAGAGCTTGATGAATTTCTAGCGAAAAAGCATTTCCTAGTGTTTATTTGGAGCCCGGCGACGGCAAGACACGTCAGAACTTGATACAATCGTTCTAGGTGCTCAGGAAACGTTGACGAAAAGATAATAATGTCGTCCAGGTAGCAAAGGCAACTTTTCCATTTCAAGCCGTGCGGCACGGTGTCTATATCATGCGCTCAAAAGTCGCGGGTGCATTGCAGAGCCCGAAAGGCATCACGTTGAATTCGTATAACTCATCGGGGGTTGCGAATGCCGTTTTCTCCTTATCGTCTTCATGCATGAGATTCTGCCAGCACCCAGAACGCAAGTCGATGCTTGATAAAGATTCCGTACCTTGTAGGGAATCAAGGGCGTCGTCAATGCGTGGCATAGGGTACACGTCCTTGCGTGTGATCTTATTGAGCGCCTGGTAGTCCACGCAAAACCGCACAGAGCCATCCTTTTTACCGGCCAAAACAATAGGAGATGACCAAGGGCTGGATGAGGGACGGATGACTTCCCGTTTAGGCATGTCAGCAACGTTTTCTTCTATAGTTTTTCATTCAGCTAGAGACACGTGGTAGGGTCAGTGGTGTACGATAGATGTCCACCCTGTTTGAATTTGATGTGCTGTAGTAGTGTGGCCCAGCTTAGACGAGGAAATATCGAAAGAATTTGCGTGCTTCTGTAAATAGACATGCAGCTGCTGCGTCTGTGAATTTGCCAAGTCGCTGCTGATAGCGGTGGTAAAAGCGGAGGAAGAAACATGCTCACCGAGGGAAGGGCCTTTGGATGCGATGGCCTGAAGTGGCATGACAGCTACAGGCTTGAAGTACGCAACACGAGCCACAGTAGTGCGTTGTGGCAGTAAGATCTTCTCCGGTGTAGAGTTTACAGCGGTGACAAGTTCAAAGCCATTGCAAGAACGAACGACAGCGGATTGAAGAACTGTGCCTTTACGAACGCAAAGTGGTGACGGGGAGACCAATACGTCACCGTGATAGATGTCGTTGGACGTAATGCTGATTATTTGTTCTTGTAGCGGTGGCAGTTTGATGTATTTCGCAGCGACCAAACAAAGTGGCTTTTGATTATCGTCGTCAAGCATGTAGTCGGTGTCAGTAAGGTGAACGACGCGTGGTCCACAACAAATAGCCGCGGAAGCAGATGATAGGAAATCCCACCCTAAAATTAGTCGATGAGAGCAGCGGGACAGGACATCAAACTGGACATGATGGCGGATGCCGTCGATGAAAACACGCACAGTACAAAACGCGGAAGTGCGAATGACGGTCCCCTGGGCAGCGTCTAACGTGGGACCATCGTAAGGCGTCGTTACTTTCTTTAAATGTTCACACAACTCAGCACGTATAACAGACAATGTCACACCTGTGTCCACCATAGCATCGACTCGCACTCCTTCTACTTCCACAGAAATTTTGTTACACGGGTCTGATGGAGGAATTTCAGTTCTAATTTTGATTGTAGTTTTTTCTGCACAAACTGCATCATTTAGTTTTCCGAATGAATATCAGAGGAGAGTGAGGCGGGCCGAAGTGAAGTAGTGGAACGGCGGAAGGGCGAAGGCGAGCGTTGTCTCGTGTTTCGGCTGTTCCGAGGTATTGTCGATGCCGGAGAAATGGAGACCGGTGCGGTGGAGACGAATAACGCCGACCTTGATAAGAGGCACCAATGTACAAATCCCGTTCACACAAGTCATTCCGACGCTCATCTTACTGGCGATTTCGGCAGAAATGAGATATGTGGCCGTGATAGCCGCAGTAGTAGCAGACAGGGCGGGACACGCGCAAGGGTGGGGAGTAGAGCGCGGTCAGGTGAACCGAAGAAGGGTCAGGGGGCATCGAACAGTAGTTCACCGGGGGAGCGGCAGCAACCGACGCGTATGTTGGCAGCGGAAATGTCGCATGTACGTCGCTGGGAGGCACGGCAGCAACTTGAGGGTAGGTGGATATGGGGCGTGAAGCAGGTGGCTCTACGGGCACAGAGCCGGTCAGGGATGTAAGTTCCTCCCTGACGATGTCACGCAAGTGCACTCCCGAAGACTGTGTAGGACGCGGTGTAGGAGGTGTCAAGCCCATAGACCGCCATTCTTCGCGTATAAGGTCCCAGATTTGGGTCACGCAGGTGGCCATGAGACGTGGAGTTGTGGTCGTCAATGTCCGGTTGGAGACGAACAGAGTGCATGTCGTCACGACATCAGCGATGGTACCTGGGTTTTGCACAGCGAAGGCATTAAAGACAACAGGCCCAATGCCTTTCATTATGTGACGCACTTTGTCCTATTCTGGCATGGATTGATTGACACGCCGGCACAGTGCGAGGACATCCTCGATGTATGAAGTGTACAATTCACCAGGATGTTGTCGGTGAGTATTGAGTGTCCTCTTCGCGATGGCGGATCGAATGTCTGGGGTGCCGAAAACGTGTCGTAGCTGCTGGAAGGTAGCCCAGTCGGGTAAGCCAATGACGTGGTTAAAATACTGTCTTTGCTACTCCGGCCAGATAAAAAGGGACGTAACGCTGTTTAGCGGCCTCGCCCCACCGATTAGCCACAGTTACGCGGTCGTAGTCATCAAGCCAGTCTTCTACGTCTTCTCCACGAAGACCAGCGAAGAGTGGGGGTTCCCGCTAATGTCCGTGTACGTAAATTGGAGGGGCGGCTTGCGTCGGTGCGTGCTGGATGATATCAGCGCCGGCAGGCTCGGTTTTGGACATGCTTCTTGACAGTGGGTGCAATCAGTGGCTTGAACGAAGCTCCAAGGGGTAGAGTGGGCTGCGGGAGGTTAGAGGACCGAAACTCCATCTCCACCACGTATTAAGTCTTGGTAGTCTTGGTTGCGACAGCGTTTAATTGAGGAAAGATCTCGCAGAACAAACGGGCAGCGCCAGTACACAGACGATGACGATGATGATGGCACAGAGTGACCATGAGGAAGAGGCTAGCGGATGATGGTGATTATGATCATGCAGGGATGAGAATGATGTAACAAACGCCCACAATAAATGTACACCATTTTGTTACTAATTTTCATGTGGCAATGGTCAATGTCACGTGTGAATTAGGGTAGCAGCAAACAATAACACTACTTCGCCCACTTATCATCAATCATTTCGTAAACATGTCGTGATGCTTTTTTCATTCTTCCCAAAATAGGTTTTGTAAATCTTTATGTAGTCAGATAAAGACTTCCTATATTGGTTCGAAATCCCAATTCCCATCTCGACCATTCCATAAAGTACAGCTTAAAGGCCGTCATCAAAACGTGTCCAGTTGAACGTGCGCCCTAACATTATAGCCTAGATCACACATTTTCTCACTAACGATTCTCGGTTTTTCTCAATTAAAAATAATATCTGTAGCTCCTTCACCGGAATAAATGTCGTCCCTCAAGTATCTGTACATGCACCCATGTTGTTCCTAACATATGTATTAAGGACTTTCAGGAGCATCCATTTATTCATGACGGTTTATTTTCTGACGGGGGTGATGGTGGTGATTATTAAAGATAAAGTTAAAACAAAAGTGAGCCCTTCAACTGTATGCATCAAAGTTCGAAACCTCAGCAGTAGTTCACGAAGACAGGGGCACTGAAGTAATCGAAGAAATAAAGAGAAAAGTGAAGATTGGGAGGTGGTTAGCGAAGTTCATGGGTGGGGCCCCGATCGTCGAGCGGTCTTCAAACAAAGAACATCGCGGACGAGACGATTGTCAGGCACGAAATCGCTCGCGCATCTCCTTATTTACGAAAGACTGTGTCATCTATGGAACAGTTAGCAACATTCTGACATTATTTTCTGCGTGGTTTGCATGTAGAATATTCATGGTTTGCCATGTAGAGATGTAGAAAAAATTTTGTGAAAATATTCTACATGGTTCGCAATTTATTTTATACATTAACAATCTACATGATTTGCGTGCCATGTAGCACCTGGCTGAAGCATTAATATTTTACGGAGTGCGCACTTTGCTAAAAGCTGTCCACATTGTAACTCACTTGAAGAATACGTGAAGACGCTCGATACGTCAAACAAAAAAAGCGGGGACCCTTAAGCTTCGCCCTTAGAGCTGAACGTGATAAAAATATCCTGTCCCAAGCTTGTACTTCAAACACCTAGGGCTATAAATCTTTTCAAACTTACTATGCACCCAATGCGTGGTCTTGAAAGAATAGGTGCAGTAAGGTGTGCGCTATTTGTAGTTGGTGACCAGCTTTAAACCATGACGTCATTATGATAGTCTCTTGACCCAACGGCAGTGTGCGCTTGTAACATTCATTATTACTGCAATATTTCATAGTGAAGCATGTGTACCGTGAAGAAACTTGTGAGGCAATCGCTTACACCTCACCGGCGCGTTACTTATACCGTAGGGAGGGGCTAGTGCCTCAGTTCCAAGCCGGTGCATTCAGGGGCCCTTACTTAAGTTCGGAGAACTTGGCGGCTGCATCTCGTCGCCGCTAACACAGCAGGGTAAATTCACCGCAGTAAACGTCTGAGACAAACACCTTCGCCAGGCCTTGGTGCTCCAAAGATAAACTCTTTCGATGTCCAAGTAGTCTCATGGTCAGGGGAAGAAGCGCGGTGCCTGTTAAGTCGGCGTAACGCCGGGTCACAAAAATGGCAGTCCGTGACAGGGTCTAAACGGGTATCGAAACCAGGTCATATGCGTGGCGAGCTGGTGTTCTACCAGGCAGCCATGGTTTTTTCTTCTTTTATAGTATTTATTATAGTGCGTACTTGGAATTGTAACATTGACGTAGTGATATACTCACCCAGCGGCAACAATCGCACAACTACTGCACTAACATACAAATGCTTAGATGCATATACTTAGGGAGTCTAGAAATATTGAAAAAGTTCTTCACAAGATTGGTAAGGATGATCTCCTCATCCATAGGGGGTGCCAGTCTGGTTGAACCTAAGGTTCTTTGGAAACGTCCCTTAGCTGAAGAGCCATGCGCATGGAATGCATACTTGAAGCAGTCGTTAGTTCTGCATTACTTTGCATGCGCATTTTACAGAAACTACGGAGTCCCACAAGAAATAACATATCAAAGGGCACTTTATGAAGACATGCTGGGAGAAGGTAACGTATACAGGCGAAATTATATAACAAATTCTTAATGGTTCGTTTAAGGGTGCTTCGAAACAGAATGACACCTTTTCAGCTAACGAAGCAGTGTTCTATTGTTTCTGGTACATTACTGAGACGGCAATTAACTAAAGAAACCAAAATACCATTCTTTAGCGATCATGGATTAACCGGCAGTGTATTTGTATCAAGTTTCTAAACGTTTCAATATCAGAAGAAGCATACAATTTCCGGACTCGTACATCCTGTCCGGACAGTACATCCTGTCCTGGAAAGTCAAATTATACTTAGCGCTGAAGTAGAGGGAGGAAAGCATGAACAACAAATCTTTATAAAGTTTCTGTGTAATATAGTGTACAAGTATTCTATAGAAAATTGAACTTTGAGAAACCAGGCAGCGATCAGAACTTCCTGCGTAAATCTTCATAAACACGGGCGTAAAAAAGTCTGAAAAAAACAATCAGGTCAGGTAAGGCATTAACAAATGTAATCGGCGAGAATGATCAAATTATGGGACGGGATCTGTTGCGAAAAAAGCATAATCTCGCAACTATTTGCCAAAGGTATAAATGAACTGATCCCATTCCTCCTCCCACTGGCCTGAATAAGTTGTCTCGTCTGATTGGTTCAAAACACAAATGTTGTGAAAGCCCGATGAAAACACTGTATGTAAGCGAGAGCGCAGTGAATAAGTTGCAATACACAGTGATGCTTTGTAGCTAAGAAAAAAAAAAACGCCTGGCCCACACGGAAGGCACAGCACAGTCACAGCGAAAGCTAGAAGAGTGGCCTTTCAGAGCCTTATCTGAGCATTCATTAGATAACTCCTGCAAGCACACTTGTTGGATACCTACTATGGCATTAATAATAAAAAGGTTTTGTGTAGTAGGCTGGTACCGGCTGGTTTGTTTGTATTCACGCACAGTTTATGAGCCTCAACTTGTCCTTGACGACAAAACCGTAAATGAGCCAAGTTGTACACTCATTGTAACAAAGTTTAACGCCTTTTAGCACAACACAGCCAACACTTGCATAATCCAGAGGGTAAAATAAAAAAGGAATGACTGACACGGTCAAAAGCTTTGACAAAGACTACCTATAGCATAGCAAGCCTACACCTATAACTGTAGCAATATTGAAGAAATGGTCGAGCGATGTGTATGTTTGTTGGTATAGAACGACCTCTATTTCCGCATGTCTGGTGAGGACCAATGAGCATTGACATCACAAACTGTGCTCGATGTGACATTACTTTAGCAAAAATTTTGTAGTAAACATTTGACATCACTGAGGGCCTGTATAACGTTCAACAGAACGAAGCGTTTTCTTTTCATAACTTCTCAGAATCAGAGCAGCAGGACTGGGCATAAAAACTCGAAAAAGTATTCCGGGAATTCAAAATCGCAATACATGGTTTGGAAGCCTGCCCCGCCGCGGTGGTCTAGTGGCTAAGGCACTCGGCTGCTGACCCGCAGGTCGCGGGTTCGAATCCCGGCTGCGGCGGCTGCATTTCCGATGGAGGCGGAAATGTTGTAGGCCCGTGTGCTTAGATTTTGGCGCACATTAAAGAACCCCAGGTGGTCGAAATTTTCGGAGCCCTCCACTACGGCGTCTCTCATAATCATATAGTGGTTTTGGGACGTTAAACCCCACATATCAATCAATCATGGTTTGGAAGCCTAATTTATAGATACTGAGATACATTTGTAACTGACGTAACGTGATATTTCAGAGATACTTTCACAAAAAGACGAAAAAAGTATTGCGGAATACAAATACAGCAATACAGATACTGCAATACTTTTCTCTATGTCGGGGATAGTAATACTCCGTACAGACATTTGTTATGTGCAGCATAATATTTAAAATTTGCAGGCATTGAAACTTGCAATAAATTTATTTATTATGTTATCACCGCACTCTGAGGGCCATCAGGGCATTACAAAGGAGGCTTGGACTGCACATAATACTTGTTAAGGACATAATTGCAGATATCAGTTGCCATAAGAACACTATGCTGAATGAGGGCAAGAGTCACATGCGTTGTTTCAGTTTCAGTTTCAGTTTATTATTCATTTCAAGAAAGTAGTACAATAATATCAATATAGAGACGAGGTTCCCAAAGTTAAAAACTGTAACGGGACCTTCGATGCATTATAACAATCAATAAATCAGATCAAGTTAACAAGCAACGAGTGAATGGAAATCAATTATACAATATAGAGTGATAAGTAATTATTATAGGCTAAGTGACACATCAGGCAACAAAAAGCAAGGCAAATAAGGAAAGAAAAAGAAACAACAAAAAAAACACAAAGAAAGACACAAAAAACATCTCGTTCAGTGGCGGACATTGTAAATCGAAATGCAATGATCTAAATGGCATAACCAAAAACGCAAAGCCCCCAAAAAGCCCATATACAGGCAACTAATAATTTAACAGAAAACTTTTAAGCGACTTTTTGAATGATGACAATGTGGGTATTGTTTTAACAGAAAGAGGCATGTTATTCCAAAAAGTAATGGCCGCAAAGGCAGTGGTCATTTTTCGATAATTTGTGCGCGACGCGGGTAGCAAATGTTAAGGTTCATTGCAAATCTGGTTACATTGTTGTTTTGTAAGAAAACTGAATCAATTAACTCAAACGGTAGCAGTGCATTGCGCAATTGAAACAGAAGAACGGCTATTCTATAAAAAAATAACTTACGAACTGGTAGGATTTTGTTGTCTTGGAGTAGATGGTGTGCACTGGAGTATCGTGAGCTATTAGTGATAATGCGGATCGCCTGATTTTGTATGTTCTGAATGGGTGATAGATGACAGTCATACGTATTTCCCCAAGCAGCGATACCATACATGATATGGGAATGAATGAAGGCGAAATACAGACATAAGTACGTTTATATGAAAAACTTCACGAGCTCTTATTATAGCCCGCATTCCGAATGCAGTTTTCTTTCTGAGGTGATCAGTGTGGAGATTAAACTTTAAATGGCAGTCAAGATGTACACCAAGAAAAATTACAGTATCACAGGTGGGTATAGAGTGAGGACCTAGGGTTAAGGGTTGATGAAAAGGCAATGGTCTTTGAGCGGACCTAAATATCATAAACTTGGTTTTGGCTGGGTTAATAATAAGTTGGTTCTCGTAGCGCCATTTAGTAATATCTAGAAGTGTCTTATTCAAGTGTAAAGTAAGAGCAGTCAGAGAGTCCTCAGCTGCAGTTATAGTCGTGTCGTCTGCTTATAACACGCAGTGAGTTGATTTATTGCATCGACAAGATCATTAATATAAATAATAAATAATAAAGGGCCCAAAATAGACCCCTGGGGCACGCCTTGATTGATTAGCTTAGTTTCAGAACAAGCACCTGATACGTACACCGAGCATTCTCTATTGTGCAGATAATTTTTCAGGAAGGTTAATGGAGCTCCAGTTACCCCATAGGCCTCCAATTTGTTAAACAGGGTGGCATGATTAATGGTGTCAAAGGCCTTGGTGAAATCTAGGAAGACCGATCCAGCAAATTTACCAGAGTCAATCGATTTTTTTAAGTAATCTATTAATGAAACTAGTGCTAAGCTTGTCGAACTGCCTGAACGAAAGCCAAATTTACACGGATGAAGTATATTAAATTTGCTTAGGTAATTACTTAAACGATCAACGAACAATTTTTCAATAACTTTGCTGAGGGAAGAAAGAATTGACACCGAAATCGGGATACTTGGCGGCAACATGATTAGGTATGCTAGAAGAGTAGCACAGCTCAATCGAAGGGCTGGAACCACAAACAAACGGATCCAGAAAAGGTATGTTTTAGATGCGGAAGCATCTTATACTCGCGCCTTGTAGTGCGCCGTCCGCGCCGTCCGCGCCGTCCGCACCGCTTGTCGAACATTCGACAGCTGACGCGCGCGCATGCGCCGTCGCGCAGTCGCCCACCATCTGTGCCGCGCGCGCTTCTCCTTCGAGAACATTCGACAGCTGACAGCGCATGCGCCGTCGCGCCGTCGCCATCTGTGCCGCGCGCGCGCTTCTCCTTCGAGAACATTCAACAGCTGACAGTGCATGCGCCGTCGCGCTGTATATATACTCAAGGTCGGCGCTCGCTCGCTCAGTTGCCGCTCGTCGGTTGGTTTGTACGGCGCGTCGACGTCCAAGGTCACGGTGAAATGAATTCCAACGAATCCACAAACACAATGATCGACGTCCCTTCGACCAGCGCCGTCCTTTCGTATACGTGTGTACGTGTTCACTCATTTAACACCCCCTCCTACAACCACGTTAACCAATTTAGCCATCGACCCAAGTAAGTCGTATTTAACACCCCATTTCACAACCACGTTAACCAATTTAGCCATCGACCCAAGTAAGTCGCACTTTAATACCCCGTTAACCAATTATATGCTCCGCATCCTCCTCAGTGTTCCCCCGAGGGAAGCTGCGGGCAATTTTTTTATTTAACACAAATCTGTTTTGTTCGAACGTTTGCCGCGTCAATTGCACTTAAGCAGCAGGAGCTTCTCAAATAGGGCGTAATTTGGACATAATTGGTTCGGCCACAACACAAAACTAGCGAACGATAAAAGATTCTGTACAGCTGCAGAGGAGCACAAATTTGTGGTATCGAGGATAAAATTCACATTGATACGGAGAGCGCAGTAAGCGTAGTGCGTCAGCAAACAATTACTAAAACGCGGAGCGGGTGCCGCCGGAGCGGGACCGCCACCTTAGTACGTTACCTGTTACAGTTCCGAAATCGTAACGAGTACGTTACTGAGTTACCTAAAAAAGCAATGTGCTGCTGCTAACGCCGTTACTTCTAACGCGTTACTGTCAGTACTGGACGGACACAGCGATGAACACGTGTCTCTGACTAAAAAAAGATTGTAAGGCTCCTTAATTCCTTGCTGCCGCTTTAATGGCAGCCCTTCCTTCAACAACCGTTTACTTATGAAACTAGTGGTTCAGGCTAGTTGGTTTCCAGTTTTGCTAAAGTGGCCTAGTGTGAAGTAGAAGGGGAACACATAAACAATGAAGTTGGGCACTTACTTCAGGTTGAAGGTATAGCGTTTCCTATAAATTTAGAAATTGCAGAAATAAGAATGAACAAAGCAAGGAATGCGAAAGAAAACGCGAAAAGACCACTTTCCGATCTCCGTGTGGCCACGCTGCCGTCTTATGCAAATGCATTGGAAAAAGAAGTATTGTTAATGGCTCGTGTCACCACACGCCTAATTATTTAGGTGGTGTATGGCTTCCACAATAAGCTCCGGATTTTCAAATGAATGCCACAAAAACAAGAAAAAAAGCACTACTCGTTCATTTGGCACAAAAAAAACACATTTACAAAACGATGCTCACAGTGGGCGCCCATTGTGCAGTATACGATGCTCCTCCCAATGAAAATATTAACTGCCGGAATTTGAAATGGCAGTATAACAGTGTTGGCAAGCTCAAGCAGGCGATCATTCAAACACATTCCAGTTCGGCCTGAAGGAGAACAATGGGACGCGGGAAGCAAAACGACTAGCTCGCTTCAAGAAGGTAGGAGTCAGTTTCGCCCAAGTCATAGTGGGTGCATATCTCGCCGCGGGCTGCCAAGGTCACAGCAGAAAAAAAAATTCCATTCTAAATACGCCTAAGCTCCCTTCCGAAAAAAAAGGTAACGACATCGCCGTGTCCTGGATAGTATCGCAATACAGACGATACATCGTAGAAGTATTTCAATACTGACATGCAAATACAATTTTGAAAAGTCTCTCGTTACAGCAATACAGATACTCAAAACTATCTCTAAAACACTGTCACGATATTCTTGTATCGCGATACTGCGCAGCTGTGCAGAGCAGTGTGACTTTCCCCGAAGGACTGCTGGGAGAGATTTCCTGCCATAACTTTTTTCGAAACATATGCAGCACAGTAGAACTAAGAGTCAGTTCAAATGATTTGAGAAATTCAACAGGAATTCCATCACGCCCAGGTGTTTTCAACAAAGGTAGTTGATTAATGGCCTGCCTGATTTCCTTCAACGTATCAGGCTACTGAACATTGTGCAATTATCTTCAGACAATGGGCTCAACAGGGCAATAAATTTTTTTGCTTTCTTCATCATGGTCACCAGGAAGAGTACTAAACAAGACTTCGTAGAACCTTTCAAATATCAAGACATTTTCTACTGATTGTGTTAAAATAGCACCGTTAGAACACAGGTGATGCCGCTCATGAAGTAAAGCTTGACGCTTCGGTTGCTCGGTATTCAAGTCCTGCTGTTCCGGGATTGAAGACGCCCGCCTCTGTAACAAGCTGCAACAAAATTTTTAGCTGAGCTTAATGTTTTGAATTTCATTATTGTATGCTCCGGGTTTTTCGCAATAAAGCTTGTGAAACTTACAGAGGCTTTTCAACAATCTCTTTTCAACAATCTTTTTTCCTTGTTGCTTCGATAGTACGATTGGACTTATTCGATCTCTGTGACTATTGCACGACCCTGTTGCTTCAAAAGCGCCCAAGCAGTGAATAGATGTCATCATTTATCGAGATAATTTCTCACCGCTTCTTTAAGTAATTATTGAATTCCTGATCAATTAGGAGGTCTTAGTTCATCTTCTAAAGTGCCCATTGTAGTCGGAAATGAGTTTAGTAGTTTGCACTAATTTTCTTTAGCAGTGATTTGTAAACAAAACTGGCTCAGTGCTGCGCGGAAAGTTCCGAGAAAGGAGTGATGAAGATACGTAAATTCGATCAAGACGTTCAGAAGAGCTTTCCTGGAAGTGAGCATAGGTAGTTACTTCACCCAATGTGCCACTGTCAATCAGTCCTGCATAATCTACAATACTAGTAAAACTTCGCTACTCTTTTGTCATTGACTATTAGGATTCCTGCGATCACTAGGATCACATACACAGTTAAAGTCACAGTAAAATCTTCACACTTCATTAGATTGGAAATATCTTGGACAGTTCTGAAACCTCACTGAATGCATACGAGTTGATAAACTGCCACGGCACTCCACGCAACATGAAATAGCACCATATGTACCAGCGTTCGGTGCCAACGTTGGTACTAATTGCTTAACAGGATAGACTCTTTTTCAAAAACAACTAGGAACTCGCAGACAAACTCATTGCATGTGAAACGCAAACGTAATAGTCGGACAGAAAGGGCCGTAGGGCCTTTTTAGGGTCTTCGTCCCTCTCAATGTTTGTATGCTTGTAATTATATTGATTATCTTACTCTGCTTGGAAATGCAGACAATAGATATTTTTGCTTTATAAACACACGCGTCCTGTATACATGCTTCACAATAAAACATAAATTATGGCTGTAATATTGCCTGCTACAAGCGTGCATTGCCAATGGGCCTCAGAACATGCGATTATCATAGTGACCTACTAGTTTGAGGCTGGTTACCCACTACAAATGGCACACACGTTACTGCGCCTATTCTCTTAAAGCCACGTAGTGAGTGCAAAGCAACGTCAAAAATATTTCATGCACTAAGTGTTAGAAGTACGTACTAAAAACAGGAAATGGCTCTCACGTTCGCTTGTATTTAAAAGCAGACCTCTAGCTGTGTGGTAGAACATCCGGTTGCAACGCAAGCGACCCGGGTTTGATACTCACTCAGGCCAAGAATTTTTTACTTTTTATTTCATTTGCATCTTTCTCGTATTTTTGGTCCCGCACAACCATCACAACCAACGGCGCCGTTGCCGACACCGACGCCAACGTCGACGCCATAATTTCAGTGAAAGAAGCTGTTTGATGCTCTCGCGTTAATGTAAAAAGTAAGAAGAAGAATAAATAACAGTTTGCGTTTTTGCTGCCTTATGTTGGTTTTAGTATTTTATATTTGGAGTAGTGTCATCTCATTGAGAAAGAAATATTCCGTGTTTATCGTTGCCCAAAGAGGGAGTAAGATCCCGCTGCGTCGGGGTTCCAAAACAGCACATCTTTAGAAGTCGAAAACAAACCAAACTGGCCATGGTGCAGATAAAGTGTCATGGTTGCTTATAATGGGACAGTGAGGCAGAGTAGGCAGCGATACACCCGAGAAATGACCACTGTTTGTCTCTAAGTGAACCGGACAGCCCCGAGGAGGTCTGCTTCTGCCTGCGCTAGACAGATGGCTGCTCAGCCGGTAGCAACATCCAATAAATCACGACGCGAAGGAAGCGCCACCCATCTCGGCTGCACACGGTCTTTCTCGTACTTGCGATTCCTGGCTCGCAAGAACCGAAAAAAAAAACCGCAAGGGAATCGGGATTCACAAAACAAGGTGCCCTTTTTGCCGGCCGTCATTGCCTCTATGCTGCATTCATAGAGGTCATGGCAGCACAGGAAAGAGCAAGCCCTGCTTGCTTCCTTTCCTGAGCTCTACTTCATCCTGACAAAATTCGCGAGCTTGAAGTGTTTGCCGGGCATCTCTGCGGAAATCGGATTGGTCACCCTCATATTTCTTCTGGCTCTGCTGCGTACACGTAGCGAACTTTGTTGAGATCAAGTTTCACGCAATAAAAGATACACGACCCCATATAATGTTACTTAGGATTATTATGCGTCAAAGAGTAAGTCGTGCAATTATGCAGAGGGCGTGATGAACACACTTGCAATGTTGAGAGAGGAAATGAAGCATCCGCGTCATTCCTGCAATGCGAGTGATGTGGATGAACAAAAACAGATGAAGCGAAACTAGGCTGTATCGCGGCTATCGTCGATGCAATCATTCTGCACTTTTATCATCAAACTAATCGTCGAAGATCACTCCACGCGTGTCTTAAACACGTGATCAAATGATTGGTAATGCGGACCTACTTCCACTGTATAAAATAACATTTTGTGCTATAGCCCTCCTATGAACAGATGATCAACAAAGAAAAGAAGAATCACATTCTGGTTCCATGTTTCAACAGCTGCACCACAGAAGCGCCCGTAATTTCGTTTGTTCTACATTAGTAACACGAATGGCACCAGCATTAACGCAACGGCTACTCAGTGTCATGAATATGCGTGAAAACTAAAGGACGATTCGACGGTGCCCATGGAGCTTTGCGCCCCAGAGTTACTCAGGTTATGAGACACTGTAATTGAGGGATGCGAATTATTAGAGCACCTGAGATGTATAAATGCGAAGCATCTTAAGAACTAATTTGAACCGGGAGCTTCCACACTCCACTGCGCATGCGGCTGCTCTCTCTCCCACTCTCCTGCTTTACTTCGGTATTGGGTCACCTTCTTTCCTCCTCCTCTGCGCTTCGCCGCGCTCTCTCACTTTACACAGGCGTTCGGTCGACTCTCTTCTCTCTTGCAACCCCACTGGAGGACTGGAGTTTGTCAACCCAGTCCCTCCCCCGCCCCCGCTTATTATAAGTGCTTGCTCTCCGTCAGCTTCAGTCTTAGTCGCTTCGCTCCCGGTCGCATTAGTTATAATGTCAACGTTGGCGACCATTGCAGCAGCACTCCAACCTCTGCCATGATCGAAATCGTCGCTGAGCAGCAGCGGCGCAGGGCTCGTGACGCCCAACGCCAACGCCTGCACAGACAAGGTGATAATGAACTCCGGGTCAGGAAACTTGCAAACGAAGCGTCAGCGTCGAGCTGCACACCTCGACGTCCGAAACAGTGATGTCGAAGCCAAGTGCTGGCGTCCAGCTCGTGCTTCTATGACAGACACGACGCGAGTCTGCGGTGAGGGTAGCGAGGCTGTCGAGACAACTGCCGTGAAGTAGAACCGACGGAGCGACGCATGATTCAGGCGAAACTTCCTCGACAACGCGCAAACACAACGTAATAATAACATAAATAGCACACACTAACCAAAACGCCGCGTGACCGCAAACATAAACTTGGTGTGCACCCCCAATGTTTCTTCGTATCGTATATCAGGTTCTGTTTTGGGGGAGATAGTGTAACTTCTTTAACGTGCATGAATGTTGCGACGTCAAAGAGCTCCTAGCATTTCGCATTCATCGAAACGTGATCACTGCGGCCCGTATACACCATGGTTTGCATATCATTAGACGAGCACCGTAAGTACTTAATGAAAAAGTATGCCGCAGAAATCTGGGTTGAGCGAGATACCGCTGAGCGAGATACCCCTCAATAAAACTATAGTGCACAATGTTTTGTGTACTGAAGCCTTTTGTTGAGGGACTTGTGTTGGCACATAAAATAGCATGCACTTACTATTTCAGGGGTTGACAAATGCACAACACAAAGTGTTTAAAAGGTAACCAAGAGATGCAGAGGCTACAAGTAGACTGTAAATAGCGAAAACAAAAGAAGGGTCAACTGAAATATATGATGTGTGATGAAATGTATAATGCTCTGTAGCACAAGACTATCTATGCGACTGCTCCTACCTTGCCCTCAACGAATTCATTGACATGTTGCATCTTGGACGTCTCAATCACTGCATGTACCTGTGTCAGCACCCGAGAGACTTCGCAAGAGATGTATATATCACCCGGTTGATACGGCCGAAGTAGAGAATAAACCAAAAACATATAGCGTGATGCCTTACGAATATCCACTTTGCCATCAGTTTGAGTACATGAAAAGCAGTTCCAACATGGCCGTCCTTTGTTTCTGAACACTGTGCTGTGATTAAGAAGGCTAGATAAACAGCGGCGTTAGGTTGTGTGAACCAGCGTACTCCCCCTGTTCTGTATAGGATTCCAACACTCGATAGATCATTTCGTGTTATTCATTGTATTCCTCTCTCCTGTGAAACGGCGCTTATAGGTCATTCAGGTAATTGCATTACTGAGCGACTTCAACCCCAACGTAACTGGAAGGTAATGCCAACGCCACATATTTCAGCTTGCTGTACGTCATGTGGGTGTGGCTATCTTTTCAATAACATGTCAGCTAAAGCACAGAGATAAAAGGGCTTCACATGAACTCGCGAAAGAGTTCATCAAGATGATGGGTGAAAGGTGAGTATCGCAACTTTCTCCGTTTGCTAGATTGCGAGCTGTTTCTGCACATACAAGGTGTTGATTCTTTGAGCAAACTTCAATGATTACACAACGCTTGCTGGGTGTATTTGATGTATTGTTTTCGTCGTGTTGACGTGTATGTATCCTTCCTAACTCGCCCACCTGTCGGTGCTACTGATATATGTTTCGCTTGAACGAGCAGATTGGAGGTGTAGTATGCTGAGGAAGCGTGCGAGACACGAATCATGTTTGCGGCTTATTGCACTTCATTGTTTCTTCCTGTTCATATCTCATTGCTTAAGTTTCATATTTCTTTTTCTTCTGGCGTTTTTGCATGTAGCCGCATCGCAACAGCTGCAAAGCGTGGCACTAGGTAGCAGGAAAAGCACAGAACCTAAAAAAGAGCAGCTGTTTTATTGAATTTTGAGCAAGAAATGTTTCAGTGGGCATCGTATCATACACACTGGTACTCAATTTAAAATTCAGTTTAATTCACTTGAAGCCTACATGCTAATTGGCCTTCGTCTGAAATGAAAGCTTTAGCATCTTAAAGGGTCTAGGCTTGAAGCATCTAGGTCAGGGTGGTATCAGCAAAAACAGACATAAGCGGAAGGCGTCTGTACGGTAACAACATTTACCATTAACCAGAAAAAAGAAATACTGCGAAGAGCGTAACATTATCGGACGTGTCTCTCACACACTTGCTGTAATAGGGCATAGATTACTGATTTCTGCAAGAGTTTAGGTCCCTGCAGAAGCCACCACAACGTCAGGAACTCTTGGCAAACAAAACAGCACACAGTTACTATTTTCGGGAATGAGAATAAACAAACGCACAACACAGTGTTCAAAAGGCAACGAAGACATGCAGGGGCTGCAAGGAGAATGTAAATGAGGAAAACAAGAGAAGGGTGAACTGAAATATTTAAGAAATGCGGTAAGCAATCAATCAGACAAAACACATGTGCGATAACAGGAAAGCGAGAACATCGTAATTGAGAAAAGGCCTGAACGACTGAGGAGAAAAGGCTACCGGAGCAGAGGCGTGAGCCATTTATCGGGTGAAATGAAAGCTCCAGAACTAATGTGCAACACGTCATGACAAAAAATGCAAGGCGTGTCATCTTGGAATACCGGTAGAAAATGTCGGTTTTCATGGAGTACTGCTTTATAAAGCGGAGGAAAGCGGAAAGCGTTCAGCTCTGCGTTAAGGCAAGGTCAGCAACTCTGCTTCTTGAAAATTTACATCGAAATCTTGGCCGGGTATAAACAAAGTCTTAGTAGTTTCATGTGTAGAGAATTCTTGAACTTGTTGAAAAAAATAGTTGAACAAAAAATTGTTGAAAAAGAATTGTTGAAAAAAAATTGCCCATAATAATGAAAATAAACATGACAAAGAAAAATGGAATGTTAGGTTGCAATACATCCTAAAGATTTTTAATAAACCAAGCAGCTTAAGTAGCCATTTGCTGCAGCTGATTAAAAACGAACAAACCAGTGAAAACCAGTGACAACTTGCTTTGCATCAAGCGATCGTGAACTTGTTACAGCCAAGTCCTTTCTTCAGTGAACGCAACAAGGTAACACTGATGACTTGCTATACGAAGAAAGAGCTGTGTCGTAGAACGGGATTAAGCTTGTGGTTTGTTAAACGCCTTTAGGAGAACAACAATTAATGGGTGTATGTGAATCGCATGAGACTTGTACAAAGTTATAATTTATCCACGAATGGTGGCGAGACACACGTTCAACGCTTTGGGTCACTAAATTTCTGCAAAGCACTGCCAACTTTCTACTGTAACAGCCACCACAGAACTTCATTTGCATACAACCCGTAGGCTTCCCGTGGTTCAAAACAAGTATGAATACGAATACTAAATTGGTTGCACTGTTAATCAAGCACTGGTGGAGTACAGAAAAAAATTCTCTAGCGCGTAAAAACAGAAACGTATAAAAATAAAAGCGAGTCATAATCTCAAATAATTATGATTGCCTGAACAACATTACAAGTTTTACAACACATTTCTACATTTTGCAAGGGATGTACTACACTTTTCATTAATAGGGTGTAAGCCGTATATAACATAGAATAAATTCAGAACGTTTCGAAACTATCGAAATGCTTACAGAAATAATGTTTGCAAAAGCTGTATATGAACACGCAGCATCCCACAAGTATTCACTGAATTCCTCTACACAGTTTCTTTATAATATTGTTTTTATTGCATTTTCAGCATTGCCTCGGCAACGGGTAAACTTTTAGGACGCTTACGAAACTCACTCGCTACTCTCCAACGCATACATGTGCATAACTTATTGCCGATGAAGCAACATACCTTTTTCGAAATTCTCAAGTGCTCTTTCGAAATATGCGCAGTTACCTAGCTAATGCTGGATGTGGCCGTCGTTCAAATGAAGATAGAGTTGCTATCTGCGTATACAGGGGCTTGTCTCGAGACAGTGCATTCATTATAGCAGGCACGAGTTATTGGAATTTCAGATGAAAACTGTACTTGCACACGTTGTTCGCAGTAACGATTACACCGCCATTTATTGGGCAATCTATATTCACTGCATAGTTATCTTTCTGTTGTGCCATAATACATATTAGCTATTTGTAGTAGCTTATGCTCTATAACGCTAAAGTGAAACAATAGGACACAGACAGAACGCACTTAGCAACGAGTATTGCGCCAACGGCACAACTCATTGAATTTCACCAGGATACATGCATGTAAGGGTGTGAAATTACACCACAAGGACCGAAAGCAAAAAAGAAATTTGTTACGAATAGGCTGTGTGAAGAAGTCGCCCCCTTGTGGTCATTCTCTCGTTGGCCCTTGCAGTAGTGCAGTAGCGACGGTGATGCTTAGTTTAATTATTTAATTTCCCCGCAGCGCCCAGAGGCACTCTGGAAGCGAGAGATATGCACGGTAACATATGCTTACATAAAAAGAATACCAATGCAAACAAGATTAACAAAACTAAACAAAAATATGTTGCTTTGAGTGCAACAGTGTGTTTCTGAACGATATATTTGAATACAATGGTAAAGAATCTTCTGTGGAGGCTGATTCCACTTGCAGAGTGTGTGGAAAAATTAAATGTTGCTAGACGTTCTTTCTGCTGAAACTGTTTCTCATTTCTAGATTGTGGTCACTTCTGTAAGATAAGAAACAGGGAGAAGCAAAGTAGTTATTTTAATTAAGCCGTAAAATTTTCAAAATTATTTTTTGTAGCCGCATGAGGTGCAACATTCGCTAATTTGGGCGCAATTTGTTTCTGCCAGTTTCTCAGAGTAGTGAGCTAATTGATTGATATGTGGGGTTTAACGTCGCAAAACCACCATATGATTATGAGAGACGCTGCAGTGGAGGGCTCCGGAAATTTCGACCACCTGGGGTTCTTTAACGTGCACCTAAATCTGAGCACAGGGGCTTACAACATTTCCGCCTCCATCGAAAATGCAGCCGCCGCAGCCGGGAATCCAACCCGCGACTTGCGGGTCAGCAGCTGAGTACCTTAGCCACTAGACCACCGCGGCGGGGCAGAGTAGTGAGCTAGAAAGGGTATTATAGAAAGTTGCCACCAGAGAAAAGCCACACAGTAGTAAGGTACATGATCGAAATGGCTGCAAATATTGAAAATTTTAGCCCTGTTTAGGATCTTGTGTAAGCACTGTACCTGTTTCACATCTGTTTTTTTTATTTTCTCGAAACAGGCATGTTTGGTATTTTTTCGCATGCTAAAAGGCGTAACTCATATGGAAACAAAAATTTTTAATAAAACTTGGCATACCTTTATACCGCCTTAGTAGGTGTCCAACAATATTCAATGAGTGGAATCGTGCCCCCAGATTTACTTTGGCTGCCTGTTATACGGAAGTACCACTATGACGATTGTGTATACTTTATTGGTTATGTAAATACAATGTTTTTGCTGTTCATCAATTCTTATTTGTTTTGATTATTTGCCAGGGCAAAGCTTTTTAAATGTGCCTGTCTAAAAAGTTTTAACCAGCGGAACTTGAGTTAGGAGTGATCGCGCAATACATACTTTCATAAAATGATTACTTATGAAAAAGTAACAAAAATATGACGCTTTATAACCTTCACTTGTGTCTAACAGATGAGATTTGTTTTATATTTCAGACACATTTTTCGTAAATATTACTTCGAAAAAAAATCTTCGACATAATTGCTTGCATACCCTGGCGTTCTCTGCTAAACAATGGTATAGCTAGGTCGTTAGTGGCCTTTGACCTATATACTCAGCTGCAACCTTGAATCTCTGCGTCTCTCATAATCATATGGTGGTTTTGGGACGTTAAACCCCACAAATCAAAACCTTGAATCACTCTGGGCTTGGAGTCAAGCTGTATTTTATTGTTTTAACAGGTCTTCTCTGGGTCCTTATAAAGTAAATTTCTGTCACCTTCAACGTATAAGTGTTTAAAGTTCAGAATATCCACTTTTCTCATGCGGCGTCTTAGCAGGCTCGTATGTAATTGTGTCTGGGACTCTCGTCGATACTTCGGAATTTGGTTACCTCACACAGATCACGTACTATGTTGATACTTTTTTTCATGCAGTATACTTGGTCTTTTGCCTGGCTACAATCTAAGTACTGAACGTGGTGGCTTGCAGCTGTGTTGTTCCCGCAAACTCGCATGCCGGAGTACATGAGTTACCCATCTTTGCTTCCTCTACGCATTCAAAGCAGATGTCACAGTTTCTTTCAGATTCCACTTTTTTTTCTTATCGCCACCAACAGAAGCCATGAAACATATCTCACCCTAAGAAGCACGGGTGCCGTTGGCGGGCGGGGAATGAGAGCAAAAGTGATGGTGCTGGTCTTTATGACAGCACAAGCATTCTGTGCTCATATGCACGGGTTGCCGGCACATCATTCATTTTCTTTCGGGCTATACGTGAGGAGGGCAATATTTCCGAGAGCATCAGAGTATGGCAGTGGCGTGCTCGACGTTTCTTCCTAAATCAAGCTATGGCTGTGTTTTTTTACCTGCGCTTGCCTTTTCTTCCGTGATATGACACCACTTGTTCGTCCTTTAGAGCTTAAGGTCACAGATACCTCACGTGTTAGGCCCTTTGTTTACAACTGCGGTAAGATTACCAGAAAAAAAATTCTTATATAATGGCTGCAGAAAAGCCTACGTAAGTAGCTTGGTTGCATTAACCACCCCGAATAATTGCAGACATCGAAAACATGGCATGAAAGAGGGGCTAACCTGAAGGTACATCCGTAAACCTAAGTTTATCATGCCGTTATTAGTATCCATAATAAAATGTATCAAAATGAACAAAAGTGAGCGTTAGTGTATGTGCTCCAGCATGATAGGGTTCTATAGTGTGTGTAACTCAGCAGATTTTCAGTGAGTTTGCGCGCATAGGACACCTACGGAAACCCTGTCGGTGGCTTTGTCCGAGTTTCCATCATGTTACGTATCTATCTTCGCACCTCTTTAGAAGACAAGTAGGGCAAGACGCTTAGATGATAGCAATCCATTATAGCGCTTAAGCACTCGGTGCGGCTCCTTCATCAGCTAGCATTGTCGACCGTCGTTTACCGAGAAAGCGTAACATCACATTGAAAAATGAAATTTCACAAATGACAGGCGTGTAACTTTGTCCTAAATTAGCAGGGCTATTAAGATAATTACTCCAACTTTATTTCGTGTTGTATATTATAACCCTAATTTTTGTCTTGCAAACAAGCACATGGTTTACAGCCCTTGTCGCAAACTGCAGCTGAAGAAGTTAGGAAGGCTACACAGGACCATGGATTCAAGATGCTGAAACTCTTTCAGCTCTCGCCAAGTGTGCCCTGCAAAAAACCCGCAGGGTCTTCAAGGTCCAAGGTGTGATTAGGACAGATTTACTGCACAGTGAGCTTGTACTACTGCTTCTTCTGTGAAATAATGTAAATAGCTGTAACAACAATTGGGCAAATCCTGTTTATTCAACTATACTCAATGGTCAGTTAGGGTACACTTCCTAGAATATACTTACTAGTGTGCCGACCGCGGCCGTCGCGACGGCACGGAGAATGTTGCGTTCCACCGGCGGCCACCAGACGGCGATGGCCGCAGGGACTGTGCTATGCCGAGCCAATGGCCGAGCTGCCCGAGCCTGAGCGGAGTGGCGTCGGTAGCGTCTCTACCACGGCCGCGGCCGTCTCTGTGCCAAGGCGCGCGTGCGACAGGCAGTGACTGGCTCTCCCAGCCCACTTTTAACTGTAGAACGCTGGTTGGGAGGCGATGCGTAATCAAAGCAACATGTTTTTGTTGGACATTTACAAGCGTACATATACCAATTAATCATTAATACGGTACACGATACCAAGTGCTTGAGAAAAAATTATCAATAAATAAAAGAATACGCGTGGTTTCCAAGGGCGAAAGTCAATTTTCATTAAGTTCGACAAAATGGAACAGTGAAACACGCGGCATTTGGTTGATTTATTTATGCCACAGCATTTACTTATTATAAGCAAATTTTTTTGCTTCTCGGAGGTAGGATAAGTTCTTCGCCTGAACTTTGATTCGCCAATGAAGTGGACGCTAGCTGAACTCCTTAAGCGTACATAGCTTAGTTTCAAAACTGATAAGTTCCGAGTGCTATAGCACTTGGAGCTTATTCTTTATCATCTTGAGGGCCGTGTAATTGCAAGTAATGAGCGCTTCATAGTTTCATGGATCCTCTAACGGCAGACCAAATGCAACATGATATGAATTCAGATAGTTTCATTAGAAAACCCGGTTAAAGCATTCTTATGGGCGCAATAAAATTACATTTTTGTTAGCATTAGTGCACAGTAAAGAAGCAAGAGTGTCCCCCAAAGAGGAGATACACAGTATTCCATGGTGAAAAGGAAAATGGAAATGCCGTGCTCGCCCACGTAGAAGGCTTGCCGACTCGGTAACTCGTGGCCAGAATAAAAAGAAGAAGGGCTAGCAAAAAAGATCAAAGCATCGGGTAAGTGCATAACGATCACGCCTATGTAGAAAACGACCGAGTGGGCAGTTTTATCGGCGCACAGCTTAATCTCATGCATCCACCCATTCCTACTCTATACCAGTCCACACTTCAGGAGTCGCCTGGCGTTGATATATAGCCGTCATTTCCAGGTTCCCTGTGGGCCCAATAAATGTGGCCTAGTTTCCTTGATCACTCCCGCAGTTGAACACTTTTGTATGTACTCGGTCACCGATGTGGTGAGAGTGCCAACGGCGCTTAGTCCTTTTTCTCTTGACCCAGGATAAGGCTAGTCGTCTTCGATCCTTCAGAGAATCATGGATGTGTTGGAGGTCTTGGTTAACGGCTTCGAAACTGTGTGGCACGACTTCCGTGTTTCGCCGTTATTGCAGCCTCCGTAAACCCTAATGAGCACGCAACATGACAAGTGATCCTGTCTGACATTCCAATTAAAGCGTTCTTTATGGCATGCTTTCAGAATCGTGCAGTAAATTTGTCCCAGGTCATACAACAATGGAATCCTTGCCTAGCCCGCCAGGAAAATTTTGACCAACTTACTTGAAAAAAATAACTACAAGGAAACTGATGGAAAGCGGTGTTATGGTACAGGCATAATCCTTGTTCGCGAGCGCTTATGTTCTCGTCCATTCTAAAGAGTTCGAGTCGGTATTGTGGTCGCTGCCACTTAATCGATTCAATTTTATGATCAAGCTCTTTCATTTCGAGAACATGCTCTGTCATTTTTCGGCTTTCTTCGACCTTCCATTGTTCGTGCATTTGAACTTCGAGCTCTTCACGACGTTTCTTGGCGTCACGTTCTCCGGCCTTCTGCTTTTGCTCCCAAATAAGCTCCCAAAACTCGTCAGCTTCCTCGGCCGTCATATTCTCTGCCAGAATCACCTCGAGAATCACTTCCCTTCTTTTAGCGAACCCGACGAAAATCCCCATGACTCTACAAATTTCGAGGAGGTCCTCCACAAGGTACTGCTTCATCAGAATCTCGTCCCTCGTGACGCTCTACTACTGATATTCACCGTGCTCTAACACTAATCTCATGATTTAAAGCACGTGATTAATAAATTATAATCAACAAAACAAAAAAATTGGCAGATCCCACGAACAGTGGGAATCAATGATATGCCAAGAACAAATGAGAAATGTTCATATGTCCCTTTAAAATCAGCCCAACGTTACGAGGAGGAGGTAAATGATGCACTACATGACTTCCGTGACATGATTTTTATGTTTGGATGTGTTGCTTACCTTCTTCAGCTATTCACATCACGTGATACCTAATTTAGTATATGCGGAGCTAGCGAAACGGTCGCGAGCACGCTATGAGCGTGGTATGTTGTCTTGTTCTTACATGACACGTGTGTCAGGATTGTCAAGTCTGCACCAGTCATATATTTCGTCATACAACGACGTCACTTAACACCAAATTTGCTGCATATTGTAGGGTCTCGATTTGGCGAGAAAGCGCCACGCCACGCTGTTGGAGTGAACGGACACAGAAGACGCGGTCGGTACAATACCAAACAGCACACACATTTATTAAAGACAATAGTCTTTCTTGGGGACATTCAACGCAAAAACTTTGGTCTGTTTGTCCACTCTTAACGGCATCGGGTACTTGAAATGGCCGACTTCATCAACAGTGACCACCAATGTTGCTCAAGGTTGAGCGTTCATGCTTGCGTAATTATCAATTAAAAAACAATTATTATACATGTCTGAGGCACCATAACAACACGCATACATTCTGCATATGCATCTCTTACTAGAAAAGACATAAATGCATGATGACGCTGATGACGATGATGGCTATATTAACGTCTAGCCTGAAAACACCTGCGTGAAAAGTGTAGCACCTGCTGCAGATGCAAGATAAAAACCAATCATGGTTTAAGTCACTATTGGCGACGTCTTAGTGAACATGGAATTCGATACAGGGGCTGCTGTATCAGTTAATTCTGTCTCACAGTTCTGTTCTCTTTTTTCCAGTGTTCATTTGCGCAGGTTAAGTCTCACGTTAAGAACATACACGAATGAACCAGTGAAGCCCTGTGGAGTAGCATTTTTTGCAGGGCAGCACAACGTGCTGTGCCAACAGTTGCCATTGTATGTACTGCGCCAGGACGACCAACTGCCTCTGGGATGCAGTTGGCTAAAACACCTCCAGCAGAACTCGGTGCAAAAAATACAAGGTCCAAACCACATGCAGGTGGGAAATCCAAATGGCTCCGAAAGACCATCTCAGCTAAAGTCCTTCCTAAACCGCAATGAGACCTGTTCACAGACGAACTCATTATAGTAAAGGGAAGGAGGGTTACCCCCTTTTGAAATGGTGGTGCGAATGCAGCATTCTACAAAGCGAGAAGTGTGCCTTTTGCTATCAAAAGTGCTGTCGAGCAGGAATCGATCACGTTGCAAGAGCTAGGGATATTCGCACCTGTTGCAACAAGCCGTAACGCTACGCTTGTCGTGCCAGTTGTCAAAGCGATGGTTAAGTCACACTGTGTGATGATCACAAAGGCACGCTAAACACGACACCGTACGTCGATAGGTACATTCTTAATAGAATGTACCTTTCGCAAGCAGATTAGCTGTTCGTTGCACTCGCAGTCGGACAACAGTTTTTGAAGAGTGACCTAAGCAGAGCATATCAGCAGGTCGAAATGAATGTTGGATACAAAAAAGAAACTTTACTATGAACACGCAGAACGACTTGTTTTTGGTCAAGCGCCTATAGAATGATTCTCATCAAGTGTGAGGCCCACAGGACGGCTTTATGCTCTCTCTTAGTAGTAGCTCTAAGTACTTCAAATCGCTAACCACTTTATCTAAACACACCACTCGAAATTTCATCTGCTCCCGCAATATTTCAGCGTAATATGAAGAACGCGCGGAAGTGACGAAAAAGCTTAACTCGTTATCTCAATGACGTGCTGATCACGGGTCACACAGATACAGAACACATGCTCAACATTGAAGCAGTGCTGAAGTGGCTACCTGAACGCGGATTTCGCGTGAAACCCTTGAAATTCCAATTTGTTTCGTAATGAATGGCAATACTTGGGTCATGTCATGCCAAAGGGCTGTATTCGACCGACGGAGGAAACGTTCATCGAAATTACAAGTGCACCAGCTCCAACAGACAACAAACAGAAGTTGCAGTCGCTGCTGGGATTCATATTATGGGAAGTTAGTTTTGAATTTCTCATCCACAGTTTTTCTTCCGAACAAGCTCTTGAGTAAGGGCGAGACTTGGAAAGAAATGCCCGCTTGTCAAACCACGTTTGTGCAAGTAAAAAAAAACTGCTTCTTCAAAGCCTATTCTAATTTGCTATTACTCCAGTTTACAATTGCAGTTGCCATGCGATGCTTCCTCCTACGGGATAGGCGCGGTTTCGTCTCACATTTTGTCTCAAGCTCATTCAATGCTTTCTTCATGCACGTTTACGAAGGCTGAACAAGGTTACAGCCAATTAGTACAAAAAGCACTGGCGCTTGTTTTTTTAGATGCGAAATGTCGTTACTACGTTTGCGCATAAAGTTTTGTGTTGCCCACAGATCACAAGCCGCTTGAGACAATATTTGGCCACGAAACGGGCATTTTTGCCATCGCAGCTTCCAGACTAGAACGCTGGCCAGACATGCTTTCTGCATATTCTTTTTGTTAGTTTTATTCTTCACAGCAGAACGTCGAGGCTGACTGTTTATAGCGACTTCCGATTGAGCGACCGGGATTAGATGGGGCAGAAGGCTTTCTGGCTACGTTTGGACAGTATGCCGATTTGTAGTGAACAGAACGCGGAAGAAAAACCACGGCATCCAGTTTTTTGTGAAGGAGTGGAGCACATTTTGAATGGTTGGCCTTCGCACGTGTCTGCCAATCTGAAACTAATTTTCAGTAGAAAACTAGAGCTTTCCTTATATCAAGGTTGTTTCATGTTAGGAATGCGTGTGGTGGTAACGCGAAAATTCCGTTCATTTGTCCTAAGTGGGTTACATGAGAGACATTCGAAAGTGGCACGCACGGAAGAGCTTGCAAGAAGCTATGTGTCGTGACCAAATATCAATCATTACATTGCCAGATGTGTTGGGTCTTGTCACGCATGCGTAGAGACACGCAGTTTGTCAATCGGAACATCGCTTCATTCTTGGTCCTGGCCAACGCGTCCATGGCAACGCCTACTCGTGGACTTTGCTGGTGCAGTAAAAAGTATCTCATATCTACTTAGTCGACCCCAATTCCAAGTGGCCAGAAGTGTATCTTATGGCCACCACTACATAAGAAGCAATCATTGCTTGTATTCATAAACTTTTCAGCAGAATATAATTTGAATAAACACTTGTCTGACATGAGTATCTTCACTGTCACGCAGTGAGGACTTTTCAAATGACGGTTTCCAACCTGTGCTGAGCCGCAAAGCGAAGAGGAGGAACATGAGGACATCCTCATTCTCAACTATTCAAACTGTAAGTGAAGCGCCAAAATCGAACACTTACACCATCCTGTTTCTGCCTGCACTTCCTACCGTCAGCATGAAACGCCTTAACAGACAGTCTGTGTCGAGGTCTCTGGAAACACTCGAGCCAAATGAGATCATGGACATAAGAGTGAACGCCAGAAAGAATATACTGGCTCTTGACGTTTTGCACGCAAGTGCGTTGGGCGTTCTGTGCAGTGTAACTGACTTGGACGGCAACCAGGTGCGCTTTCATGTTCCCTTGGGATGTGATGTGGTAACCAGCGTGATCTACGACATAGATGTGGCTATTTCCAATAATGACTTACAATTACTTGTCAAGTCAACAACTGATACTCCAATTGTTGATGTCACCCGGCTAGGCAAGTCTCGCTGTGTGAAGATTGCGTTTAAGAGCACATCACTCCCCTCTCATGTGAAGGTGGCGTACTACAGACATGCTGTGCGGCCTTTCATTCCAAAGCCTCTCCAATGCCGTAAATGCATGAAACTTGGACATGTGAGCAGCGTCTGCGAGAATTCGGTAGTATGCCACCACTGCGCCGAGCCCCATAAAGCGGATAAGTGCGTCGCAACTGTCAAGAAATGCTCTAATTGCAATGGATCCCATGAAACCACATCGAAGGACTGCCCGCGGATTCACAAGGAAATTGCCATCTTGAAGGAGGTGGTGCGCGATCACTTATCTCATCGAGAAGCCGCAGCTAAAGTCAGAAGGCGTCGTTCACGTCGACGTCGGTCTTCAAGGACGCCCGCAACCTCCTCGACACGTTTGCCAGATCCCTCATCAGTACCACCTCCTTTGCCTCCCAGACCACATGCCGTGGGAAAGGCTGTAAAGGACAAAGTCAGTAAGCATACCCTAACTGCGACAGAGTGGCCTGCACTTCAAAGAGAAGCAGCACCAAGCGAACCGAAGGAGTTTCATGACAGCCAGTCCGCGATCCTTGTTCGAGATTTTTGCAACCAAGACAGGCAAGTGACTGCAATCGTGCAATCATTAATTGCCACGATTCGCACGCTACTGAGCAGCATACAATCTCCGTCTGCTAAGAGTGCACTGCAAATACTAGATGCACTGAATCCTGTTCTTGCTAACGTCGTATAAGCAAAATGGCTCAACAAAATCTCATCTTCCGCACTGAAGTTAAAAGTGCGTCGATTTTTCAGTGGAATGCCAGAGGCATGAAGTCCCGTATCTCGGACTTTCGCCAATTTGTTCGGGCCAATCAATTCCCTATACTTGTCATATGTGAACCAAACGTATCCATGCCTTATAGATTGTCCGGTTATGAAGCTTTTTGTTCTGCCGCTTGCGAAGAACGAAGCAAAGTAATTGTTTACATTCGCACAGTATTGACTTATCTTCCGCACCCAATAAGTTCAAATGACGACAATCAGTACGTGTGTCTTCGTGTAAAGAAGAATGCAGTTTCGTTCACGCTTATTGGTGGATATAATTTCTCCGTCATCGCGATTTGACTGCGACAGATTAAAAGGCATCCTAATGAGAACCGATGGGCCTTGGATCATCACCGGTGTCTTTAACGCCCATCACATGCTTTGGGGGAGCACTAGGATGAATGCCAGGGGCCGGAACATTGTTACATTCGCTTCCGATTACGACCTTTCCATCATGAACGATGGTACCCCAACCTATCTTCAAGGTCTCACGTATGGCAGTTGCCTTGATCTGACATTGGTGTCACGGTGCTTCTCTCACAAAGTTAAATGGTTTTGCGATATTGAGACTCATGGGAGTGATCACATACCCACCTACGTGACAATCGATGGTATCATAAAACGTTTCTCTTCCGGTCTTGTAATTGGCACTGACTGGTCGATGTTTGCATCGCTTGTTGAGAACGCTTGCCAAGAAGGCCTCGCCTGCAGCCTGGAAAATACCATAGCGGAAGCTATGCAAGCGTCCAAATGTAAATTACCATTTTCGTCTAAAGTAACACAGTTTGACATCGAACTGGAAACATTAGGAGCTATAAGAAGGCGTACTGAACGACGATACAGACGCACAAGATCAATTTACGATCTGAGGGAAGCAAGACGGCTCCAGAAAAAGATTCAATGACGCATTTGCAAGCTGGAGAGCGAACGCTGGAAAGCATTATGCGAATCTCTAGACCCTCATAAACCGCTGTCATATATCTGGAGAACAGTTCGTGGTCTTCGCTCCTCTCCGCAACAACGGCATCCTTTTAAAGCTTTGGCACTCCGTCATGGAAATACAGAACTCGAGGTGCCTGAAGAATTTTGCACGGGAGTTGCCGGGAATATTATGAACGAGAGCATCGACGCCATGATCGTTCCTGAGACGCGATTACCAGAAATGGACATTCCATTCACCATAGAAGAACTGGAAGGTGCGTTGGTCGCTTCTAAGTGCATGTCATCGCCAGGTCCTAATGGTATTACTTATAGTGCGTTGGGACAACTTGGACAAAAAGCCAGAAAAGAACTTTTAACATGCTTCAACAACTCTTGGCTCAGCGGCAGTGTTCCCCGAGAATGGAAAATAAGTCGAATAATACCACTTTTGAAATCGGGAAAATCACCATTGGACTTGACAGCGTATCGCCCTATTGCCCTCGCAAGCTGCCTCGGAAAAGTAGTGGAAAGAATGGTTCTATTTCGTCTCGAGTGGTACTTGGAACGACACACCAAATACCCTTCTTGCATGGCAGGATTTCGTCGGGGCCGCTCCTCTATCGACTGTGTCCTTGACTTACGACATTTGTTCGGCAAGAAAAAAGTCGCAAGCGCATATCAGTGGCACTCTTTCTTGACGTGAAGGGTGCAAGGGTGCATATGACAATGTAGCTCACGATGCCATCCTCACTTCTCTCGCAGCAATGGGCATTGGTGGACGAATGTTTCAATGGATAAAAGATTATATAACTGGCAGGGGTTTCTTTGTGCAAACAGATGAGGGTACAACTGCTGAACATTACACCTACTGCGGAGTACATCAGGGAGGTGTTTAAGCCACACATTGTTCAATGTTGTCCTCATTAGTCTGGTGAAGGTTCTGCCAAAGTCGGTGTGCCTATCCATATACGCCGATGATATTTGCCTCTGGAGTGCTGCAGTTACTCGCCCTCAGGTGCGTGCACGAATACAGCGGGCAGCAACCCTCACAACAGCCTACCTTCAGAAACAAGGCCTAACTATATCAACTGTGAAGTGCGCGTTGATGGCGTTTACACACAAACCAATGACGCCATACCCTGTGTACATCAATGGGCAGAGTGTCAAATATGCACGGACGCATCGTTTCCTGGGCATAATAATCGACAGAAGTCTTTCGTGGAGCCCGCATTGTGCATACTTGAAAAAGAGACTGCTATCTATTGTGCATATAATGAAATTCATGTGCGGGTAAGCAAGGGGAACATCTGTGGCCTCCATGCTACAGCTGTACAGTGCCCTATTTCTGGGTCTATTGCGCTACAGCTTGCCGGTACTGACTAACACTTGAAAATCCTATACTCATTCATTAGAGAGTTTGCAGGGTCAGGCACTGCGTATCTGCCTCGGACTGCCCCGAACGCTTCTACTTATGTCACAATCATGCTTGCCAAAGACCATCTGGTGAGGACATATAGAGTTGTGGATTGCCTCAGAGCGCGCATTCGACATGCTAGCCGTGTCCCCGACCACCGCTTGGCCCTTCTACCCTCCGGAAGACCACGTGCTACGTTTTCAGACGTTATAACCAAGCACCTAAACAGCATTCCACCAGGATATACGCCAGCTGCGAGAATGGCATGTCCTTTGTGGTGCCTCGACCAGCCGCGAGTACGTCTAGAAATTCCGGGTATCAAAAAGAAAAGCAATCACTCCGGAGTAGCATTGAAGCAAGCAACACTGCTATTATTACATGAGTTGTACTTAGACCAAAAGCAGATATACACTGATGGGTCCATCTCGTCCAGCAGCTCATCAGGTGCCGTTGTAATTCCGGCTGCAGCAATGACAATCAAGTTTAAGTTGTCGCATATGACTACAACTACGGCATCAGAGCTTGCTGCTATAAAGGCTGCTTTACAATATCTCGTTCAAGAACGTCCAGGAAAATCGGTCATATTCTGTGATTCGAAGGCAGCGCTTCAGAGTTTGCAGTCTGCCATGCGTAGGAGGAGTCATGAACAATTGGTAGAAGAAATAAGACATTGCCATCATGAAGCTCTAGCACGAGGGCATGATATTATATATCAATGGCTGCCTGGACATATCGGTATTACCGGAAATCAATAAGCCGATGATGCAGCCCGCTCAGCCCATGAAGGAACCCGTGTAGTCCCGATTCCTCTATCAAGGAATGATGCAGCAAAACAACTTTACCTGCTGGCTCGATATCTCACACGCACGTTCTGGTCGTCTACCAGCTTCCAAAGGTGTCAATTTTATGAACTGGATCCTTCGCTCAATATAAAGCTACCATCACAACTTTCCCGTGCCGATGCGACACCGTTATGCCGCCTTTGGTTGGGTGTTGCATTTACAAAGGTGTACTTCTTTCGCATTGGTATGGCAGACACCCCTACATGCGACTACTGCGGAGCTGAAGAGACCATCGAACATGTCCTGTGCAGCTGCGCTTGCTACGACACACAGCGATGCCAGCTCCAGATGGTTTTGAATCAACTTGACCCCGGACCATTTTGTGTGCAGAAGATACTAGGACGTTGGGCATCTGCCTCAGTTGCGCAGAAAGCGACTAAAGCACTGCTACTTTACTTAATGTCAACACACCTGAGTGACCGCCTGTAGACTGTGTGTGCTCCCCTAGTGTGCTCGTGATTGTGTGTACCTTCTCATCTCTCTGCAACTTCTTTTCTCCCCTTCATCTCTTTCCAGGGCAGGGTAGCAAACCTGATGTGCGACTGGTTAACCTCCCTGCCTTTCCTTGCATCTTTATCTCTTTCTCTCTCTCTCTCTTGTCTGACAACGACCGCCAGTTAATTTCTGCGAAATTACAAGCCTTCCTCAAGCAAATGGGCAAACGGTACGTGAAGACTGCACCGTATCACCCAAGCAGCATCGGCCTGGCTGTGCGTTTTGCTCAGAATGAAGTAAGGGGTCCGCAAGATAAGTGCTAGGATAACCACGAAGGAGTTAGCTGACTTCCTTCTGGCATATTGTACCACGCATCATGCTACGACAGGGGAGTTTTTTTCCCAATTGCTCCAGGGAAGATGCCTACGGACCAGACTAGGCCTGATACGTACGACCAGCGTTCGGAAACAGAGCGCGCCAACGCTAGTTTTTCAAGAGACGGCATCCCCCGTGTCGCGACACCGTATTCGCTGTAGGTGATGCCGTTCGTGTGCGCAGTTTCCCATCAGTTCACACCTGCACAGGACCAAAGTCATATCGTTTGAATGTAGTGGCCCCGCAGGGTGTGGTCCAGTGGGTGCGTCGTCGAAGTCACATCTGCACCAACACTACCAGAGAATTCACTCTGCACTTCGTCGGAAGATTGCAACAACTTTCAAAACAAGTCCCCAAATGTCCCAAAGCCACCATTTGATTATGAAAGACGCCGTAGTTGAAGTCTCCGAGAAAATTAGACCACCTGTGGTGCATTAACGTGCAGATAAATATAAGCGTTTTCGCCTCTATCAAAAATGCCGTGGCCACGGCCGAGATTCGTTTCCGTCACCTGGAAGTCAGCCGCCGATTCCCTTAGACATTAGATCAGCGTCGCGGCTGAGGTCTTATTTTTAAGTGTGAATACACGTTATAAGCCACCCCAAACCATCCACCGCCGTCGGCGGCGTCCGCAGTCTTCTCTCTATATTTAAAAGAAATAGGACTCGGCGGGCCGCAGCGCGACGCTCTACCGAATAAGCCATGGACGCGACGCTGATATTCAGTAGGAACTGTACGGTCCGCTCCGTCTTGCCGGATCCGCTCACCGTACATTTCTCGGATCACGAAGCGCTGGTACTAACCGTGAGCTACAACGATAACACGAATAGGTTCTAAACTGTAGTGTAGTTTGTGTGTGTGACGCGCTCGCGATGTGTGCATTTAATGCATCGTACAAAAATCATGAAGTGTAAATGAATAATACTTCGTATATATTGTATCTGTGTACAAATGCTTCATGACAAACAACACTTAAATTCATTAATTACACTTTAATCATCACCATCAGTAATAAAACTCCCAAGCATTTCCCCGAGGGTGAACATGGTTAAGTGCGAATGCACGGGGTGATGCTATGAGGGGGAGTAAAGTTAAAATCCGTTGGCATTCGCCAGTGAGTTAACGTAAACTCCCCCGTGTGATCGAATTGCGATTCCCAGGAACCATTACAGCATAAAGGCATCATAGTGTGATTAATAAATATAATAGTGCGAATTAATAAATACCCCTCATAGCATCACTCTGTACTTAACCATGTTCACCCTCGGGGAAATGCTTGGGAGTTTTTATTTAAGCCGTATGGAAGTGTCGAGATTACTTTTGATAACCGCGAACTGCACCATACGCGCCTGAATAGAAAGTTCCCACATGCACTTTTATTCATCATTTAACTCCGGGCTTGTACACTTTGATAGAGTCGCTATCGCAAATTGTCAAGCGCCTTACGCTGATTCGTAACATGCTGTGATACTCAGGTGGCATCCCACTGTTCCGCGAAGCATGAAACAACATAAGGTTTGCAAAGCCTGGCCAAAAGCTACACTTGCTCGCTGTGAGAGAAGAATGTAATATTATAGCTAAATACACAGACTCGTAGCTAATTAACAAGACATTTTTTATCTGTATAGTGTTATGCTTGTAAGCATTGTAACAAAAAATTACGAATAAAATTAATGTCGCAAAGGCCACAATTCACATCTTTATGGCAATCTTACGATAATTTTGTTATCTCCTGCTCCATTGTGCAGATAGCAGTCCTCCCATCTCAAGTCATAATAGCATACATGATATATCTGGATTGCTTGCAAAAGGATTCCAGATGGTGTTACAACCTGTTTGTGACTAGAACACATCCTAATTTTATTTTCCCTCCAGTTAGCAGACACATAAAAGTGTGGGCTTCGTTTAAGATTCAGCACTTGTTCCAGACCACGTTCCTGGAGTATCAAGTTGTACAGTCAAGTCAGTGCACAGCACCTTATGTGGTCCAGTGTTTTTTATTCTTCTGGCTTCGAAGTTAACGCCGTAAGCTAACACACTCGCCAGAAAACTAAGCCGGAAGAAATGGCGGTCTGTGTACGTATATCTATCTACATTTGCAGAATCACACTGCCGCAGGAATTCGTACTGCTAGCGTAAGCCCCAGATTGCTGGCGGCCTGTATTCAATAATTTATTAGGCAGTGAAGATAGTAGCCGGACACTAGAACTTCGTTTGTGCAGCGCAACAGGTTTCGTCGGGTAATTTAAATAGGATGATTTGAATATACTTCTGAAGAAGGAGTCCAAAATGACAGTCAACCATGAAGAGAAATATGACCATAAAAATCTTTGAAAAAAGGAAAAACAAATGTGGCGTTCACTGGAAGTAGAAGCTGTACTGATGAGAAGACAGAAGCCGCCGAAGTAGGAAGGTTCAAGTCACGTGGTAAAAAAAACTCTTTTGAAGGATTGATCGTTTTACAAGTCAGGTTTGAGCGCCTTGAAAAATTGTTGATCAGGTATTTCTATTTACCACTCAGCATTCACCCTGCCGTGTTTCACCAAGTCATGTCTTCTACTACACGTGTGATATCGCCTCATAGTGGTCACAAAATATTGTTCTGGATGACTCCAATGTGACTGAAATTGACTGAAGCACGCTGATTTTTGTCTCAATATATGCACTTGATTGGGAAAGTCAGCAGGCTTCTCTTGCATTTTTTGGCGCTGTAATCTACTGCAATATAGCACAGTCATCAATTGCACAAACAACGGGTTAGACCTCTGCCTATCAAAAGCTCAACCTGATAAAGTTTCATGCTCCGACATCTCTATTATTAGTCCTGACGAATTCCACCCACAACCTAACGTAATATTATATGTATGCGTTGAAAAAACGAGCTACAGTAGTCATTTTAACCAATCTTCTAGATTTGCTTCAAGAGAGTTGGGTACACAGGCTTTTATCAATACTTCCCAGCCGTTAATTGGTCAGAGGTTACTCACAAGCCAAATGTCAATGAGGAAGTTGAGAATTTTACAGAGCATGTGTTAAGTAGCGTGCATGTGTTTGTTCCGCAATGTAAACCTAAGCATCAAAGTTATCCCCCCTCGTTATAACCTGAACCTATAAATGCACTGAAGCATAAAGATGTCGCCCACAAGAATGGCAAATGTTCTCCATTCAGCATGTGGAAGGAAGAGTTCCGTTTTTTCTAACTCTCTATAAACTACTGTGAAACAGGACCACAGTTCACGTATTGCTTTGTTAGAAAACAAACGCTTCTAACAGGCCATTTGAGTTTTCGACGCATGTACGCAAGCGGTCAAGCAAAAGTGACTTCAGGCTGATTGGCTCGGACGGTGTCGAAAAGAATGCTGTCGCTGACTGTTTCCCCACTTATTTTCATCTGTTTATAAGGCCTCAGATTCTAGGACTCAGATAGGACAACAAGACAAACACCGGTATATCTATAGTGGTGTGTTACTGGAAGAAAAGCTGATCTGCTCATTCATTAGGTGCTTAATATAATGTGGCCCAGATGACATCGCTTCACCCATAGCAATCAATCATGGTAGTATATTTACTCAAGTACCGGGTGCAATATTTATTGAATGTCCTAATGCTTCCACATTCCCCAGCAAGTGAAAAACTACGCGTCTTTATACAGTATTCATGTTGGGCTGAGAAACTGATGTTTAATTGTTAAATTTCTCTACAGTGTGCAACATGCGGATTCTTTGAGCTGACTCTTCAAAGCATAATTTATATTAGCATGAAAAATTCATTGATTCCTAATCAACACGGGCTTCTTCCTGGCTGCTCGACTACCACGCATCTTGCCAGTTTTATGACGCAAATGGCCCCACCTATTTCCGAGAGTATAGGTTAACAGGGGCTCTCGTGACCTGAGCAAGACTTTTGACGTAGTCGGCCGCTCAATGTTTTATTGCGATAGCAATTGTATGGCCAGTGTCAGCTGGTTTTTACTGTTGCCAACGCTGCCGTCATGTACTGTTATGTACACGTATATGGGAAAACTCAAGAAACAAAGAAAAGCCGCCCATGCTCGGCGCCCAGCTCGTCTCTATGCGCCAACGCGCGCTTATCTTCAACGCGTACTTTGCCCCACGCATCGGCGCAGGCGTTTAGATGCGTGTGCACTTCGGTGGGGAGAACCGTGTTCCTTTACCTTTCACCTGAATGGTTGCGTTAGCTACCTGGGCCGCAAAGGTCAACTTCACTCACTGGGCAGGTCCCGTTCGCGAAAAGAGCGCGCCTTTCAAACTCTACGAAGTAACTGAGACAGTCGTTAGTTCGCACTCATTCTGTGCCTGTGAAAACGTTTCGTACGTCGTTTTCTTTAAACAGAGCATTAAGCGTCAAGTTGTAAACATTATTAGTTACCATCAGTCCTGTGTGTGTTGTTTTCATGCGTACTTTGTGCGTCAGCAGCGCGCTGAACGTTTTGATCTGCTATCCATTCTTAGCGTAACATTCCAAGTTATTTCCATCGCATTCATTCCTCTGCCCTTGCACGAAACTGTTACTTTTTTTGTTGAACTTGCCCACTTTGATGTTGACTCATTTGTTGTATATCCCATTCACAGCTATCTCCTTAATAGATCAAGTTAGGCTGCCAATAATGGCCAAACGTCTTTCTTGTACACAGTCACTAGTGGAGAACCTGGAGGTTCTGTATTTGTCCCACTCCTATTTTCAATTTAAGCTGACGACGTTTTTTTTACCCAATTCGTTATTCTTGTCTTGTTTTGTATGCTTATGACATCTAGATATTTAAGGAAAGTCACTCAGTCACTGACTGTCACAAAGTGCAGTCAGATTTGCGTTTTTCTCTGAATGGTGTGACAACAATAACCTTTCCCTGTATAACTCAAAGACTTCATGAGTATATCTCGCAAAACATCTATGGTATCAGTCCCATACACCATCCATGGCATGTAGTTATGTCAAGTTTAGGAGTTCAGTGATCTCGGTGTTCTTTTTGATAGCGTGATCGTTTTTTCTGCTCCCATAACATACCGTCACGCGAGGCCTCCATTTTCTCGGCCGTGTGTGCAGAATCTCTCGAGAATTCAGTTCTCCTACAGCCTTCCTAAAATCGCGCAGTGATAGCCTTCCAGAAAACGTAACAGTGACCGCCTACAGCACTCACTGCTAACGAACGCGTGAGAGGCCATAATAAAAATAAACAGAACCAAATATTTACACAAAGCAATGCTTAGCAGTGCCCCTCTAGACTCGCCTCGTAATGTTCACTTCACAGATCTATCATATCTCTGCTGCACTCAGTAATGGCACTAACGTTGCCGGCTGGCTTTCACCATCTGACACCTTATTGGCTCTCTCACTGGCCACAAAACGCGTCACTTAGCTCAGTGTGCTTGATGACTACAGGCTGCCCACCCATCGGGGTTGCAATATCCACCTGCTTTCATCGAAGCACGCACACACTGTTGCTGAGCGAAAACGCAATTTCCCGAATGATATACTGCTCTGCCATGTATAGACGCCCAACGCGTCCGACGCCACGTAGCAGCTCGGAAGCGATGCTTCATGAAAGCGCTATTATTACAGAACAGGTGAACGACCAAAGCCTGCAAAGAAAGCTTGGCGTTTAGAGATCTCTCAGGATGTCTCTTTCGAGGTCAAAAATAAGGGATTCTTGAAGGGTGTGGCTGGTCATGAAAAGGAAAAGTATGCTCTGAATTTTGATATAGAAGCTTTAGTGTCATTTATGTATTGAATTTCCCTTCCTTTCACTGGGCATAAATTCATTTCAATGGCTCATTATTTTTCTATTCGTGCTTAATACGAATTTTTGCGAAGCCAGTTTCTCCTCTTCACAATATTCACTTTCAGAAGCGAATAATTCTGTAAGCGCGACGCCCTCAAAAATCAAATTTTATCGAAATACTTGAAATACCTTTCCAGTTTGCTTATTTTAGCTCCTACTTGATTGCAGTATTTTTTACTCAATGTGCTTCAGAATGCAGAAAATAAAGCAATTAACTTCACTTTTACGGTAACGTAGCACACACATGTGAGAAGAAATTATTTTTGGGGTAGATCCTCGAAAAAAGTTGTGGGGCAAAATAAAGACAGGATCATTATTACTACTGAATCAACTTCAATATCCTGGTACGCGCTCGAGGCTTTGAAGCATAATCATGGAATGGCAAAACACAAAGCAGCACGATTCTTTGCCGTGTCATGTAAATGCCGGTGGTGCATGACATGGCGCTTAATATCCCGTTGAGATGCAATGCTTTTGGTAATTTCTCCCTAATCACAGCGGATGCGTATAAAATATATTATCTGCGACAGTTGTAAGTTTTTATGAGTAACCTCTTTTGATGTTATATGCATAAATAAGAAAGTATTTGGTCCAGACAACCAAAGCTGAGCTTATAGTTTCCTCATAGTACGAAACTAAATGGTTTTCGTTCATCTACTGTTCACAACGGTGGCTTTGCGAATATTTACGTAGAAACATTGGCTACACATATGCGCGTTACAGCCGAAGAAAGTATATGTTCCTAGTGGAAGCCAATCTTTAGGAAGAATAAAAGGACAATGGTAATATACAATATCCGGAAAGAGCGATATAGCTTCATTCATGTGCGAAAATTGTGAAAAACAATGTGTGTAACCCCTTCGCACATTTACCGAAATGTGGTTCGTGAGTAGAGATGGGATTATAGGCAAATGCCTATTTCGTTCTTTGTGTTCCTATCGTGCCCCTTTGATATATGAGCATACATTAGAAATTAGTGAGAACCTTCGTAGTGTTTTTATAGTCTATGAATCCCTATTTCTGACGTTTTTGCCTAAAGTATATAGAAGGTCTACAAATGCCTATTTTCAAAATTGGTGCCTGTAAGAAAACTCTTTGACCTCCAATTTTGTTTTATACTACAACCGGAGACCGTTAAATATGTCACCAAGCAAAATTGACCATTCTGAACTATATGGGGTGCAACCCGTTGTCTATCTCGACAGACTTTCAAAAAGCAACTGCTTGTAGCAGTGAAATGGGAAGCGCTGGCCACCCACCACCACCGCGCACTGACATGGCACTAGCGATTGAAGGAGTGGGAAGAAGAGAGAAAAGAGAAAGGAAAGAAGAGGAAGGAGAAGAAGAAAGGAACAGATACTATTTCTGCAACCCCTAATGGGAGCACGTCCCAGCGTATACAGTAGAATAGGATAAGGAAATAAAAGCGGGAAGAGGAGCGGGGAACAACAGGAAAATGGAGTTCACGGCCGAGGACTTGCCCAGAGGCTTTTAAAGCCTGTGTTCGTGCTTAGTGTTCCCAAAGACTTGAAGCACCTCCTCGAAAACCTGGGTGTTAGTAGGGAGAAGGGGGAGGATGGGAGGCACCTCCAAACATTGGTCTAGTCATTCACACGTCCCGATGCACTCCGAAGGAAAAGTCTCTGCGCTGTCTTATGTGAGTTACAAAATGAAGCATTAATAACGAGCTGGTTAGCCATGCTGTAGTCATACTGTAGTATGGTCACTAAAGGTTTTGTTTTCCTATTTGTAACAGATAAATTATTGGGCAAGCTGTTTCAACTCATTAGATTCGGAAAACAGTCACAACAACAAGTATATGCCACAGAAATTGACTAAATATCACTAGTTGCCTCTGGTTTACCAGAAGTTCCGAAGACACGACTTAACCGAACACATGGCTGCGAAGTTACGGCCGCGATCAGATGACCCTGAGTACGTACAAGCAGAGAATAGGAGGGAAGGGGAAATACAACACGGACTGTGAGGAGACTTCTAACCGATTGAAGGCCGACGCCAAACACCACGTGCGCGTAGATCCATGAGATCAGCGAACGCTTAGTCTCAGCATGAGTTCCTCATTCGGAAGTTTAGACTACCGTGTCGTCTAGGTGACTGTATGTGACTCGATTGGCTGCTATATATCTATGGCACGAGCTGAGGGTTTGTTTTTCATACCGCACAATAAAGAATATCTGTTCCTCAAACGTCTTTCCGCTGAAAATTAGTTCAGAAGCAATCTGGAAGCAACCTAGAACCTGAATCAGCTAGCTAATACCTACAAACAACCTAGGATCCGGCCAGTTACTGATCAGAACCGTTCAGTCTTGCTGTTTCAAGGACAGCTTATTGCAAGGGTCGCCAATCTTTTTTTTTATCCCCTCAAGAGAGATTTCTCAATGTTTTTAGCATTTATGAACCAAACGAACCTGGCCACCCGTCTATAGACAATTTTTTTATGTTTTTTTACTCACACTCGTCAAAGTCTACATCAATTTATTTTTCCCTTCCTCAGCGTCTTTCCTCTTTCTCCCCTATAATCTTTGTTTCCTCTGTTTCTTCCCTCCTCCCGAAAGAGTGGGCAGGCGTTGTGCCCCTACAGATGGCAGGTGCCAGCTTGCTTTCTCCCTCTTTTCTCTGTGTCCTTGTGTATCTGTGTATGCAAATCAAATATTAATAAATAGTAATTAGCCTACTATCAACAGTAAGTATTGAAGGCTCTATTCAACTGTTTCAGCGGAACAATGGCATCGCCAATTAACGTGCTTCTTTGCGTAGCTGCAGCAGAAACGCATCTTGTATTTCTTATTTCGAACGTTATGCAGTGCTCAACTTTTGTCTAGTACCCGGACAATTTCTAATTTTGTCGGTAGCTATCAAAACTTCTGCGTAGGGCGAAACATGAATTAGGCACACAAAAAGGCCTGAATTTCACTAGGCCTGAAAAACCGGAACAGTACGAGGTTTTTCGAGCAATTGTTGGCCACGAGGGTTGTCGCTTCTCGGCTATACCCTAAGTACGCCATGTGAAACGCATGTTATTGCCGAGCTATATGCAGTACACCGAATTTTAGAATTAGAAATTGCGGTCACTAAGAACGCCCTTATTAATTTCTTTATTTTCCTGTTTATTTGACGCCATTCTACCCAACGAACAGTGATAGAAGGAAATACTTCAACACAAATTTAAATGTAAGCACAAATCGAGATTTTTATGTAGGAGGCACAAAGTTTTCTCCTGGGAACTGATTTTATGCAAATGCAAAAGTTCGTAACAACCCCAAATAGAGTTCTCGATTTTTAATTTTACATATAATATGCCTGTTCAAATAATTGTATTGTGATCCAGCACTGTACCAATCGAGAATACATTAAAAAATACGCACATTACTAACATTGCTGCCATATATGTTTAATTGTGACATGCCAACAATTAGTATGAAATTATGGCTAAAATTCCACTCAAACGCAATTATCGAGAAATACTTCATGACAGTTCGTCACGAATCATTTCTCAAGTCAGAATTGATTATTTTCACAGCGGCAAGCAGTCAGCTTTCAGTGAAAACTATCGTGCTAACGCTTATCCCTGAAAAGAATGGATCCTTTATTTAACTTCGAGCCGCGTTCAAAAAATATATATATCTGGACCTTTCAGCGTTGTTTTATTAAAGCAGACATTTACAGCAGCTTCAGAAAATGGCATGTGCTCTCCGCTCGGGTCTTTCGTCTGACAAGCCGCCGAGCCGACCCACACCACCTCGAGCACTTCACCGAAAGTAACATGGCTACTGTCAGACCCTAAAAACTGTCGGTCGTAGGCGAAATGGTTTCCTATTACCAGCTCTTCCAACAGAGCAGTTCACGTCTTCTGGCAATGTGTACGTACCATTAAAAGGGAAACTTGAAAGAGGTAGCAAAAACATTTCCCTAAAACACCTCGCAACTCCAAGTTGTATACACTTACACAGAAAAAGAACTTACTGAACGAGAGTCGCTTCGACAATGAAATTGATGGCAGAAAGGGCGAGTTTGCTCGCCGTGGCGGCGCGGCTGGAAAGGCGAAAGGCAAGGAGATGTCGACAGGAATGGCGATAATATGTCTGAGGCGTGAGGAAATCGCTCGAAGCTTGGACTTGTTATTTCACGCTTTTTTTATACAAGCACTAGTATTTTTAGGACACAAGTCTTTCGCACCGTCTTACCACAATGGACGTGGATGTAACTAATAAATACAAGTGCGCTTAGAGGAACGAGTTCACTCGGGGCAGAATATTACTGATAGATTGAACGTTCGAGAATAATTATTTTATAATGTTTCCAGATTCTTAAAATAGATATTTTGCTTTAGCTTCAATTTCACTCATATAATGGGTTTAATAATTTTGAGCCGTTGAAAAAGACTTTGAAAACGCAGTTCTTGCTCTTGCGAGACTACCCTTTGTTATTATTTTAAAAACATTATATGTATAAGTTATTGTACGTCAAAATTGTCATGGCCAATTTCTTAAGAATGGACTTCAAAACAACACTCCGGGTCATATTGACTTCTAATTATTACGCAAGTTTTCTTAATAACGCAAGAAGACGTGACAGAAAGCGAGACGACACGCTAACTCATTGCTATGCCAAAAATATCATGAAGTCATGGTAAAAAAAAAGGCTACAGTACTGAGTGTGCCTCAATAATAATCACGCTTGTGTAGGAAATACCAGAGTGGGCAGCTCAATCTCATTCGGCCATCTACTGCTGCTGTGCGTTGCCTTTTACTTCAGGAGTAACCTGATGGTAACATATGGACGTCGTTTCCAGCTCCCCTGTGGACCCATTAGATGTAGCCGAGTTTCATCGATCGCTGGCGCAAACTAGCACTTGTATCTCTCCTCGGCCACTGATGCAGTCAGGGTGCTTGCTGCGTTTATACTTTTGTTTTCTTGATAACCCCGTATTAATGCTCCTCGCTTTGATACTTACGTCCGAGAATCATCGATGCAGGAGAGATCTTGGTGAACGGCTCAGAGACTACGTGGCAGGGTTTGCGTGTTTTTCGTTAGAGCAGGTTGCGTCAATCTTCACAAGGTTAGAATAAATGTCAAAGACGTGTGATCGTGTCAGTACTGAAACCATTGCGGGCTGTGTGGTGCGATTTCAGAAGCATGCAATGTGTTTGTGCCAGCTCATAGAGTAATCTGCCACTATTTTGTCGCCGAGGAAGTGGCTGGTATACTCAACCAAAGTTTCAAAACAGAGGGGTAACAGAGAAAAAGAAGCGTATGGGCAAGAAGTCGTTCAGATGCATGCAGCTTCACTACCGCAATTATTACAGAGGTTATAGAGAAGGCAAAAATGAAGGCCTCACCACCCGCATGCTGCCAAGTAATCTGGAAGTGTTTATCTAGCACTGAAGCCACGCGGGCTTTCTCTTAGACAGTTTGAGGCCATCGAATGAAGAACATCAATGCGAGCCTTCAGAGAAATTGAGGAAACTGTTGATACAATAAAAAATGGTAAATAAAATTGCGAAGGCCAGGCAAATACTGATCAACCGACTGCAGGCAGGAGACCCATCTTCATGAAAAGGTTCTTTTTTTATGCCTAATCAGCGACACACCATGAAGAATGTGGTGATCTTGATAGAATGTATCCCTGCTATTAAACACCACTGGATAATGAGCAACAGTGATTTATGATAGGCGGTGCTTCAGAAGACCCTCTCTGTATTGTCTTCCCTGTGTTTACTTTCCCAACAAAATTGTGGTGTGTATGGCTATCCGTAATACGGCCACCACCTCCACATTCTCTTGAGCTGGACCAATATATTGGAGAAACATACTGAGGACGGAAAGGTGGGGCAGTTGGTGGCAGTACTTTAACATAATTTCACACAGTGCGGGAATACGCCGACGCAAGAGAAAAATGGACACACCGCAGCACTGACTCTCTACTGCATATATATTGAAAAACAAAAACGAAAAAAGAACACTTCAACGTTCACATCCATGTGACCATACTAGAGCCAGAAATCTGTAGGTCAGCTGACCTTCCATTTTCTTGCTCTAGTGCGGTCACATGGGTGTGAAGATTGAGGTGTTCTTTTTTCGTTTGTTTTCCAATAAATATTCATTTGCGAGTCAGGGCTTTGGTTTCTGCCTTCTTGTATCGTGCCCGCGTAGTCGTGCGCTGTGTTAAATATGTTCAAGTATTGAAGAAGCCTGCGAACCGTAATGCTCGTATTAGCCAAGCACAGGAGCCCTAATAGTGTTGTCGCTTCCCATGTCAGCCATAAATACACTTACCACCTGTAAGAGACTGGGGCCATGCTCTAAGCAGTGGTACAAAAGCGAACATGTTTTCGGGAGGTTGTTCTGCCGCTGACGTTGCACTTTGAGTTAGCACTATCGCCGGCAATGAGCTTTTCGGAGACGTGAAAGAGAAGAGTCCTGCACGTGAAGAGAAATAATTTCCAGAGCTATACGGCAGCTGAAGAGCGACTAATGGATGTCCATGCATTGACTTTGATATTGTGTGCGCAAATGCATGTTCCGTAGGTAATGTTCCTTTACACGTGATTTATTTTTGCCGAAAATTCACCATGGCTGCTTTCTCTACTAATATTGCCTGGCTTCTGAAAGTGCCTTAAAGGTAAGCTCAAACAGCGCAGCAGTTTTGTGTTGATATTGTTTACTTGTTTACACATACTGCGTCACTATTAGCGCTATGACAGGAGTGGGTATATATAGGGATACCAAGAAATATAACTAAAATCATGAGAATCACGTGCACAGGTAACATGATAACATCGTGTGAATATCAAGGAAAAAATATTAGAAAACAGAAATAAAGAACAAATACCACTTGCAAGCAGAGCAGCGTAATACACATACATCTGTTGGGGATTTCGGCTACGAATATCTGCGATGAGTAGGAACGAATAGAGCCAAGTAATGAATTCTTCTTTGATGGAACGAGGAAAAAACGGAACTTGAACATATTGCCACGTTCCATTTCCCAAGTTTTTGTTATCGTCCCAAAACTCCACACGATTCTCAGCGCAAACCGCGCCTGCAGTTTTCGAGAAGGTTCCGGACTGTAGTAGATCATTTCGATAAGATCACGTCCACTGTGCGAACGGTACAGATTGTTCAGGAACCTACGCCACTGCCAGAGATAACGCTAGAACATTCGACGGCAAGAGTATAAATGCCGACGCGCTTCGCCGCTTGTCAGTTGTTGATCGAAGGCCGATACTCTGTTCGCTGCTATCAGTCAGAGACTGCTATCTGTGCGAGACTGCTGCTGTAATTGGACTTTCCGTTTACCGGGCACAGGTTCGCCCAAATAAACAGTTAAATCCCAAAACGAAGTCTCCTGTCTTCGGCCACGTCACGACCCCGTGGCATCTGGTGGAGGTGCTGCTTCGTTCATGTACCGGACGCCCTCGTCAAGCCGTGAACCCACCCACGTCGCGGAGAAGACACCGACCCCACCCAGGAGCAGCAAACAAGCCGCCGACAGCAAGGGCTACCACTGGAGTACGGGCTTCTACAAGACAAGGCGCGGAAGACCAAGGCCATGACCGCGACTGCAGCGACAATGACAACCGCAGCGTCCCAGCCCAGGATGGTAATGCATCAACCCAGGGAACCACCAATTTTCCATGGGTCATCGTTCGAAGACCCGGAGTCCTGGCTAGAAACATACGACTGTGTGGCCGCCCTCAACCGCTGGGACCATGACGAAAAGCTGCGTCGTGTGTTCTTCTATTTGGAAGACACCGCAAGGACCTGGCTCGAAAATTGAGAGTCCACGCTCCGAACGTGGGATGTTTTCTGCGGTGCATTCCTACAAACGTTCGCGAGCATCGCTCGCAAAGAGAGGGCCGCTGCTTTATTAGAGACCCGGGTTCAGCTACCAAATGAAAATGTCGCCATTTTCACAGAAGAAATTACCCGACTATTCCGTCACGCTGACCCAGACATGCCCGAGGATAAAAAAGTCCGTTTCCTCATGCGAGAGGTCAAACAGGAGCTCTTCGCGGGACTGATGAGAAACCCACCGAAAACCGTCCAAGAATTTGTAGCCGAAGCGACCACTATCGAAAAGACTCTGGACATGCGCACCAGACAGTATAATCGTCGCCTGACTGCAGACTGCGCTGCTGCTCAAGCCAGTAACTCCGGAGACCTGCGTGAAACGATCCGAGCGATCGTGCGGGAAGAGCTGCGCAAGCTGTTGCCTTCGGCACAGCCTCAAGTGGATTCAATCGCTGACATTGTGCGAGAAGAAGTTCGGCAATCGCTTCAAATTCCCCACGCACCGCTGCCCGAGCCGGTAGCTATGAGCTACGCCGCTGCACTGCGCCACAACGCTCCTCCCCGTCCACGCCAAAACGCCGCCCCATCGCACTTCCGTCGACAGACGCCACCGCCGCCACCACCCCCACCGACGTCATACCGCTCGCCAGCGGCCCAGCGCAGTGCACCGAGGAAGACTGACGTCTGGCGCACCCCTGACCATCGCCCGCTCTGCTACCACTGCGGCGAGGCCGGACACACTTTCCGCCGTTGCCAGTATCGACAGATGGGACTGCGTGGCTTCGCCGTCAATGCACCGCGACCACAGCCAGGAGAACGACCACGTGACACCGCCGACTAGCTGACAGGAACTCGGTGGACACCACGAAGCCCTTCGCGTTCGCCGTCGCCCAGCCGCCGAACGTCACCGCACCACCGGCCGTACTCTGGCCCAACGCGGGGCCGGTCTCCTAGCCCGTATCCGGGAAACTAAGGGCAGCAACCGGTGGAGGTGCGGTTGCTGTGCGACGAACTACCGAAGATCCTCCGACGACGACGACGCCGCGACGGAGCTTTCCGAACACAACGCCAAACAGGAAAAGCCCTGACGGCGAAAGCTCACTTACCGAAGGTGGCCTGACGACGCAACATGGAAGCAGCGGAACAAGCTGACGCAGCCGTGACCCGACGCCACGCCCTAACTGTAATGCGAGACGGCGAACTAGCGAGCTCGACGTTCTTATCGACGGCCACAGTGTGACCGCTCTCGTCAATACTGGAGCCGACTATTCTGTCATCAGTGGGTCGTTCGCCGCGAAGTTAAAGAAAGTTAGGACAGCTTGGAAGGGCCCTGAAATCCGCACAGCCGGAGGTCATCTCGTAACGCCTGCAGGAATCTGCACAGCGAGAGTCACCATTAACGGCCGTATTTATCCTACAGACTTCGTAGTCCTACAGCGTTGCTAGAGAGATGTCATCCTTGGCATGGACTTCTTATGCCTCCATGGCGCTGTCATCAACCTAAAAACAAAGTCGATAACGTTATCCACAGAAGAAGCACTACCGCCGCGCACGCCGTCAGGACACCATGCCTTGAATGTGCTGGAAGAACAAGTCACCATTCCGCCTCGCTCAAGCGTCATTATTTCAGTCGGCGCTCCTAAATCACCTGACTTGGAAGGCGTCATTGAAGGCAGTCAGCATCTGTTGGTCACCCGAAATATTTGCGTTGCAAGAGGAATTGCAGAGCTGCGGGGAGGCAAAGCAATGGTTATGCTCACGAATTTCAGCAATGAGTAAAAACATGTGAACAAAGGAACAACGGTCGCATATATCGAAGAAATTGTCGAAGCCACCAGTGCTTTCGCCCTCGCCGATTCTGCGGAACCTGCTCAGAGGAACCAAGCCCCTCCCATAGCTTTCGACGTCAATCGCAGACTTCCGAACGATAAGCAAGAACAGCTCAAGGCCCTGATTCTGCAATACGAAGATTGCTTTTCGTCGTCATCGAAAATTCGGCAGACCCCAATCACGAAACATCGCATCATAACCGAAGAAAATGCCAGACCACTCCGTCAGAGTCCGTACAGGGTTTCGACGCGAGAACGTGAGGCCATGAAGAGAAAAGTTGATGAAATGCTGCGGGATGACATTATCCAGCCGTCCAAGAGTCCATGGGCATCCCCCGTGGTGTTAGTGAAGAAAAAGGATGGGCCCTACGTTTCTGCGTCGATTATCGCTGCCTGAACAAAATCACAAGGAAGGACGTGTATCCTCTCCCACGGATAGACGACGCACTTGATCGGCTTCATAACGCCAAGTACTTTTCGTCAATGGACCTCAAGACTGGCTATTGGCAAATCGAAGTCGACGAAAGAGACCGAAAGAAGACGGCGTTTATAACACCGGACGGTTTCTTCGAGTTTAAGGTGATGCCCTTCGGCCTTTGCTCAGCGCCTGCAACTTTTCAACGCGTTATGGATACAGTACTGGCAGGATTGAAGTGGCAGACTTGCCTTGTGTAGCTTGGACGACGTCGTCGTGTTTTCCTCGAGTTTCGACGAGCATCTTCGGCGCCTTGAAGCTGTACTTCAAGCCATCAAGACTTCCGGACTCACACTGAAGCCAGAAAAGTGCAGATTTGCGTATGAGGAGCTCTTGTTTGTGGGGCACGTTATCAGCAAGTCTGGAGTTCGTCCCGATCCACGGAAAACGGCCGCCATCGCCGACTTCCCGCCGCCCACTGACAAGAAAGCCGTGCGCCGATTTCTGGGCCTGTGTGCCTATTATAGGCGGTTTGTGAAAAACTTCGCCCGCATCGCCGATCCTCTCACTAACCTTACCAAGGCCGACGTGGAGTTTAAGTGGGAAACGCAGCAGGAACACGCTTTCCAGGAGCTTAAACATCGCCTCCAGACGCCTCCGTTACTTGCCCATTTCGACGAATTCGCCGAGACAGAAATACATAATGACGCAAGCAGCGTAGGTCTTGGCGCCGTTCTTGTGCAGAGGGCTGACGGACTTGAAAGGGTTATTAGTTACGCCAGCCGATCACTATCCAAAGCAGAAGCAAATTATTCCACAACAGAAATGGAGTGCCTCGCCATCATCTGGGCTACGTCGAAATTTCGCCCCTACCTCTACGGCAGGCCCTTCAAAGTTGTGAGCGACCACCACGCATTCTGTTGGCTAGCCACCTTGAAGGACCCTTCAGGTCGCCTCGCACGATGGAGCTTGAGACTTCAAGAATATGACATTACTGTCATTTACAAGTCCGGCAAAAAACACTCCGACGCCGACTGTCTCTCTCGTGCGCCTGTCGACCAACCGCTACCCAACGACCCGGATGACGAGTACTTCTTGGGAACGATAACTACCGACGACTTCGCTGAACGACAGCGGGCCGACCCGGAACTTAAGGCCCTAATAGAATACCTCGAAGGCAAGACCGCCGAAGTCCCGAAGGTATTCAAGCGCGCACTTGCGTCGTTCTTTCTACGAAACGGTCTACTACAAAAGAAAAACTTTTCACCGCTTCGAGCTAAGTACCTCCTTGTGGTGCCTTCAGCTCTGCGACCAGAACTCCTGCAGGCCCTGCACGACGATCCGACGGCAGGGCACCTCATTGTTTCTCGCACGCTCGCGAGGATACAAGAAAGGTACTACTGGCCACGTCTTACCACAGACGTCACTCGTTATGTGAGGATATGCCGGGACTGTCAGCGACGCAAGACACCGCCGACAAGGCCAGCGGGACTTCTGCAGCCAATTGATCCACCTTGCCGACCTTTCCAGCAGATTGGTATGGACCTACTAGGTCCGTTCTCGACGTCGGCTTTCGGAAACAAGTGGATCGTGGTAGCTACCGACTACCTCACCCGCTACGCCGAGACAAAAGCCCTGCCAAAAGGCAGTGCAACCGAGGTAGCTAAGTTCTTTCTCGCAAATATCGTCCTACGTCACGGCGCCCCGGAGGTCCTTATCACCGACAGAGGAACGGCATTCACTGCCGACTTAACTCAAGCGATCTTGGCATACAGCCAAACAAACCACCGCCGGACGACAGCGTACGACCCACAGACCAACGGCCTCACCGAGCGGCTTAACAAGACGATCGCCGACATGCTGTCAATGTACGTCGATGTCGAACACAAGACGTGGGACGCCATTCTTCCGTATGTGACCTTCGCATACAACATGGCGGTGCAGGAGACGACGCAGATATCTCCATACAAATTGGTCTACGGAAGGAACCCGGCAACGACGCTCGATGCTATGTTGCCCAACGTCACCGACGAAAAAAACCTCGATGTAAGCGAGTACCTTCAACGCGCCGAAGAAGCCCGACAACTTGCGCGTCTCCGTATCAAGAATCAACAGACGACCGACAGCCACCGTTACAACCTTCGACGACGCTTCGTGGAACACCAGCCCGGTGAACGTGTTTGGGTGTGGACCCCGATACATCGACGTGGACTAAGTGAAAAGCTTCTGCGACGGTACTTCGGACCGTACAGGGTGGTTCGACGTCTCGGCCCACTTGATTACGAGGTTGTCCCCGACGGCTTCACGAACTCTCAACGACGCCGGTCGCGACCTGAAATCGTCCATGTCGTGCTCCTCAAGCCGTTTCATGCGCGTTAACAAACTGAACCAGTGTTTTTTGTATTATTGTTGTATCGTAATTTATTCATTGTACTTTCCTGCATTATTATTGTACTTTCATCTTTAGTTAAAGCATCGGGATGATGCCTTTTTTCAGAGGGGGGCAATGCCACGTTTCATTTCCCAAGTTTTTGTTATCGTCCCAAAACACCACACGATTCTCAGCGCAAACCGCGCCTGCAGTTTTTGAGAAGGTTCCGGACTGTAGTAGATCATTTCGGTAAGATCACGCCCACTGTGCGAACGGTACACAATGTTCTGGAACCTACGCCACCGCCAGCGATAACGCTAGAACATTCGACGGCAAGAGTATAAATGCCGACGCGCTTCGCCGCTTGTCAGTTGTTGATCGAAGGCCGACGCTTCGTTCGCCGCTATTAGTCCGAGACTGCTATCTGTGCGATACTTCTGCTGTAATTGGACTTTCCGTTTACCGGGCACAGGTTCACCCAAATAAACAGTTAAATCCCAACGCGAAGTCTCCTGTCTTCGGCCACGTCACGACCCCGTGACAATATTAGTACTACCGTAGTGAGGCCTCAAATTTAGGTTGTGATAGCTTCTGGTCGTTGACTGTGATATCTTCTCGTAGTCGTGGTCATGAGGCAATGAAAGCCTGAATCAATGGAAAGTGGTAGAGCAGTTAATGCCACTGGAGCCAGTGACATACATTCACCGAGCATTTATAATCGAATACAAATATGCTGTATTACTTAATTGTCTACTAGAAAGAAGGAAGAGGAAATTTATGACCTTTTTTCACTTTTTACACACAGTATTAGCGACAAAACGTTGGCAGTAATTCGAAGGAAAGCATATGGAATGATATATAAAGTATTTGTGATGTAAATTGTAACAAATTAAAGTGAACAAAGACACAACTTGCCACCGGCAAGGACTGAGCCTGAGACTTTCCAAATAGGCAGCCATTACTCGGTCAATTGGGCTACAGCGATGATCATCCCACCGTATATTTTTTGGGTGTATCAGAACAACTAAATATGAAAGATTAAGCACTGATCACCACCCTGGCTCCGATTGACGCTGACTAACACCTTCCGCACAACGTAGCATGCGAAAAATTGTTAGATATGCGAACCTATATCAGTGAAGCATCATAGCAAATAAATTACAGAAACTCAAGTGAGTTATAAATCAATTCTCACTATACGGCAAGCTGAAGTGATGGATATCAGAATACTCTCGTAAACGGGGCCTCCTTCACATCAATCACAGAAGCAATGTTTTTTTATTCACTTTTATTGAAAGCACTTGGGCTGGTTTCGCACAGGCGTGGTGCCCATCTTCTGCGGTAGGCAGCTGGCGTCGAATTTGGTAACGAGGCACCTGAAAACACAAGTTTTGCAGAGCCCCAGAAAGGCCACCTTCTTTTTCTGAGCCGATAAAAAGTGATTTTATCCGTAAAGTACATTATCGAATCTTATATCTCTTTGCACCCATCCGCCCACTCTAAAAAACAGATGCCATGAAGACGACAGGGTGTTTGGCAACCTATTTTATTATTTCATAAAGTCTTCTTTTAGAGAACAGTGATAGCCTCCCCCCCCCCCCATTCTTCACCCAACGTAGATACATGGGTTTTCTTAGCAGTGTTCACCCAAGGATCACGAATCCAGCAAACTCGTGATTAGAAACTGTAAAGAATTTTTCCGGAAAAACGTCTTTTACACTTTCTGTCCAGCTGGCCAATTCATCAAGGCATGGGTTTGGTATGTCATTCGGTTCTTATCGGGAACTTGATTCCTAAGTGATCGAAGTTTACAAGCTCTCGCTGACTGTGCGTTATTGTTTTCTTTGTGTTTCGCCATTTACAAGCGTAATCTAACAGACTTGCCGGAAAGCCAACAGGGAGAAAAAAACATGACGGCGCTCCTACGTATAAGTACTCTCCATTTCCAAGTGCACAGAGCCCCGGGAATTCAGACTGTCAGCTTCATTTTCATTATTAAGGGCGGTTTGCATTAATTACTGGATCACGTAACCAAGCGAGCTTCGACTGCAGAACTTCATTTTGACACCGTAATTGACGTCGTTGCCTCCTTTGAAAAGCGGAATAAATTTTGATCTGCGATGCCACTTAATCGTGGTCGCGTTGCCAACGTTCAAACATTTAAATGCCATTATCTGCATCAGTTCAATCACAGCTTCATATTGGTGTTTGTTGTGAGGTTTCCGCTTGTCGACGGCTGCGCAGCGTGATTGTGTCTGGGAAGAGAATTTTTAGATGAGTTGATAGTGACGTTGATTGAAACATTCGTGCTTATGGCAACAGGTAGTGAAGTTTTTTTTTGATAGAGGGCCGCGAAATTAATGCTGAATTCCAATCAAAAATACCCACAGGCTGCAGCCCTAGCTGTAATATATTGTACTGTTGGTCTGGCAAAACTTATAAAAAGAACACTGTCTTGAATTAGTGCAAAGTTTTCTGTAAAATTAACAAATGATGATAATGGGACATCTTTCAAAATGTGAAAAGTGACTGAAGTTTAAAAAGCGGATCCCTATCGATAAGCATGACAGAATGTAATGGTAGCTGCTGTTGGTAGGGCAATAAAAAGCGTTTTTTTTATAAATCAACTAAATCACTGCAATGAACTAGAACGTGGAGTATTGTAAGCGGATTTCCACATCTCTCACAGATGGGTTGGTCATCACCAGACAAAAGGTGAATGTGTAGAGTGTGTGTGTCCTAGCTGCAGCCTTGTAAGTGTAACTTGTGTCTAGCTTGATCTCGATACTGGTGGCTAATTTCCAAGTATTGGTTTAATAACATTTAGTTGATTGTCTGTTTGTCTATCCTATAGGCGCTTCCAGCACGCCCTAAGCTGCCGTCGTAAGAAAGGTTTCTTGTCAAGTGAAGGCACGGCCATGGGTGTATTGGTGGGTGAGTGGTCGTGCGTTAGCTGGTCTGCTGCCACGTTTCTAGAGGTCTCATGGTGCCCTGGCACCCAGCACACAACAACATGTCGTTTGTGTGCGTAGATACTGCAGAAAAGATAGTAAAGCGACAAAAGTACAGAATTTTTATATTTTTTGAGTGTTTTCAAAGCTCTGACCACGCTTAATGAATCTGTGTATATCACCGCGCGTTGTAGTTGTTATTCATTATTATGCCTGACAGTCACAGATAGCGCATGGACTTCTGCGGTGAAAATGCTTGTTGGGGGGGGGGGGCACTATACGGGACTTTGAAAAAGATGTGCCAACATCTGCATAGGACACGCCAGTGTGAGACTTAGAAGCATCTGTAAAGATTTCTGGGCAAGTATAGTTTTGTGGGAGTTCAAGAAAGTTTGTGAGTATATGTGCAGTAGGTGTGTGTTTGGCGACCTCCACGAAAGATTGATCGCAGTCTATAACCTGCCATTGCCACCGTGGCGGATATACTGCTGGAGCCATCAAACGGTGTTTTACAAGTGGCACGGCTGTTTCCTCAGTGAGCCTCTTGACCCGGAGCGAGGAGGGCTGTCTCAGCGAAGGATGGTTGAGGGGTAAAGTAGAGTTGAACAGATCATTATTTGTGGAGTAAGTGGGATGTTCCTCAATTGCGTTCACTCTGAGATAGCATGTAAATGACGCATAGCATCTCTGCAGATGGAGCTACTATTCGTTAGAGTCTGCATACAGACTTTCTAAGGGGCTAGTGCGAAAAGCACCCGTAGAAAGGCGAATGTCTAGGTGGTGGTCAGGGTAAAGCATCTTTAAAGCTGATGGTGTCGCAGATCGGTAGGTTATAGCGCCATAATCTAGGCGCGTGCGCGCAAGGTTTCTATACAGATTTATCAGGCATTTTTTGTAACTACCTCACGTAGTGCGTGAAAACACTTTCAAAGTATTCATTGTTTTAGGCACCAGTTCTTTAAATACTTGATGTGGGGTATGAAGGTTAATTTTGTGTAAGATTACACCCAGAAACTTGTGCTCAGACTGTACACACAGACGTGGACCATGCAGGTCAATTTAGGGATCGGGATGCACGCTCCTCTTCCGGCAGAACAAGACGCATGTGCTGTTGTGCACGTTCAGCTTACAACCATTCTGATCTGCCCATTGAGAAACCTTGTTCAAACTTAATTGAACCTGTAGTTCACATATTGAGAGGTTGCATGACTTAAAAGCAACTTGTACATAATCAAAATATGTGCAGTAAAACATATTCCCAAGGATAGCGAGTTCATTTTAACTATGAAGAGCGTGCTACCTGATACACCTCCGTGTGGCACTCCTGTTTTCTGAACAAATATTCGCGACAAAACAGTGTCTAATGGAGCTCGGAATGTGCGATTGAATAAGTAGCTTTCCAATATGTTCAACATTCTACCCTGTACACCGAAGTGTGAGAGATCTCTCAGTATGCAAAAGCGCCACGTAGTATCATAGGCCTTCTCCATATTGAGGAACACCGAGAGAAAAAAATGATTATGAATGACGCCATCACGAATTTGATCCTCGATACGGACAACGTGGTCAGTGGTGGGCCTAGCCTCTCGAAAACCGCACTGGTATGGATCAAGTAGGTGTTTAGTCTCAAGGAGGTGCATAGGCTGCCTCTTTATAATTTTTTTAATGACCTCGCCAAGAAAACTGGTTAGTGCTATTGGCCTGTAGCTTGAAGCTGAGGACGGGTCCCTGCCTTGTTTTAAAATAGGAATAACTATGGCTTCGTTCCAGGTCGAGGTTCCCTCACCGCGAATTCATACATCATTATACAGGCAGATAAGATCTTTTTGGGTTTAGATGGGCAGGTGTTTCAGCTTTTTATATGACACACGGTCGCAGCCTGGCGCAGACTTGTTGGAGCTGTTTAGTGAGGCCTGTAGCTAAGCTAAACAGAAAGGTGCATTGTATGCTTCGTGGGTTGTAGATTTGTGCTGAAGTTTCTCTTGTTCTATTCTGAGTTTGTATCGTTGAAACTCTGAGGTATAGTGCGACGAGCTGGAGACCTCATCAAAGTGTGCGGCGATGGAGTTTGCCTGAACTTCTAAGCTGTCGCCCTGCATGTTTACAAGGGGGAATGAATGCGCTTGTCTTCCTGCTACTTTACCAACCATGCTCCAAACTTTAGCTTCGTCTGTATAAAGACTAGTGCCTGTTAAAACTTCTGCCAGCTCTCCCGCCTAGCCTGTCGGCGCACTCTTCAACCTTGAGACTTAATCGTCTAAAAACTATTGAGATTTTCGGCAGTTGGTGAGTCCCGAAGCAACTTCCACGCTTTGTTTTGTCTTTTACGTGCATCACGACACTCACAAAGCAGTGGTGGTTGCGGATGCGAGCACTTGACTAATTGCTGTTCCTACGTTCTACAGGTGCCCTTCCTCGACGGACTAGGATACATTCCGATAGTGACTGCAGCACCGCATTCTTGTCATAGACCTGCGCCTGCGCGGATCTCCGGTCTACGCATCGGGAAGCGGTGCCCTTCCTTGACGGACTAGGATACATTCCGATAGTGACTGCAGCACCGCATTCTTGTCGTAGACCTGCGCCTGCGCGGATCTCCAGTCTACGCATCAAAAGCAGTGGCCGGTGGCCCGCCCGCACCAAAGCAGTGGTGGTTGCGGATGCGAGCACTTGACTAATTGCTGTTCCTACGTTCTACAGGTGCCCTTCCTCGACGGACTAGGATACATTCCGATAGTGACTGCAGCACCGCATTCTTGTCATAGACCTGCGCCTGCGCGGATCTCCGGTCTACGCATCGGGAAGCGGTGCCCTTCCTTGACGGACTAGGATACATTCCGATAGTGACTGCAGCACCGCATTCTTGTCGTAGACCTGCGCCTGCGCGGATCTCCAGTCTACGCATCAAAAGCAGTGGCCGGTGGCCCGCCCGCACCAAAGCAGTGGTGGTTGCGGATGCGAGCACTTGACTAATTGCTGTTCCTACGTTCTACAGGTGCCCTTCCTCGACGGACTAGGATACATTCCGATAGTGACTGCAGCACCGCATTCTTGTCATAGACCTGCGCCTGCGCGGATCTCCGGTCTACGCATCGGGAAGCGGTGCCCTTCCTTGACGGACTAGGATACATTCCGATAGTGACTGCAGCACCGCATTCTTGTCGTAGACCTGCGCCTGCGCGGATCTCCAGTCTACGCATCAAAAGCAGTGGCCGGTGGCCCGCCCGCACCAAAGCAGTGGTGGTTGCGGATGCGAGCACTTGACTAATTGCTGTTCCTACGTTCTACAGGTCAGTTGGTTTTCCTCAAGCTTTGGTATTACGTTTTGTCTTATACCGCAACCACCACCGCTGCTGCTGCTGCTTTTTGTGTTATTGGGACAGTGTATTCACGTTATAAGTTTCTTAGCACTGCTGCCAAGCTTGCATTGTTCTGTTCATAGCAATGACGAAGGATTTTGTGAAAGCTCTCGATGATTTCAAGCGTGAAATGAGACTTGAAATGCGCTCTGTTAAAGAAAGTGTGAAGTTTTGTAGCGACACTTGCGATGAAACCAAGGCGATTAACTCCGAACTGAAAGCTTTGAGGCAGGAACTGAGCGTCCTGCTCAAAAGTAACGAAGATCTCAAGAAAGAAAACAAGCAGCTAGCGCAACGAGTTGATGAGCTCGAACAATATAGTCGTTTGAATAATCTAGAGCTTAAGGGCGTGAAGGCAGCAGACAATGCTAATGATGTCATACGAAAACTTGGCGAAGTTATTGACGAACCAGTTTGTGCTGCTGACATTGACACATGTCACAAGATAGCAACACGAGTAACGGGCGAGAGCAACATTATCGTTCGCTTCGTGCGCCGAGACAAGCGACAGGCCGTTCTTGCGAAAGCTAGGAAACGTCAGATCACAAATCAAATGCTAGGGCTTCCTGGATCCGATAGGGTGTACGTTAACGAACATTTAACCCGTGCTAATAAGCAACTACTGGGAGCCACAATTGCCCGCAAGAAAGAAATGTCTTGGAAATTCGTTTGGACAAGCGGGGGCAAGATTTTCGCCAGACGGAATGAATCTTCCAATGCCGTCAGGATTGCCGGTGAGAGCGATTTGTGCAAAATATCACAATAGCTGTATTATTTCTCGCCTGAGGAATCATGGCTATGTTCCAAATACCGACTTGTTCTTTATACAACTCTGAATCTTTCAACGCTAAGTTCCATAACCGACGCCAGGAACTGTCTGTTATTCACTTTAACATAAGAAGCCTCAAAAACAAAGGCGACCGCCTCGATCACCTTTTTACCTTACTAACAACAGAATTTGATGTATTAGTATTTTCTGAGACATGGTTGCTCACACATGATGACCGCCTTCATTTCAATAACTACGCTTATAACGGTCTCCTACGTCCCAATGGAAGAGGTGGAGGCCTTGCTATATATGCTAAATGCTGCTACCCGCACTCTGTTCTTGAGGACTACTCAATAATGAGCCCCAGTGTTGAATGTTTAGCGATATCACTGCCCAATGTAATTGTCGTAGCAATTTATAGGCCACCGACTGGAAATAAGCGAGAGTTTCTAGATTTCCTTGAAAAAATGCTTGAAAATTTGAATTCTAGCACTCTTCCATTTGTACTCATGGGCGACATTAATATAAATCTATTGCATGACGACCCGTGCACTGCCGATTTCAACGGTGTTATTTCATCTTTCGCATGTTACAATCACATTACTTTGCCTACTAGAATTACCCTTGACACAGCCACCCTTTTAGATGTTTGTGTTACAAACATTGTACCGCGTAATATTGAATCTGGATTACTGAGTTCGGACATTAGTGACCATATTCCAATTTTTTGTTTTATCAACAGAGTGCGCGAACGCAAGGTTACAGTTGATAGATATATGACGCGGCAAATAAATGATAAGAATTTAAACAAGTTTCAATGCCTCGTTCGGAATATAAACTGGCATAACATATACAGTATTGATGACGTAAACAGGGCGTACTCAGAATTTATTAAGAAGTTTTTAAATGCCTATAATGACGCTTTTCCTCTAATTAGAAGAAGAGTAAATAGGAAGAAGTTCAGAAAGCCGTGGATAACCAAACATCTGCATGAAAAAATCTGCACTAAGAACAAAATGTACCACTCCTTTATTCAGAATCGGGATCCTAACCTTCTAAAAGAGTATAAAAAGTATCGAAATCAACTGAGTAAAGAATTAAAGACAGCAAAAACAAATTATTTTATCGAGCGTTTTACGAGAATCCAAAACGACAGTGGTAAAGTATGGAGAGAAGTAGCTAATCTAACGAAAGGGAAAGATAATAATGCGCTGAACGAGATAAGTACGCCGGACGGAAAGTTGTGTGGTTTTGATTTAGCTTGTGCTTTTAATAAGTACTTTGTCAATGTTGGTAAACCGCTCGGTGATACACCTGAACCTGATAATGTATCGATTAACAATATTACTTCTTTATCGAAGTCTGTGTTTTTTTCACCCAGTTCCTCTCAAGAAATAGTGATTTTAATCAACAAGTTAAAAAATGATGTATCCGCAGGTCATGACGATATAAAATCTGTCCCCATTAAGCGCGTTGCGCCTTTGATATCTGACGTATTGTCTTATCTTGTAAACCTAATGTTTACTACTGGTGTGTTTCCTGATGACCTAAAAATCGCCAAGGTTTGTCCGATATACAAAAGTGGCAATCGAATGGAAATGTCAAACTACCGACCAATTTCTGTGTTACCAGTATTTTCTAAATTATTTGAAGGAGTTATCGATTGCAGGCTCGAATGTTTTTTCACTAAACACAACCTGATATCTGTTTGCCAGTACGGTTTTCTGAAGAAAAAATCCGCAGAGCAGGCGCTACTCGTTATTAAAGACAAAATACTTGAAAATATAGAACACAAACACTACACTCTTGGTCTCTTCTTAGATTTTCGAAAGGCGTTTGACTGCGTACAGCACAATATCCTCTTAGAAAAGTTGAATTACTATGGTGTACGTGTACACATAACTTAGTGCAGGATTATTTACGTCATAGGATGCAGTACGTACGGGTGAATGATGTTGCATCTAACCGACTAACTGTCACTTGTGGAGTCCCTCAGGGCTCTATATTAGGACCTCTATTGTTTTTAATATATATTAATGATATTACTAAACTACCAGGCTCTCATGACATGATTATGTATGCGGATGATACGAACATATTTTTTACAGCCAAATCTCTTGTACAAGTGGAAGCTACGGTAAACTGGTACTTAGGAAACTTGCAGTCATGGCTACAACGCAACATGTTTTCCTTAAATTTATCCAAAACTAGCTACATTATTTTTAGGCCAATTAATACTGCTGATTCATATAAGGCCAATATTCAATTTGGTCGGGTAAGAATACATGAGGTTGACTGCATTAAATTTCTTGGTGTCTGGTTCCACCAGAACCTTTCATGGAACACACATGTGTCAAAATTAGCATCTGAAATAAGTAAAAGTGTTGGCTGTCTCTACAAAGTAGCTTGTCTGGTACCCGTGTGGTTGAGACTGCAGATGTATTATGCGCTTGTGTATTCTAAGTTAACCTATTGTATTCTCGTATGGGGAACAACTACGCCTACTAACTATCAAAAACTACTAGTACTCCAAAAGAGAGCCTTGCGGTGCATTCATGGGTACCGTGGCAGACCCAAAGACTTTTCCACGTTGCCATTGTTCCATACTTACGATCTGCTTAAAGCGAACCAAGTCTACCTCTTTCGACTGTTGCAGTATATTAAGAGTAATCAACTGCACACTCAAGACATTACTTTGTCTAACGATGCATATCATTTTCGAAAACAAATCCACCGGGTCCCTAAAACGCGCACAAACTATGGCAAACAAAAATTAAATTATCAGGTCACTGTGGCTATTAATAAAATGTTGACGAATGTTGATTTTGATGTTGCATTGAAATTATTCAAAAAACAAACAAAGAAATATTTACTCGAATCTGATTTGTGCTTTGTATAAGCTTGTATTAAGTTTATATTTTGTATATTTATAATGCTTTGTATTTTGTCTACGCTGCATGCTTGGCAGCATTGTGTTACACTGGCAAATGCAGCTAACACTGCAATTATGTGTTTTCGTTTATTTATGTCAGACTGTACAAGGGAGCCGAGGCCTCTGTCAGGCACTCCAGCCTTTAGCCCCGGCTTCCCCCTTTGTGTGAAAGGAAATAAACTTCACTTCACTTCACTTCACTTCACAAAGGGACGCGTCGTTTTGGGCCAAGGCCCGTTTGGGGGATACACTTTGCTGCAGCATGAATTAGAAAAGCTGTAGGGTAGTCTACAGCTGCATCTACGCTTAAGCTTCACATAGCAAGACCAACTTAAGTTGCCAGGATTCCGAAAGTTTTCCCAGGCTGCCTTGTCAATCTGCCATCTTGGAGCCTGTGGAGGACCTGTTGTTTTCTATTATTGTACTCAAAACAAAGGAAAATGGTCACTTCCATACGATATTTTATGACTTTCCAAGTGAGTAAAGGTAGGAGCGATAGAGAGACAATAATTAGGTCTATCAATGAGTAGGTGTTGTTAGCAAGGCTATAGTATGTTTAGTCCTTTCGATTAAGGAGACATGCACCAGAAATAAAAAGGAACTGTTCAATTAGGTGGCCTGCGAATCACAGCGAGAGTCACCCCATAGGCTACTATGAGAATTAAAGTCTCCTAGGTTGAGACATGGTTCTGGAATTTCATCAATTAATGACTGGAATTCGTGTCTGTTCAGTTGAGGATGTGGTGGTGTGCACATGCTGCTAATTCTTAACAGTTTATTAAAAATGACAGCTCGAACAGGTACTGCTTCAAGGGATGTTTGAAGTGGTAAATGTGTGCAGGCTGTTCCTCGACTAACTAGTATGGCAACACCACCGGATGACGCGACAGCATCATCTCGGTCCTTTCGAAAGATAACGTAGTTGCGTAGAAAATTTGAGTGTTTTGATTTTAAGTGCGTTTCTTGCACACGCAGCACTTTTGATGCATGTTTGTGTAGGAACTCCTGCATATCGTCGAGGTTTCTCAGCAGTGCTCTGACGTTCCACTGTAGTATTTGTGTCATTTTAAGGTGGTGTGTTGTGTGTACAAAAGTGTTGCCTCAGGTTGCAGGGCCTTTTGAGGGCGCTGTAATTCGGGGTTTTTCTTTCTTGGCGCGCTCCAAAGTGTTGCCTTTTGTGAGGTGGTGGATGGTGCCTGCTCGGCCGGCAAGTTCAGAGAACTTTCGGACCTAACTACGCTTGCAGTGGTCCGAGGTTTAGCAGACACGGAGGTCTGCCGACTCTGTTTGTCAGGTGGCGGAGCAGTACAGGCTGCTCCAGCCGGGGGTGCTGGTGGAATGACCGTGGCCACACTCTTTGTGACACTCGCGGGTGCCAAAACGTGTGGCGGGGCACCCCGGTGCGGGACATATGCAAATGAGGAATAAGAAGGGTTGTGCAGTGAAAAACCTTTACGTGCCTCTCGGAATTACAGATTGAATTTGACCTTGATTTCTACTATTTGTTTCTCTTTTTCCATGTGGCGCATGATCGTGAGTAGGCAAGGTGATTTCCTTCACATTTCAAACAATGAGTTGCTTCTGAGGTGCAGTCATCCGATATATGTTGAATGGTTGCACACTTTGCGCAATTGCCTTATCCTCTGCAACTCTGCGATCCATGCCCGAAACGTTGACACTTGAAACATCGACGAGGATTGGAGATGCATGGTCTTACACGGAGCTTACAGTAGCCGGTTTCAATTGACTCTGGTAAGTCACTAGTACCGAAGGTGACAATTACGTGTTTGGTGGGTGTTTTTTTTCTTGTCTCGTCGTATAACAATTCTCTGTACCTGGACTACTGTCTGATTTTGCCAGCCTTTAATAGTTCACTTTGTGAGAGTTGAAGAAGATCTTAACCAGAAATGACGCCGCGAACAGTGTTCATGGACCTGTGTGGGCCCACGGAAATAGGTGTTTCTCCAAACGCTACAAGTTTAGACAGCTTCTTATATTGAGCTTTGTCATGAACCTTCAGAAGGATATCACCACTTCCCTATTTTGTGACATTATAGCCTCGACCTATTGCTTCAGTGAGAGTTTTCGACACAAGAAAAGGTGAAGTTGCACGTGATGTCTTCTTTTGTTCTGGCTAAGAATAATATGGTACTTTCGGAAGGGGGGGGGGGGGATTTGCCATAAATTGACTATAGAGTTCAGCAGTGGTTCCTGCTGTTCACCACCGAGCCCAACGAGGGGTACGTGGCAGGAGATGCTGGGCAAGTCGTGTCGACGCCAGCTGTACAGCGCTGTTATGACCAAATATGGAATAGCCAAGACTGGGTATCCACGCAGGTTTAACCCTTGCCGCCAGGAAATTTGGAAGTAAACAGAAGAAAGAAGGATACAGGACAGATAAAAAGTGTGAGAAAAAGACGAAGATGTAAGGAGGGACAGACAGGAAAAGGCGACTGCCCATTTCCCCTGTGTGGGTTAGGCCAGGGGTGCCGTCTACGTGAAGGCGGGGCCAAAGGGGTGTGTTGCCTCTGCCGGGGGGCCTCAAAGGTCCAATCACCCGGCGTCTGCTCAAACCCCAGGATCTTCTTTTCGCCGGACACGGCAAAGCCACGCACGGCTAGTCGTGGGAGGCAGTCGAACCCCCCCCCCCCCTTCTGTTAGCTCGGGTTTGTGGTGTTGCTACACAGCAAACGCCTTCGCTAACAGACGCCCCTGAGGAGAAAATTAACAGGAGTTGTATAAGCTGCATCGTCAGAAAAACTACAACAATTTTGCGATAATGTTTGTGAAATTAGTAAATATTCCGAGAGGAATATTTCAGTTAGGTAGAGAAGTGGAAGACATAGAATCGACGCTTACTTGAAACCCAGCGTGAATGACAATGATTGATTGATATGTGGGGTTTAACGTCCCAAAACCACCATATGACTATGAGACGCCTTAGGGGAGAGTTCTGGAAATTTTCCCCACCTGGGGTTCTTAAACGTGCACTCAAATCTGAGCACACGGGCCTACAACATCTCCGCCTTCATCGGAAATGCAGCAGCCGCAATCGGGATAGAATCCCGCGACTTGCTGATGAGCAGCCGAGTACCTTAGCCACTAGACCACTGCGGTGGGGTTGAATGAAAATAACAAATACATACGAAAAGAAGGACACATGGCAAGAAAACATGCAGTGGTGTATCTTTTAGGATCGAAGTTCAATGATAATAAAACATACATAAAATTTACGTGGTGGAGAGTATATAGGGTCTTTCTCTCGTTCGTGAGTTTCTTACTTCAGATTTCAGAAACGATCACCGTGTATTCGGTTTAGTCTTTTGTCGTTGTTTTTAAAGCCATTAACGTGGACTGGTTAGATACCTTGCATTAAAGAAAGTATAAGACAGCACTTGCGCAACTCTTTAGCACGAGGAGTATCCAATTAGTTGCAACCGCCACTTCTATAGAACTTACCATCTTTGCCAACATCTTTCAAAAAAGAACGTACTAATGCTTAACGCATTAGCCCAGTCGAAGGTATATCCGAAAAAATATATGCTAGAAACAAATCTGACCGAAGTAGACATATAGAGATTCGCTTCAAGCAATGTAAAATAAAGTGCACGATAACTCTGTTGGCAAACAAGCAAAAAAAACAATGACCGAAGTGCATTTCTAATACAGCCCCCAAGTAAAAGCGCCATAAGGAAAGCACAAGCACGCATCGCGAGTAACGGTGAATGCCAGTGAATCAGGCGAAACTGCAATACCAAGAACAGCTATTTTGCAAGCCGCTTCAAGACTAACAACCAAGGACATTGAACAACTCGGTATTCGCAAACTGCATGAGAACTTCACCGTTGTCGGCATTTTTTTTATACCTAGAACCGTGAAAAAAGAATGATCTTGGAGCAGCTGGAGTAAGAATCATGAGAGACTGCGCTTCATTTTCTGTTTCTCGCGGCTGCTGCTTTTCAACAAACGAATGACAACATGAATAAGATTATCAAGGAGTCAAAATTCCCTATATACCCTAAGATGATCAGTTTTAGGGCTTTCTACGCTTTTTTGAGCAAGCAGACGTTAGAAATAAAAGACAACGAACTGAAATCAGACCTTCTAAGAGCGCTTCGTTTCATTCAGGGGTACGACGCCGCATCTGGGATGGGTGACTCACGACCACCGCTGTTACAGGTTGAGGTCATCTGGGCTGCTTGCTCCTGGGTCCCGGGATCCGGCGAGCTGGCTGGCACCGACCGCCTGCCTCTTCCTTGGCCTACCGAAACCCTTACGAGGCCTAATTTGGATGAAATCGGCGCCTCAATCTGGCAACGCGGAACTTCCGTATTGCCTCATGACGTCAACAGGGAAGTATATAAGCGCCATCCTTCAGCCGCCTACTTTGGGTATGACGCCGCATCTGGGATGGGTGACTCACGACCACCGCTGTAACAGGTGGCGGTCATCTGGGCTGCTTGCTCCTGGGTCCCCGGATTCTGCGAGCTGGCTGGCACCGACCGCCTGCCTCTTCCTTGGCCTACCGAAACCCTTATGAGGCTGAACATGGATAAAATTGGCGCCTCAATCTGGCAACGCGGAACTTCCGTATCGCCTCATGACGTCAACTGGGGAGTATATAAGCGCCATTCTTCAGCCGCCTACTTTGGGTACGACGCCGCATCTGGGATGGGTGACTCACGACCACCGCTGTTACAGGTTAGTTATATGAGGGGTGCTGCCTGTACCAAGTGTAGTCATTCCTGTCTCATTGCAGTGTCGTGCCCACCAGAGTTTTGCGATGTGCTGAAGCGAGTGTTGTGTTTGCCGTATAAGTTGTGCTCCGATGCCTTGAGGGCATTGCTTATGCTTTCTAGTGACGTCGAGTCGAATCCGGGACCAATGAGCAATACTGAAACTGATTCGTTTGCTTCGGCATTAGAAACAATAAAAAACTTGAAGCTGATCACACCGCGATGTCAGCTGACCTGAAACGACTAAGTGGCGAGCACGAGACTACTAAAGATGAGATCAAATTACTCCATGCTAAAATCGCTGCCCTCGAGGCAACACTTGCTTTGCGAAATAACGCAGGAGGACCTACTGACAATGCTCTGCTGCACGTTTCAGATCGGCAGACGGAAATCACGTCGAGATGCGACAATGCTGAAAATAGGCAGCGGCGGTCAAACCTTCTCTTCTTTGGAATTGAGGATAGCGAACCAGAGGATTGGGCTCAGTCCGAGAAAAAAATAATTAACTTTTGTTCTGAACGACTCGACATAACAACTAGTGCACAGTTTGAACGGGTTCACAGGCTTGGCAGGTTCACCGAGGGAAAAAAACAGACCAATAATTGCAAAACTAACCTTCTTCAAAGATAAACAGCAGATTTTGTCCTCTGCACGGAAACTAAAAGGTTCAACGTTTTCAATCGGTGAAGGCCCCGCCGCGGTGGTCTAGTGGCTAAGGTACTCGGCTGCTGACCCGCAGGGCGCGGTTTTGAATCCCGGCTGCGGCGGCTGCATTTCCGATGGAGGCGAAAATGTTGTAGGCCCGTGTGCTCAGATTTGGGTGCACGTTAAAGAACCCCAGGTGGTCTAAATTTCCGGAGCCCTCCACTACGGCGTCTCTCATAATCATATAGCGGTTTTGGGACGTTAAACCCCACATATCAATCAATCAATCAATCGGTGAAGATTTTTCGCCGGCGACGCAACAGGCCAGGCGCAAATTAGTGAGCTTTGCCAAAGCCCAAAATAAGGCTTTCAAAGTGTGAGTTGACAAGTTGCACATTGATAAAAAAAACATACGTCTATGACATCAACACGGACGCAGTTGTGCTATCAAGCAGATAGCTAAAGTCGAACAAGTCCTTGCAAGATCCCAATGTGACTTCACATCATACCATTCCTACACTATCGCTGTCATCTACTAATATCCGCAGCCTGGTGCCGAAACGGGACTTAGTCTACTCATTTCTAGATGACAGCGACTGCGACATACTTGCCCTTACTGAGACGTGGCTAAACCCAGATATCACCGATATCGAAATTTTTCCCGATCGCAACAACTTCCACATATATCGAAATGACCGTAAAAATAAGCGTGGCGGAGGTGTACTTCTTGCAGTAAGAAAGACTGTGCAATCATATGCTATCAATGTTCACTCTAATTTAGAAATGATCTGGGTTGCCTGTGTTACAAAGTTCACCACACTACTTATCGGCAATTGCTACCGGCCCCCTGATTGTTCCCATTCATTTGTAAACGACTTGCGCAGTAGCATAACCCAGACCACTAATTTATGTCGCACCGACGCCATCTACATTTTCGGTGACTTTAACTTTCCCGAAATAGATTGGATCCAACTGTCTTCCTCTTGCCGCAATTCCACGGAATTTATAAACCTTGCGTTAGATTTTAACCTATCTCAAATAGTAAACCAACCTACGCGCGGCTCTAACATCCTTGACCTAATTCTTACGACAGTTCCTGAAACAGTAGGTACCGTTCTTAACATAGATGGTTTTAGCGACCACAGCCTCCTCCAAGTAACTCTTAACACTCTACTTCCTTTCTCCGGCACCGACCACAAAAAAAATTCGCGACTATAGTAAGGCCAATTACAGCCAATTTAACGCCGAACTCGAAATTTTTTACAACGACATATTCCTACCCCTTTTCGACCATCGTTCAGTAAATGATATTTGGGTGCTGTACCGAGATAAACTATGTACACTAACTAATCAGTATGTCTCCCTCGTAAAAGTGAAAAACGATAAAACAAACCCATGGTTTACGAAATCTCTCAGGCAACTCAGAAATAAAAAAAACGTTTATACCGCACAGCTAAACGCCATGACACGCCCTCCGCGTGGCAGACATACAAGAATTTTATGAAACGCTACTGCGCGGCAGTACAATCCGCTAAACTTAAATATTATTCTGTCGATCTACCTTCCCTCTTGAAATCAAATTCCAAGAAGTTTTGGTCACTTGTTTTTTCTCAAAAACATGGCCAACAAATATCGTTGCTAGATGACGACCATGTCCCTCTTTCAGATAGTCATTGCACATCAGCATTTAACGCATTTTTTCTTCATCCGTTTTCACCCTGGAAGACCATTCCGACGTACCATACGTTCCAGAACTTGACATTGCATACATGGAACCTATAGAAGTAACTGCCGAGGGTATTGCTCTACTAGTTAATAACCTCAAGCTTTCCACTTCAGCCGGCATCGACGACATTAATTCTAAAATTCTCAAAAACACCGCCTCCGTTTCTGTTAACATTTTGTATCACCTTTTCAGGCAATCTTTAGCGACAGGTCAACTCCCTTTTGACTGAAAAATTGGTAAAATAGTGCCTGTGTTTAAAACCGGTAATAAGCATTTACCCGAAAGTTACCGTCCAATTTCTCTTACATGTATATGCTGCAAACTTCTTGAACACATAATCGCTTCCCATGTTTTCCGACACTTAGAATCAAATAATTTCTTCTTTCTGAACCAACACGTATTCAGAAAGGGTTTTTCGTGCGAAACACAGCTGCTAGAACTAACAACCGAGCTGCATTCGAATATGAACAGTAACCTTCAGACTGATTGTATCTTCCTCGATTTTTTTTAAAGCCTTCGATCGCGTAGCCCATTGCCGTCTGATTTCTAAATTATCTGCCCTCTGATTAGACTCTATTACCCTATCTTGGCTTCGCAACTTTCTTTCACTTCGTCAGCAGTTTGCTATAATTAACAATTCCCCTTCCCCTCTTTCCCACGTAACTTCTGGCATTCCACAAGGGTGCGTCCTCGGCCTCCTACTGTTTTTAATCTATATAAATGATCTGCCAAAGAACACATCTTCCTGCATGCGTATTTTCGCAGATGATTGCATAATTTAGCGTCCTACATCATCCCCCGGCGACCATTTAACTCTACAAAGCGACCTTACCACAATAATGACTGGTGTAACAAATGGTTAATGTCCCTGAACACGGAAAAATGTAAAATAATCTCCTTTACGCGCAAACAAAACGTTTGTACTTTCTACTACACTATCAATAATTCTGCACTATCACAGGCATCACCCTATAAGTATCTTGGTGTTCATTTCACACCCAATCTCTCCTGGTCTCACCACATCACCACCATTAGCGTGAAGGCCTCCAAGTCCTTAGGATATCTACGCCGTAATTTACATAGCTGTCCCGCTCACGTCTGTCAACTAGCCTATCAAACCTTTGTCCGTCCCCAGCTTGAATTTGCCGCTCCTATCTGGTCCCCTTATCACAACTACTTAATTAACATGCTTGAAGCTATTCAGAATAGGGCGGCCCGTTTCATTTCACGCAATCATGACTATCATAGCAGCATAACGCAAATTAAAAACAATCTTTCTTTTCAACCCCTGAGCACTCGTCGCGACATTTCTCTTCTTTGCCTCTTTCACAAATACGTGTACACCAACAGACCCTTCCCACTCCACCTCGATGTTCCTTCCATTACTTCACGAGGTTGCATAATCACTTCAGTTTCAAGCGATTATACGGGGCAACTGATTCATTCAACTCATTTGCTCTTTCTCGTGCCATACGTTTGTGGAATGGTCTTCCAGATAACATCGCATCTGTATCAGACAATAATTCTTTCCGACAGTTGCTGCTTACTCTCTTCTCACAATAGCCTTGCCACTGTTCTGCACGTGTCGGATTTTGTGCTCGATTGTGTTTGTTGCACACTGGAAATGTTTTCTGTATATGGGCATACGTTCTGCGTTTTTTGGTGCTTTTTCTATTGTATGTTCTGCAACTTATAAACAAATTACGGCACGTCGTTGAGGTAAAGCCAGCTGGCTATCTTTGGTTGATGTCGCCTTCATATGCTATAATGACTGCATTCGGTTCCCACTGTCGTGTGTTCACTATGAAATCGCCTTTTCTTTTTTCTTGTTATCGCCTGTTAACTTCAACTTGTATTGCAATCCGCGTCATATTTTCATTGTGCTGATACGCTTTGTAACGCGTGAATTAATTTTGTGTGATCTGTAAAACTTCACCAATTACCCCTCTTACTCAATGCCCTGTAAAGGTCCTGTAAGGAATTTTAAATAAATAAATAAATAAATGAATAAATTTCATAACATGCACCAATGGAATCTGCATTGCGCTGCAACAGCAGACACCCAACAAAACATTGCAGAATCACATAGTACATCTGGTGCTTTGCATCGAACTTGATGGCAAATTCATTTGTCACATGCACTCCATCTCGTAAAGTCTCAATTAATGCTTAATAATTGTTTAGGGTAAGGTCTCCCTCCCCCAAAAAAAAAACAATCGGCACAGTTCGTTTGATATCGCACGAGTAATTATCTGGTATGAGTAGAAGGCAGTCGGGACTTCATAGACAACAGCCTCATCAACTGATTAGAAAGCATCGAAGAAAATTGAAAAGATGAAAAGAAATAGTGGAGAAGGAGACGCAGGAAGGTTAACTAGTGTATGACAACCAGTCTGCTACACTTAACATGAGAACACGATAAAAGACCAATGTCTATTCAAATGACTCTCACATGTCGCTGACAGATGACATCAAGGCTGAAGATGATGCATGCATTTTTCTTAGGTTTTCATAAAAGACAGATTTAGAAATGTGGCTTTGGCTACCTTGTGGCGTACCACGTAAGAGTGTTGAACTCAGACTGTCTGTCTGTGTGCTATTTTTTTCTTTTTCAACTCCATCTCTCAATCTGAAACCGAAGGCTCTTGCGTCGTGTACGTCGCGCACAACACTTCAAAGCACTAGCATATGTAGGGGCTTTCCTTTGAAAAGCTTCTCGCACTGCAAACCAATGCTCGTTACAGCAGTTCTGGATGCAAGTATTGGATCCTGGTGTCAGCGTTCACGGGTAGCTTAGTATTCCTGCATCAAATGATGACCTTGTAGCGGGTGCGACAGTGCACGTCGACAGTTGCCTCTCGCACTGTGGTTGGGGATGTACGCTTGCTCACTCCATTGACGTATTAACTTACCATAATATATTGTATTTCTCTCCTGTAACGCTTGACCGTACCTCCTCCCGTTTTCGCCTCCTCTTTAATTATTGTTTGGCTGAAAAGCTAAGACGGGTATGTCATTAGGCGCCCACTTTCACTGTCTTCTTCGCCTAACCATTGTTCTCTTCCTCTAGTGACATTCGACCCCTACAGAGCCCATGCCTTACAGATGGCTGAAAACGAGGCGGGTAGATGCATTACTAATTCGCATCACGATGTACAACGTTGTACAACTACACTTGCAGTAGCCGTACATACCTGGGAAGTCAATATTACGCGCTAACCTCACCGCGGTGGTCTAGTGGCTAAGGTACTCGGCTACTGACCCGCAGGTAGTGGGTTCAAATCCCGGCTGCAGCGGCTGCATTTCGGATGGAGGCGGAAATGTTGTAGGCCCGTGTGCTCAGATTTGGGTGTACGTTAAAGAACCCCAGGTGTCGAAATTTCCGGAGCCCTCCACTACGGCGTCTCTCATAATCATATGGTGGTTTTGGGACGTTACACCCCATATATCAATCAATCAATATTACGCGCTAGAACGTCCTTCTTTAGCGAATAGGGTGTCCACAGGGAAGCGAAGCCCAACAAGTGAATGAGAAGAGTATGTCAGATCAGTATGTGAAGAACGAAAGTATCGCACGTCTAAAATACAAAAGAAGAGCCGGTCACATGCAAACGCTAGTGAGAATATATCCAACATGGGTGAAAAGCTTTAAAGCAGCGAAAATTGCCACGGGTGTATGAAATCAAAAGGAGTTACTTTTGGGCGAGTTGATCCTATATTGCTTAGGTACACTTGACTGTGATGCAAAACGCACTTCGTGTTCTGCAAAAAAAAAAAACGATGAACATTAACGCCAACTACCAACTATTTGATCACACTCTGAGAAAAGTACCGGAAAAAATGATACTTCTTGCGCATGCGTGAAGAGCCAACGTATGACTCAGAGCGAGATGATCAACATGACATGTTATTGCGCATGTCTGTGGAATACAAAAAACGGGCTAATATATGTGTCTTTGACGCAATCCGACCCTTTATCTTTTAAATAAAAGAGCCTTCTAACAGTTGTTTACTGCATTTCTTTAGAATAGGCATCTACGCAAAGCATGGTGCACATTCATAGGCATCCCAATATGAGGGAACATGCGCATAGTTTCCGTAACATGTGCTATGCTCCTTTAGTCTGTCAGTAATGGACCACGTGTGTCCATTGTAGGACTTGACACAGCCTAACGGTACCTCATATACCATCTTTCGAGCAGAGTGTCTAAAACGTTGTGCGGGCTGCTTCTCGCAGCCCCTAAGCTCGTCGCGTGCGATATGCGACGCGTATCAGGCGATCGGTTATATCGTCACTTTTCAGCACTGGAATGACAGCAGGATTTTAAGTAACAGCCATGTGAGGACAATAAATGCATGTATCGCATGACAGTGTTTAATATAGCATTCACTGTGATATCGGCTACGAAAGATATATCATAGTTTCTGTCAAATTAACCTATTGCGTGGCGATGAAGTCTGACCAGTTAATTCAATCTGACGAGAGGACCAGGTTGCTAAGCCTTACAAATGGCACGAGCACTTCGTTGGATATTCAGTTCCTATAGTTGATAATTGTAGACTTCTCAGGATGCAAATCACTTTCAATTGTCCTCTTCACTTTCAATTGACGTTTAATGCCACATTTGGCAATACGTGGTCTTCATGAAAGAGGTTTTCCTGAGGCGCTACGCCACGCTTCTGAAAGCCTTATTTGTATATTTATGTATGTGTGTGTGTGTGTACTATTTTAGTGTGTAATACAATTTTTAATTAGTTTTGGGAGCCATAAAATCGCCTTAGCTACCACGCTTTCACGTTGAAAATCATTGGTTGCCCCTTTAAAAAATTTTTATGGTTGGAAGGTATGATTTGAACTGGGGACTTCCAGCTTCGTGGTGCGCTACTTTAGACAATTAGGCAATAGTCCGTACGCTCCGCACAATATCAACGACATAACATAAACGCACGTGACGCCCCATTTGGTAATATATATATATATATATATATATATATATATATATATATATATATCATATCGACATGCAAGGCGATCTAGAGAACACCTGTATCAGTCGGGCACGAAAACTTCCTGAACTCCTTATTCTCGAGAATTGAGACATGTTCCTACGAACTCTTCTCTTAGACAACAAGAGGTAACATCACAAGCACACGAAAACAGGCGAGTTAGTGAAACAAATCTAAATAAAAAGCGTCATGACAATAAGAACAACGTACATCTGCGGAGTGCGCACAAAAAAAAGTCTACTCATCGTGGCAAACTTCGACAACGAGCTATGCTCAGAAGCAGTCGAACTGGTCTGCTTCTAGAAGCAAATACAGAAATGCGCGATTTCCTTAGGGGTAAGCATTTCTTTGCACTTCTTTTTTTTCTTCAATTTTAATGCTAACCTATTTATGACGCTTTCGACTTTTGGCAGCTCTTCTTGAGCAAGAAAAGTAAGAAGTGGAACAAGGCTTCTTCACTTCCAAAAGCTGCTGGTCACGGAAAGCGCCAATTTCGTCACCGACAAACGTAAGAAGAAAAGGCACGTAAGCATGCACTCGAGGCTAGGAAGTGTACGCGGGGCACGTCCGACGCAGGCAACAAACTGTAGAACTCGGCCTGAAGTCAAGTAACACGTCATTCAACCGAGATAATAAAACGAGCTTGGCTACTTACTTCTTTAGCAAAAAAAAGGAAGTGAACACACACGCACGCACACACGCACACACGGACACGCACACACGCACACGCACACACACACACACACACGCGCGCGAGCGCACGCATGCACGCACGCAGGCACACACTAATTTGTTTCGAGCTATCACTCGCGCAATCGTTAAACGATGACCGGTTATCAAAAAGTCTCCGTGGTGGCGTGTTCTTGCTACAAGGTGCTGAAGCAATTATTGACACAAATTGTGGGAGTTCATATGAGTGCTAGTGTGTTTTGCCATATGCAGCCTCATAATGATCATAATAAATCATTTTTTGATCTTCATAAAATACCAATGTTAAACGCAAGATGGGACGTTGTGTGTTAGTTATGCTAACGTGGATGAATTGGCTAAGCGTTTGCTTGAGCCAAGGTTATCCTTGAACTAATTTGAATAGATTTTGTACCTAGTAGTCTCACCTTCCTTTGTTTTTCAAGAGGCATTAACCCGCGAGTTGAAATAACAATCTGAGGGAATCCACTGTAGGCTTTGTGCTGAAGTAAAGCCTCATTATTGATGGTCAGTCACAAAACAGGTGCTCTCCGGATAAATCGTGAAACACGATGCCCTCTTGTGAAAGCTATGAAGTTCATGGCGCTATCTTGAAGAAAATAAAATTGCATAAGATTTGCATTAAAAACACAATGTCTGGTGTACAATGAACACTTCATATTTTCAGCATACACATGTGCATACGTGCGACCTAGGTGAAATTGGCAAAAGGGCGGGCTTTTCGAAATTTGAGCAATGTTTTTTTTGCATATCAAATCTAATAAAAAAGACCAAATCTGGGCTGTACAACACGCTAAATAAAACTGCGAACCCTAGGTTTCAGCCCTAATGCATAAGTTAGGGCTGAGTAGAGCCCTTAGTTAAGCATGGAAGACGCTATATATGCTTGCTGATGTCATTTATTAATGTCAGGTACTCACGTGGTGCATCAACCGACAGCGTAAAAGCTAACAAGTGTTTAAGCCCGGAATTTTCTATGAACACCATAAATTGCACTGACAGTTGAGCATCAGGGCACCGCCAACAGGTAAGAAGTTTTCCGACAGGCACAAGTAGTGAAACATTTCATTTTGTGATGCAGATTCTTTTAGATGCGAAGCAGCTCTTTGACTAGCCTGTGTAACTATTTCCTCTAAGTCCCCACAAACCCATCACCACAAGCGTTAGAGCAGCGTCAAGTAGGTGAAGTTGCAGCTACTCGTTAACGTCAATCTTTCCTTCACCCGCAGCAGCAACCGGCCTTCCGCCCACTAGCAACACACTACTCTTCCCATCAACCTCTCCACCACCCAAAACGATCAACCGCACCTTGCAATCACTTATCTGCGATTAAACTTACACGAAACCCAACCCACCTCCCTTGTCTTTGCGTTGAAAAAAGCTTTTACTCGAGTAAACGAATCTTCCAGTGCTAACCGCAGCCCCAGCGTTGACTTGCGGGCACCTTAATCTAAACCACTGTTGGTTAAAAAACGACGTTGGCTTAATAATGACAATATACTGCAACCTCCTTTGTGTGCATGCATATAACTTGTGAAGATACGAACTGCTAGTACTTGGAACCTTGTAATAAGAGAAGACAGGCGTACTTCCTTACATAAAATAATAATTACGACAAATTCAGGGAGCACAAAACAATATCCTAATGGTTCGCGTTCTGAAAGTACCAGTGGTTGAATTTTGTAGGCGGGTGCTCCACGAAACAAGACGCAGCCAAACTCTAATATCGGGCGAATATACATATATTATATCTTGACGAGCACACCACAACGTAAACCAGTTCGTTTACTGCTGAGTTTTCTAACTGACTGTGATCTTTTAGCTACTATTCTGTAGGTTGTCAAAAGCCTCGGGCACAATTCTTCATCATCTTCAGCCACATCATCAACTAAATATGTGTAAATCCTGGCAAGTGTGTACGGGGTACCATGCTTGCCGCAAGTTCACAAAGAACGGCATAGGGTATACCTTCATACTATATAAAAAATGGCAGCATATCTATAGATTGAATGATAGAAAGTGGGGTGAAGCATTCGTCTGTCCATTCGTTCTTGCTTCTGTCCGTCTATGCGTTCGTCTGTGTGACCGTCCATGCGTCCATCCGCCCGTCCGTGTGTGCGTATGTTCATGCGTCCATCCCTGCGTCCGTCCCTGCGTCCGTTCATGCGTCCATCCATGCATCTGTCTGTGTGTCCGTTCGTCCCTCTATTCAACACTCCAAGTACTGATTTGATTGATTGATATGTGGGGTTTAACGTCCCAAAACCACTGATGATTATGAGAGACGCCGTAGTGGAGGGCTCCGGAAATTTCGACCACCTGGGGTTCTTTAACGTGCACCCAAATCTGAGTACACGGGCCTACAACAAACACTCCAAGTACTACCATTTCGCATCTTCTCATGTATTCCCCATATAGGAGCACCGCCATATAGCGGACATTCCAAGGACTTTCTTTCCAAGGACATTCCAAGGACTTTTTTACGGCTTGCGCTTCGGGTCTACTTCCCACCTTTAACCACCTCGAGTTCATGGTATATACTAAATCACTGTATTCATGGCACTGCGGCCCAACGCTCACTAAAACTTTCTAAAACCAAGGAGGTTACGCCCAGCGAGCATAACGTAGCTAACTTTTCCTATCAGATAGTGCTCAATGTACATGCCAATGGCTGCTAATGGGAAATGAAAGACATGAGAATTCGGCTTTTACTTTTTTACGGCTTGCGCTTCGTATCTACTTCCCACTTTTAACCACCTCGAGTTCATGGTATATACTAGTTCATTGTATTCAAGGCACAGTGGATCAACGCTCGCTAAACCTTTTATATATAAGGAGGCTACACCCAGCGAGTATAACGTAGCAACCCTTTCGTGTCAGATATTGCTCAATGTACATGCCAATGGCTGCTCTATGGGGAATGAGAGACAGGAGGATTCGGCTTTTAGTTAACGCGCACGCCGCGAACTTTTTATTGTTCAACAAAGCACAGGAGAAATCTCCCACCGGCACTACCTTGCAGGTCAAATTTGGCACTGGTTACACACTACGACTACGCTTACAACTACGCAGGACGAACGGGTGCCAGAACAATCGAGTGCCAACATGGGATACATTGATTGTGAACAGAAATGTCAAGTGCCATAATTTTTTGAAACCGTATCTGTATGTGTTTGTGGAACCGAATTTGTATGTGTTTGTGGAACCGAATTTGTGTGTAACGTGGTGTACAATAAAATTCATTTTTGCCCCTAAAAAACTATGAACCATCTCCCCAAAGGCAACCCTCATGGGATGAGAAGCAGGAGCGGTGCCCACGGAGCTGATCCGGTTAGAACTGGCATCGAGGTGGGTGCTGGAAGCACGGTTTGAAGTAAAACTCGGTGTAGCGTTTACTTGAGTGAACGTTTGTGTGAAACGCAAATACACCGGAGCCGGACGCGTTGAAGACACTTGCGCTTGGTTTCCTTGGCTCGCATCTCGCCGGTGGTACCCGCGCACCGCCTGTATCCTCAAACGCGCTCGCTCATCTTAACCCGCATTTTATTGAGGCCGCTGATTTTCCACTGCCAACGCTTGTGTTCAGCTTCCCTGGCTTGTGCCCCGTTGCTGTTGACGTCGCTATTCGCGAACGCGATTGGCTTCGCTAAGCCTTGCAACGTCGGCGACAGTCAGGAGAGGTACACGCATACAAGCGGGAAGCATGCCGCGACGGTGTCCCGCCCATCGGTGCGATCGCGCGGCATGCAGCAACGCGCTGTCCACATTTTCGGTGCCCCGAGATTCTCGAGCAACAGATGACTCAACTCCCTTAGACTCTAGTTTTGATGTAATTCTTCAGTATTACAGGGATACTAGAAAACTGTATCCAGCCCCGCATAAGAACCCCCAGCAATGGAATCTGCGGCGTTACGCAGACTTCAGACAAGAACATGCATGAACCTACACAAGCTGCACGTATTCTACCTCACAGAATACAGAGGTATATATATGTCCGTGAGGCCAGGCCACACCAACTCTGTTTCACATTGCGTGGGGGTGTACACTTAACAATGAAGAACACCACAGTATATACAATACGGAGGAAAAATGGGAGGCACTGCGGCCCTGTTCGGCCTACGATGATGAGCTTTGGCCAATCCGACGGGTGGAGAAGATGATGAAGGCCAGCGCAACCCTGGAAAAGGGGCCCGTTCATTTTCAATGCTGCCCGTTGTGCGCAAACACAGTTTTTGCCTCTCTCTCTCTCGAGCCGCGCGTAGCGAGCGTACATGCCGGCTCGAGGCTTGTTTTTCCCGACAGATGGAGAGAGATGGTGAGGGTGAAATAATGCCCACGGGAGAAGTGGGCTCGAATGTTGCGAGAAGTGGAGAGAGTGAAGCGAGAGAGGCGCCACGTGCCGAGCAGTGACAGGCTAGGCGGAAATTGACGTCAACGCACGCGCACTGCGAGGGAAGGCGCGATCTACCTTGCATCGCCCCAGCACCTGCGTGGCCAGGGAAGCGCAGTTAAGACGCATAGACAACTTTACACAGGCTAGTCAAAGAGCTGCCTTACATCTAAAATAAGCACTAACAGCTAACAATCAGCGGCTGCTCCTTAAATGTATTTTATATTTTTCTGAGTTATTATGGTAATTTATAAGAAAAGTTAGTGCTCTTGCCGAATGGTATTAGGTGTATGAGAGCCCTTTGTAAGTGTCTAATGAAGACGGAAATATGTTTCGTTTGAAAAAGACTATCGCGTCTGCTTTGACTGTGCGACTTGTAAACATAAAGCCGGAGGGCGTGTTTGTTGCATACAAAAATTGGCAGGTCCCACGTACTGTGAGTATCATTGATAAGCGAAGCACGAAGGAGGAAGGTTGATTTGCCACTTTAGAAATGAGTACAACCTTACGAGGCAGACGTACACTATGCCGTACATGATTTTAATATCATGACTATCATGTTTGCGCTTATCATTTTTGTTCGGCGTCCATTCACGTCCCGTAATACCAAATTTGGTATATGTGACGCTAGTGAAATAGGCCGCAAGAGCGCTAATAATGTAGCATGTAGTCATGTTTTCAATGATACTTATGCCATGATTATCATGTTTGGACGTGCCAATTACTTTCATCGTCATCTCACGTCACTTAATACGAAATTTGGTATATGTTAGGCTAGTGAAACGGCTTTGAGGGAATCATGAGCGCGGTACGTAGCCATGTTCTTTAATGACACGCATATCATGACTATCATGTTAGCACCAGTCATGTAACTTCATGACCCATTCACGTCAACAATGCCAGATTTGGTGTGTTTGAAGCTGGCGAAACGACCGCGAGAGGATCATGAGCGTGGCGTGTAGTCAAGTTCTTACATAACAAGCATGGCATCCCACGTGAAGGTTTGTCACTTATATTCGTCATGCAGTGGTGTCGTACCATATCAGTTTTTCGATACGTCATGTGAACGAGTCCACCGCAGGAGCAGCAAGATCATTACATGTAAATCATGACATTCTTGAAATATATTTCATGATTTTCACGTTCAAACTAGTCAGTTACGTTCGCCATACAGTCATGTTATGCTATACCAATTTTGGAATAGATCCCATAATCCAAACGGTCAGGGGGGCTAAATGTCGCAGGTGGATAGATAGATAAATAAATAGGGCCAAACTCGCTAATATTTACTAAAAAATTCAGTCGTAAATCATAGTCGTCTTGCAAGCACCTTAACATGTTCCAGCGTGGTGTAG